>QXTE01000047.1:5449425-5607680 GCA_003942145.1 Platysternon megacephalum | reverse complement strand
TCGCGCCGGGGGGGGCCGGCTCCCCCGCCCCTCGGGCCCCTGCCCCCCCGGGGCGGCCCTCCGGGGGGGGGGGGGGCCCGGGCCCCCCGCACGCGCCCCCCCCCGGCTGCTGGAACCGGGGGGGGGGGGAGACTCGGCTCCCTGCACGCGCACCCCTCAGTCTGCTGGAACCGGGGGGGGGGAGGGAGAGACTCGGCTCCCTGCACGCGCACATCCTAGTTTGGTCCGGCCCGAGGGGGCAGTTATTGCGGCTCCCTCAGCCCACCCAATGGGGGTGTGGAGCTCAATTTTCCACGCTTTTCAGCTACCGCTCTCCTCTCTCCCCCCCCCCAGTAAACTCAGCTTCCCCACGCACACTCCAGCCAGCAGCCTGGCTTCCTCCTCCTGCTGGCCAGCGGGCCAGGAGTGCTCAACAGGAGACACACAAACAAGTGGGGGAGGGTGACCACCCTCCTGTGTTGCTAAATGGGGGGGAAGTCCCGGCTACATAGAGAAGGGGTCCCAGGGTGGCCCTGGAATGGAAAAGGGTGAGAACCTCTGCAAGAGGGACGTGGAGTTCAGCTCTCTTCCATTCCTCCAACAGTGAAGCATCAGCTCCCTAGTTACCTCAGCAGGGCCTTAGCTTTCTTCATCCCTTATGGGGGGGGGACAAACTTTTTGGCCCAAGGGCCACATCAGGGAACAGAAATTGTATGGCAGGCCATGAATGCTCACAAAATGGGAGTGCGGGCTCTGGGGTGGGGCTGGGGATGAGTTTGGGGTGTAGGAGGGTGCTCTGGGTGAGACTGAGGGGGTCGGGGGGATCATGGGTGCTGGAAGGGGTGCAGGTTCCAGCTGGGAGTGCATGTTCTGGGGTGGGGCTGGGGATGAGAGGTTTGGGGTGTAGGAGGGGGCTCTGGGCTGGGACTGAGGGGTTCGGAGGGGGATCAAGGTTGGGGTAGGGCTGCAGGTTCCAGCTGGGAGTGCAGGCTCTGGGGTGGGGCTGGGATCGAGGGGTTTGGAGAGCGGGAGGGGGATCAGGGCTGGGGCACATGGGGAGAGGCTCAGGGGGTGCAGGCTGCGAGCAGCGCTTACCTCAAGCAGCTCCTCAAGCAGTGGGATGTCCTTTCTCCGGCTTCTACGTGGCGGCGCGGCCAGACAGCTCTGCATGCTGCCCCATCTACAGGCACTGCCCCTGCAGCTCCCATTGGAGCGCGTAGGAGCCAGAGCGGGGCCATGCCGCGGATTCCGGGAGTCACGTGGTGCGGCCCCAACCCATCACCCCGGACAGAGCGGGGCTGAGCTGTGTGGTGCGGCCCTGACCCAGCACACCGGCCGGAGCAGGGCCGAGCTGCTGGTGCAGCCCCTGACCCAGCACCCCAGCCCGAGCAGGGCCGAGGCACGTGGTGCAGCTTGCAGGCTGGCTTAAAATGGCTCACGGGCCGTAGTTTGCCCCGCCCCCTTATAGCCAGTTTGGAGACTCAATCTTTCCGCACACTACCAGGGGCAGTGCTGGTTACCTGAGGCCGTGCCTTTTACCAAGGCAGAACATAAGAACGGCCATACTGGGTCAGGCCAATGCCCCATTTAGCCCAGTCTCCTGTCTCTGGATAGTGGCCAGTGCATGCAACTAGACCACTATGCCTCCCACTGACTGCTCGTGCCTCATCCATGAAGATCCTGATACTATTTTGTTATTTAAGCTCACTTTCCTTCACATATCCATCCAATATTTGAGAACATTTACTTTTTAGTTGTGTAGATTGGAAAAGATTGACAAAAAATAAAATAATGCACTTTGCCATCAGATGCATATCTCACATAGGTGGAAAGGTTTTCACTGGAAAGCAAATCAATGTTTAGTCAAACTGTATTACAATTAAATGACTACTCCACACTTGAGAGAGCACGTTCTTTCATATTTTCAGCAATGTTGGAGAGTCTTGTTAATTCTGTATTGTCTAACAATGTTAATATGGCCAACTGTTTGCTTGTCTTGACATCAGATGCCACTGATGCCGCTTCTGCTGCTAGAAAAAAGAAACTCTTCCCTATAGTGATATTTCCCTCCTTTTGTGATGTAAAGACTCACAAGATGAGATGTCTTCAAAGCTTGTGGACACTGGCTGCACTTTTTTTTTCTGGCTATGTTGCTCTGTAAACTTGTGCAGGAAAAAAAAATCACATGCTTGTTTTTCAAGTAAGAATGTTTGGTCTCAAATTAACTGGAGGGATTGGGGTGAGGTTTTCAGTGTCCAACACTTCACAGCAAATAACTTTGGTGTGACACTCATCTAGATATAGTCCACATATTGCCCATTTCCATGTATTTGCCTTCCTACTTTTCTGACAGTCCTCTTAGTTCCTTTTTGTCCACAGCTGAAGACACTTCTGTCACAGTTCAGGGCAACTGCATCTGTATTTCCCCTCATTGGTCTAGCAAGGACACTCAGGCTTCCAGCTGTCACCACGTCTCACTCCCTTCTGACCAGGGTATTTCCAGGCTGCACAGTTCTCTGCTTTCACTATTATTTCCATCACAGACAGGCTACCCAAGCACACCTGCTTGCTTTCTCTTCAGAGATGGTTAACAGGTATAATTGCTACAGTTATATGTTACCATGCAGTTCTTTCTATACTAGCCTATTTTATTCTTCAGGGAAAAGCATTACAGAAAAAACACATTACAATCAACAAAGGAACCTGCTAATAAGCTTACTGGAATTCCCTAACATGGGCTTTGGCAGGAGCAGTCCTCCAAATCCCAACCGAAGGGCATTCCTCATGGTTGCAAATTCATCACAGCTTCAGCTCCGAATGCACACCTAGTCTTATGGGGCCTCAATAGTTCCAGTCGTTCCAACCCTTCCTTCCATGGACCAGGGGTCCTGTCTGTTTGCTGGATCAGGTACAAGGCCCTTAGCCAGTTTAAAATCAGGCCATTTATCCCAAAATCCTTTCTTTGTCTGTTGGTCCCTGGAGAATCCAGTTTGAACTAGTATATGTGAACCTCTCCAGGGGAGAGGCTTCAAAGAGCTGATAAAAGAAGTACAATAACATTCCCCTCCTACTAAAGATGATGCATACACTGCCACAATAACACATACACAATTGAATTTTTAATACAATGTACCCCAAAGCCATTAACCCTAAATCAATATGGATTAATTTAATTCAATAAGGTCTATCTTAATTCCCTAAGGTTTGTTTGGGATATTACAGGATATTGTCAGTCTGTCACAACATTGTCATAGCTAATACTATGCTCTGTCTTGGTTGGTTCTTTCTCCTTGGCACTTTGGCTCAAGCTGCCAGACTGTGACCAACAATTCATGATAAGACACAGAATCATGAATGAGCTGCTACAAATTGGAAGCCTCCTATTTGTACAGGCAGTAGGAAGCAGCAGGGAGAAAGAGGGGCTGTTGAGGAAGCTGATAAAAGGAGTGGTTGAGCACAGGAGAAAATGAGCCAGGGAACAGAAACTCAACAGGAAAATTACACACTGGGATGGGGGAGTAAGGGTACGTCTACACTACGGGATTACTCCGAATTTACGGAATTCGATTTTTTGAAACCGATTGTATAAATTCGATTGTACGCGGCCACAGTAAGCGGATTAATTCGGCGGTGAGCGTCCATGTACTAAGCGTCAAATTCCAGAGCNTTTCCACAGCTGAAGACACTTCTGTCACAGTTCAGGGCAACTGCATCTGTATTTCCCCTCATTGGTCTAGCAAGGACACTCAGGCTTCCAGCTGTCACCACGTCTCACTCCCTTCTGACCAGGGTATTTCCAGGCTGCACAGTTCTCTGCTTTCACTATTATTTCCATCACAGACAGGCTACCCAAGCACACCTGCTTGCTTTCTCTTCAGAGATGGTTAACAGGTATAATTGCTACAGTTATATGTTACCATGCAGTTCTTTCTATACTAGCCTATTTTATTCTTCAGGGAAAAGCATTACAGAAAAAACACATTACAATCAACAAAGGAACCTGCTAATAAGCTTACTGGAATTCCCTAACATGGGCTTTGGCAGGAGCAGTCCTCCAAATCCCAACCGAAGGGCATTCCTCATGGTTGCAAATTCATCACAGCTTCAGCTCCGAATGCACACCTAGTCTTATGGGGCCTCAATAGTTCCAGTCGTTCCAACCCTTCCTTCCATGGACCAGGGGTCCTGTCTGTTTGCTGGATCAGGTACAAGGCCCTTAGCCAGTTTAAAATCAGGCCATTTATCCCAAAATCCTTTCTTTGTCTGTTGGTCCCTGGAGAATCCAGTTTGAACTAGTATATGTGAACCTCTCCAGGGGAGAGGCTTCAAAGAGCTGATAAAAGAAGTACAATAACATTCCCCTCCTACTAAAGATGATGCATACACTGCCACAATAACACATACACAATTGAATTTTTAATACAATGTACCCCAAAGCCATTAACCCTAAATCAATATGGATTAATTTAATTCAATAAGGTCTATCTTAATTCCCTAAGGTTTGTTTGGGATATTACAGGATATTGTCAGTCTGTCACAACATTGTCATAGCTAATACTATGCTCTGTCTTGGTTGGTTCTTTCTCCTTGGCACTTTGGCTCAAGCTGCCAGACTGTGACCAACAATTCATGATAAGACACAGAATCATGAATGAGCTGCTACAAATTGGAAGCCTCCTATTTGTACAGGCAGTAGGAAGCAGCAGGGAGAAAGAGGGGCTGTTGAGGAAGCTGATAAAAGGAGTGGTTGAGCACAGGAGAAAATGAGCCAGGGAACAGAAACTCAACAGGAAAATTACACACTGGGATGGGGGAGTAAGGGTACGTCTACACTACGGGATTACTCCGAATTTACGGAATTCGATTTTTTGAAACCGATTGTATAAATTCGATTGTACGCGGCCACAGTAAGCGGATTAATTCGGCGGTGAGCGTCCATGTACTAAGCGTCAAATTCCAGAGCTGTTGCACTGTGGGTAGCTATCCCATAGCTATCCCATAGTTCCCGCAGTCCCCCCCCGCCCATTGGAATTCTGGGTCGAGATCCCAATGCCTGATGGGACAAAAAATATTGTCGCGGGCGGTTCTGGGAACATCCTCCCCCTCCCTCCATGAAAACAACGGCAGACAACCATTTCGCGCCTTTTTTCCGTGGTGAACTGTGCAGACGCCATAGCTCGGCAAGCATGGAGCCCGCTCAGCTCAGGACAGCAGTCATGAACATTGTTAACACCTCGTGCATGATCGTGCAGTTTATGCTGAACCAGGACCAGAAAAGCCAGGCGAGGAGGAGGCGGCTATGGCAGCGCGGCGACGAGAGTGATGAGGACATGGACACAGAATTGTCTCACGCCACGGGCCCCGGCGCTTTGGAGATCATGTTGTTAATGGGGCAGCTTCTCACTGTGGAACGCCGATTCTGGGCCCGGGAAACAAGCACTGACTGGTGGGACCGCATAGTGCTGCAGGTGTGGGACGATTCCCAGTGGCTGCGAAACTTTCGCATGCGTAAGGGCACTTTCCTGGAACTTTGTGACTTGCTTTCCCCTGCCCTGACGCGCCAGAACACCAAGATGAGAGCAGCCCTCACAGTTGAGAAGCGAGTGGCGATAGCCCTGTGGAAGCTTGCAACACCGGACAGCTACCGGTCAGTCGGTAATCAGTTCGGAGTGGGAAAATCTACCGTGGGGGCTGCTGTCATGCAAGTAGCCAAAGCAATCGTTGAGCTGCTGCTAAAAAAGGTAGTGACGCTGGGAGATGTGCAGCTCATTGTGGATGGCTTTGCTGCAATGGGATTCCCTAACTGTGGTGGGGCGATAGATGGAACCCATATCCCGATCTTGGCACCGGAGCACCAGGGCAGCCAGTACATAAACCGCAAGGGGTACTTTTCTATGGTGCTGCAAGCAATGGTGGATCACAAGGGACGTTTCACCAACATCAACGTGGGATGGCCGGGAAGGGTTCATGACGCCCGCGTCTTCAGGAACACTAGTCTGTTTAAACGGCTGCAACAAGGGATTTACTTTCCAGACCGGAAAATTACCATTGGGGATGTTGAGATGCCCATCGTTATCCTTGGGGACCCAGCCTACCCCTTAATGCCGTGGCTCATGAAGCCATACACAGGCAGCCTGGACAGTAGTCAGGAGCGGTTCAACTACAGGCTGAGCAAGTGCAGGATGGTGGTAGAGTGTGCCTTTGGACGTTTAAAAGGTCGCTGGCGCTCGTTACTGACTCGCTCGGACCTCAGCCAAACCAACATCCCCATTGCTATTGCAGCTTGCTGTGTGCTCCACAATCTCTGTGAGAGCAAGGGGGAGACCTTTATGGCGGGGTGGGAGGCTGAGGCAAACCGCCTGGCCGCTGATTACGCGCAGCCAGACACCAGGGCGATTAGAAGAGCACACCGGGAAGCGGTGCGCATCAGAGAAGCTCTGAAAACAAGTTTCATTGCTGGCCAGGCTCCTGTGTGAAAGTTATGTTTGTTTGTCCCTGTTGAAAACCCGCCCCCTTGATTCACTCATTCCCTGTAAGCAACCCACCCTTCCCCCTTCCCCCTTCGATCCCAGTTTGATTTGAAAAAAATAAAGTCAGTTTCGTTTACAACTCAAGAACTTTTTATTAACGGGTGGTAATGAACATAGGGAGAGAAATAACCAGGTAGTCCGGGTGGGGTTTGGGAGGAGGGTAGGAGTGAAGGAACAGGGCAGGAAAAACATTCAAAATAATGAGAGCCTTTTGCTTGGGCTCTCTAATGGGGTGGAGTGGCAGGGTGCACGGAGCCTCCCCCCCCGCGTTCTTACACGTCGGGGTGAGGAGGCTACGGGACTTGGGGAGGGGGGAGGGCGGTTATAGAGGGGCTGCAGCGGCACTCGGTAATCCTGCAGCTGCCGTTCCTGGAGCTCCACCAGACGCCGGAGCATGTCTGTCTGCTCACGCAGCAGCCCCAGCGTTGCATCCCGCCACTTCTCGTCTCGGGCGTCCCTCCTCTCCTCACGTTCGTCCCTTCTCTCCTCACGTTGGTCCCTTTTCTCCTCCCGTTGGTCCCTCATGTCCTCCCGTTGGTCCCTCTTCTCCTCACGGTCACTGGCCTCTTTCCGGAATTTTAATACAGTGTCCTTCCAGTCATTGAAATTAGCTCTCTCATCCCGGGTCGATTGCATAATTTCCGAGAACATGTCGTCTCGCGTGCGTCTCTTTCGCCGCCTTATCTGGGAGAGCCTTCGGGCCGGGGGCGGGAGGATTGAAAAATTTGCAGCTGCAGGAGGAGGGAAAAAAAGGGAGAGAAGTATGTAAAAAGATACATTTTATAGAACAATGCTTATACTCTTTCACGGTGAACACTTTTCACATTACATAGCAATGTACAAGGTCGCATTTTGCATCTTATATTGAGTGCCCGCGGCTTTGGTGTTAGAGATCACAGCAGACGCAGGGCCGGGCAACAGAATTCGGCTTGTATGCAGCCATGGTAAGCCATTGTCCTGCGGCTTCTGCATTAAATCAGCGCCCTCCTTTCCCATAGCAAGCAAAGCCCTTTACGTGCTGCGGTTTTCCTGTTACCGTGCAGCATCAGATAACATAATAACCCCCACCCACCACCCATTCAATTCTGTGGGATGATCGGTTGACCCCCTCCCCCCACCACGTGGCTGGTATCATGGAAGATCCATGCAGATAACAAACTAGCCCCCCCATCCACTTCTGTGGGATGATCGCGTTACCCCTCCCCCCACCGCGTGGCTGGTATCAGGGAAGACCCCTGCTAGCCAAACGCGAAAACCTCAGCGCCATTGTCCACCCACTCCCCCCCGCCCGCTTGGCTAACTGCAGGGAAAGATTTCTTTTCAGCTACAGGCAAACAGCCCAGTAGGAACGGGGCCACCTCTGTCCCCTTAATTACATTCCCGTATTTCAACCAGGTTACCCTGAACGATATCACTCTCCTGAGGATAACACAGCAAGATAAAGAACGGATGTTGCTTGAATGCCAGCAAACACCGGGACCATACGCTGCCAAGCTTTGTCAAGCAATGATACCGGATTACTTGCTGCTAGCATGGCGCGGTCAAGTGTCCTACCATGGAGGACGGAATAAGGCTGCCCTGCCCAGAAACCTTCTGGAAAAGCTTTTGGAGTACCTCCAGGAGAGTTTCATGGAGATGTCCCTGGAGGATTTCAACTCCATCCCCAGACACGTTAACAGACTTTTCCAGTAGCTGTACTGGCCGCGAATGCATCCCAAGTCCCCAGGGCAAATTAATCATTAAACAAATACTTGTTTTAAACCATGTTTGATATATTTGAAAAGGTACACTCACCAGAGGTCCCTTCCAGGGGGTCTGCGATGCCGCCTTGGGAGGGTTCGGAGGGCACTTCGGTCAGGGTCAGAAACAGCTCCTGGCTGTCGGGGAGAATGGAGTGCTGTGTGCTCTCCACAAGTTCGTCCTCCTCCTCCTCCTCCTCTTCCCCGTCCGCAGATTCGTCATTCAAGGATGAGATTAACCCCTCCTCGGAGTCCACGGTCAGGGGTGGGGTAGTGGTGGCGGCCCCCCCGAGAATTGCATGCAGCTCCTCGTAGAAGCGGCATGTCTGCGGCTCTGCCCCGGACCGTCCGTTTGCCTCCTTGGTTTTCTGATAGGCCTGTCGGAGCTCCTTCACCTTAATACGGCACTGATAGGAGTCCCGATTGTGGCCTCTCTCCATCATGCCCTTGGAGATCTTGTCGAAAGTTTTTGCATTCCGTCTCTTGGAACGTAGTTCTGCGAGCACTGAATCCTCTCCCCATATAGCGATCAGATCCAGTACCTCGCGTGTGGTCCATGCTGGTGCTCGTTTGCGGTTCTCGGACTGCATGGCTACCTGTGCTGTTCAGCTCTGTGTGGTCACCTGTGCTCACCAGGCTGGGCTAACAGGAAATGAAATTCAAAAGTTCGCGGGGCTTTTCCTGTCCAACTGGCCAGAGCATCCGAGTTTAGATTGCTGTGCAGAGCGGTCACAATGGTGCACTGTGGGATAGCTCCCGGAGGCCAATACCTTTGAATTCCGTCCACACTAACCCTAATTCGAACCGGCAATGTCGATTTCAGCGCTACTCCCAGCCAGTAGCGGCGCCAGCTTTGCTGGCGCCCTAGGCGGCGGAAGGTCCCGCCCCCGAAATCCCGCCCCCAACAGCGGCGGCGGAAGGTCCCGCCCCCAAATTTTTACGGGCGGCGGGGGCGCAGGCGCCCCCAAAATAGCAGCGCCCTAGGCGACCGCCTAGGTCGCCTAATGGAAGCGCCGGCCCTGCTCCCCTCGTTGGAGAGGAGTACAGAAACCGATTTTAAAAGCACTTTAAATCGAATTAAATGGCCTCGTTGTGTGGACGGGTACAAGCTTAATTCACTATAACGCTGCTAAATTCGAACTAAAATCGTAGTGTAGACCAGGCCTAAGAAAGGCAGCTGCAGGGATGGGACGGCAGTGGAGAATGCGAGTGGAGACAGGTCACTTCAAGTAAACTTTCTATCCCAGACTGCTTCCACACTCACCTCCCCACAGCTACCCAGCCAGTCCCTGACGCCTTGCTATTAGCATCCCAACCAAGTGTAGTCATCATTTCCCTTCCCTGCTCCCGGTGAATACCCACTAATTCCCCTCCTCCGCTTAGTTTCTCCTTCTTTACCTAACTCTAGGGCTCTTTTAGGAGCCTCCCCTCATATAAATAGGGGGCTGTGGTCCCCAGGCAAGCATTTTGGCCTCCTCTCCTAGGCAGGGTTCCTGCTCTGGCCTTATTGTTTCCCCCTCATATCTCCCACTTCCCAGCTCCTTCTTCCTCCAGCCTAACTTTCCCTGAAATACCTTCTGGTTCACTGGTGGTGGCTTCCTCAGTACCTCTCTTCCTGAATGCCTCATCATGCTGCTCCCTCTGCAGTGTCTGCTCCTGCAGTCCTTCAGTAGCAATGGCTTCAGGATGGCAGCTCCAGTGGTAGCTGATCCTGTCCCAGCAGCCTGGCACCAGTCACCCCATGAAGCAGCTCCTACTGACAGCGGCAGCAGCAGTTCCTAGGTCAGTGGAGGAGGCGGCAGCAGATCCCTTTATTGAACAGCACAATTCCTTCAGGCATCCTGACAGGAGATGGGTGCAGGCCAACACATTAGATGGCTGCCCAGCTCCTCTATTTCTCTAGGAAGAAGAGCCTCTGTCAATGTGCCACTATACAGCAGAGCTGGCTGAAAGGGACCAGGGAATGCTCACTGAGTGGCAGTTAAACTGCCATAACTGTTTCTTGATGAAGCGGGGGTGGAGATGTGCTAAGACCCATCCTTCTCTCAGAGACTCTGTGGAAGGGGGAGTTCAGGAATGTGGTGTTGAGCACCCACAGTTTTCTAAGGCAGGCTGTGTCTTCAGACATAATAACATTGCAATGTCTATTGCAGTAATATTCAACTTAAGGATCTTGAGCCATAGGTGATTTCTCTTAGGCCATCCAGCGGCTCTCTTCTCATGTATGAGAAAAGCATCACAGAGCACCCTGATGTAGATGCAGGGGTAGATGTAGATTACTCCAGAAGAAAAAAAGTCAGTTTAAAACACTGGTGGACAGAGCACAAAGACAGGTGGATAGCAGTAATGCAGCTAGAACCAGACTTCTGGAATCTCATGACAGACTTCTAATCCCAGCTCTCTCACTGGGCCATAAATAATAAATACTTATTGTATGTTTTTATTCAGATGTTTTGATTACTTAACACATTACCTTGTTACTTTATGGTAAGCTTGTCACCTTCATTCTTGTATTTCAAATATGCTCATTCTCTTGTCACTCTGCTTTACCAATGGTCTCTGACCTAGCGTGGGCTTGTATGTGTTGGCAGAGAGAGCTTGAAGGAAGCACATCATCATCATCATCACTAGGCTTAGACATTTTGACCTTCAATCTTATCTTTAGGATTTGCATGTGGTTAACTAGTACAAACTTCTTATAGAGAAATTTATCAGCAATAGCTTTCAGTAAGTATTTGGTCAACATGCTCTTGGTTTCACTTCACATAACGTTTCTATTGACTGCAAAGTGAATTCTGGGGTATTCCAAAAAGTTTTGCTAATATGCTACACAATAGGCTGGTGAGTTACGACTGACAAGTTTGAATGACACATTTTTAAAAATCCTTTTGTACAGTAGTTTACTTTCCTCTCAAACTTGCACAATGCCAACTCAGAATTTCCAAAAACTTCCTTCAGGAGAACACAAAAGCTAAAATGATAGGGTTGTAACCTGGAAGGCTCTCTCACCAACCCAGAAAAAGTATGAATGAAACTTAATGTTTTAATTAGCCCTGTTGGTACATGTTTTAATTAGCCCTGTTGGAGATGTGAAGCATTGGAAGATCATGTCTTGTTAGCACCCCAGGAGTAGGTCTGATATGAGCTAAGAGCACTCTGAGCAGCTGCTCACTGGTGTTCCCTCACTGACAGCTTGATACACTGTGGGGTATCTCTGGATTGCTTCATTGCCTGCTTATCTGCTAGGCTGTGGGATGCCCAGGAAAAGCAGGATAGTAGGTCACCTGGTTCTGTATGATATCTCATCTCCCACACCATCACCCCATTCGGATGAGGAGAGGAGAAAAAAAGGAAAAACTGAGATCCACCACCCAGTTATTGGTTAGTAAGAGAGGAAGGCTCTTCCAGTGGTTACAGTGCTAGCCTAGGACTTGGGAGACTCAGGTTTAAGTCCTTGCTCTGCCACAGTTTTCCTATGTGATCTTGGGCCTGATTGCTAGAAAATCACTGGAACACACTGTGATTCACAAAGCCTGTGTTAAGCACCTAGACTCCTTGTACAATGAATGGAGAGAGCTAGATATCTAAGAATGGGATTCACAAAAGCGAGCAAGCTGACAAGGAGTCGCTTAGGTACACATGTCTTCTGAGCTATTAGCAATAGCACCTTCTGGTGAGATCCAGTAATGTGATACATTTATAGTCTTGATTCAACTTCTTCTACTTTCTGCAGTTCTAACTTGAGGGTGTTTTCTTTTTACAAAATAATTCTCGGGGCTAACTGATCTCTGGAGCAGAAAGCAGAAATGATTAAGGCAAAGGAGCTCTGAGGCTGAGAAGTTTATTAGCCAGAATGTGTTTGTCACAGTTCTGGGGTAACTGCACCTCTGACCCCTTCACAGCCCCTTTGAAGGCAGCCCCACCTACATCTGAGGCCTCTAGTGACTAGTCATCACCTTTCTTGGGTTGAGAATTCACATGGTTTTCCCCCAGACTGGGGATTTAGGCTGCAATTACTTCTGTGCTTCACTGTGATAACCTTAGCAAATTTGAGGTTACCTGAGCACTTGCAGCCCTTTTATCTCCCAGAGACAATGACAGAGTTTACTAGTGACCAGTCAGTCTTCACAAATCACAGTATATTTATTTAGGACAAAATCATTACAGAGAAAACATATAATAAAACAATAAACCATCTACATGCACATTAAGCTCGCTATGCTTTCAAGAATTCCCACGCATCTGGGGTGGACAAGGGAGGGAGTAATATCGCACACACAAAGCTATTAGACTGCATTAGACTCAGTAGATCTGTACACAAGTTTGTCAATTCTTTGTTCCAGCGTGAGTCTGTCCTGAATTAGTTTGGACTGCTCCTTTCCAATTCTCCATTGATTGTCTGCTGGGCCTCCTGAACCTGGTCAAACCGAGTATATGCAAATCCCCGCCCCAGGGGGGTGGTCCTTCCCAGACCTGTTTACCTATACAGGGTTTTGCAATAATTACCCTGCAGCGATTTTAGTTCCTGCAAGAAGCTCTGTAACTCTCCCCCATGGAGCCAGAATACAACCCCTGGCTCACAAAGATACATATAACATTTATAAAATAGATACAAGACTCTCAGAGATATTGCATTTGTCTGTAATTTATGTCACAGCTCAACAAAATAGTCTTTGAAGTTTCCTTACTTCCCAGACCTCCCATCTATCACTCACAGTGATTATTACCAAAGGGGTAGGAAGCACACTGAAGGCTGGTGTACTGACTCGCTCTTCACAGTTGTATAGATCAGTCAGTGATTTTCACAATGGCATTGACATCTTTCAGGACTGGTGCCAAGTGTTTAGCTGTTGTGTGTATGTGTGAACAGTCAGTTTTTTCCCCCTCAGCTAATCCTGCAGTATTTTTTTCCCCCTTATTTGGTGGGGACATACTCAGTTGCTTTGCTTCCTTTGTAATTATTGTTTATCAATATAGCACTGGTGAAAGTTGTCGGAATTACACATCTAGAGTCTGAAGTTGCCTATCTGTTTGCAGAACAGCCACTAACAAGCTAGCAATAGCTTAATAAATTTTAGTCTGTGACAAGGCCCATGGATAAGGGTTACCTGTGCTCACAAGAAGGAACGGTGATGGACTGCGTGATCCTGGGTGTTCTTCCTGAGAATTTATTTTTAAATACTTGCTATTTGGTGTAACATTGTCCAGTTTAAAGGCTAAAAATATAATAAGCCTCAGGGATAAATCATATCTGGTAAGGATGAATTAGCAATATTGGGAGGGGTGAAATCCCAGAGAGTTTTTGACAAGGAGATCCCAAGAGCTTCTCACTGATAGCAACAATACAAGCTTCCAAGTTAATCAGCTCTAACCCTGACTTGACAGGACCCTTCTAGGAGTGACAGGACAGTTCAGTCTCCATGGTCCATTTAATCCTTGACCCTCTGCAGACACTGCCAATAAACTTGCAATTTATTGCTAGCTGTAGTGCTGTTCTTGATTTAAACACCTATCCACTGGGAACTAGACTGAGATCACCATCTCATTTCACATGGACCAATAGACATCACATTCATAGATTCCAAGGCCGGAAAGGACCACTTGATCATCAAGGCTGACCTTTCATATAACACAGGCCATAGAACTTCCCCAAAATAATTCATAGCTCATATCTTTTAGAAAAACATCCAGTCTTGATTTAAAAATTGCTAGTGATGGAGAATCCACCACAACGTATGGTAAATTGTTCTAACGGTTAATTAGTCTTACAGTTAAAAATTTGTCTAGCTTCAACTTCCAGCCATGACCATGATATTCTTTTCTCTGCTAGATTGAAGAGCCCATTATCAAATATTTGTTCCCCATGTAGGTACTTATAAACTGTAATCAGTTAATCCCTTAACATATGTTTTGATTACTTCTTACCTGTGCTGGATACAAGTTATCAGTCTAGACAGGGACGGATCCAGCTTTTTTGTCGCCCCAAGCGGCGGGGAAAAAAAAGAAAAAGAAAAACCCGATTGAGCTGCCGCCAAAGTGCCGCCAAAGAGGAAGACAGGGAGTGAAGGACCCGCTGCCGAATTGCCGCCGAAGACTGCAGCGGACCGATTGAGCTGCTGCCGAAGTACCGCCGCCGCTGCCCTGGACGTGCCGCCCCAACAACGGACAGACTGCCGCCCCTTTCTATTGGCCGCCCCAGGCACCTGCTTCCTTCGCTGGTGCCTGGAGCCGGCCCTGAGTCTAGAACAGAAAAGTTCTGTATTAGCAGTTCTGGTCCATGGACCACTGGGGTTTCTCGGAGCACTTTCTGATGGTCCATGGAGAACAGGCTGGTCACATTGTGCCAGTCCTTCTTGTTTCCAGCTGCTAAATTGCATCAAGAGACAGATAAAAATATGTTTATTTTCCTAATATTATTTTTCCCATGTAAGTAATTGCTATAATTCCCACAGCGATGTTATGTGATTGCAGCTGTTACACCAAGGGGGTAATAGGGTGTGGGAGGGGAGCACAGCTCTTCATCTGCTAAAAGCAGAGGGAGAGCTCCTCTTCCTCTCCCAGCCTTGGTTGCGAAGTGCTCCCTTATAAACTCCTCCTCCCCAGTGCAATGAGAGTTGCCCCTCCTGTTTCAATCTACTTTAACCACTGTACAATCATGAACAGAAGGGGAGTGGCTACAAAACAATCACTCTTACACTGGGGCTTCTCAAACATTTTAATTGTGTGGACATCTGTCTCCCATTACCAGTCTCCAAAGTCATCCATTGACTTCCCTAATCGCTTTTCTTAGCATGAAGGTAAGGTGTTCTTCATAGGTAGCTTTTCCTTATTTCTTGTCTTGTTTCTGCAGCCAATCTTGAAACATTTTATTGCTGGAAGTTATTTTAGGTAGAGGATTAATTTTTTTTTAGAAGATCTGCTCTGAAAAAGGATACTTTCCAAAAAGTTGGATATTAAATCTGATATTTTTAAAGTGTCATCTTTAAATTGCTAATGCTGGGCAGATTTTAAATAGCGAACCAGTCTTTAAAAGGCTGAGGACAATATACTTGAATGGTAGACATGAGTTACAGATAGAGCTGTGCAAATAATTTACTTCTCATTTTTCTGTCCAAACCAATCTTTTTTCTTAAAATATTGTTTCAGATCAACCCAAAGCAAACATTTTTTAGTTTTCTTGGAAAACTCTTTTTTTTTTTAAATTTCATTTTGATTTCAGGCATTTAATTGCTTTTTCACTAAAAGCAAATGATATTTAGAAATGTCATTCACAAGACACCACTGGTAGCAGTGCTGCCAACCACCACCACTCTCTTTATACCCTATAGCCCTAGGATGAGACCCAAGTTCCCTGCAGTGAATCAGGCAGAGTTGGGACCCGAGACAGTCTGTCCCATAGCCCGAGTGCTTTAACCACTGGGCTATGAGACTCTCAATCTCTCCTGTTGAAACTGTTCCATGTTGTAAAACTAAATATTCATTAGTCCAGAGAATGAGAATACTTGCCTGGGTTCCCGTCCTTTCTCCAAACACACATTACAATACTAATTAGCTTACTCTGATTCAAAGGAAGCTGAGCTGCAGATGTCTTAGCTCTGCCAGAGGGAGCAACACTGGAACTACCATCATCACAACATCAACGATTCATTCAGGTTAAGGCCTCCATTTTCATTCCCTCAAATGGCCACACTGCAATAACAAACTAATGGATAAAATTCTGGCCCCAAATGAAGTTAGTGGCATTGCTTCCAATAGAGCTGGGATATCATCCAATGTGTGGACAATGGTCCAAACAAACAAACAAAAAGTTTGGTAAGTAGTCAGATATTAGTTTCTCATTTCCATGGAATTCTTATAGATAACCATATATTTTATAAAATTCGTTAATCATGCATACCATTCTTAAAAGGACGTGGTTAGGCAAATTAGGTCCCAAATTTGAAATATTAAAAATGTAAGTTTTATAAAACTTATATGAATAGAAATGTCTTGTTTTCTTTTTCAGCTCAATTAAAGTAGTTTTGATGGAATTTAAACATTACCATGCAGCATTTTCAACCCACAGACTCATTATCTGATCTGAATTAAAAGGGGGTCAAGTAGTACATTTTCTCTTTTAACAATCTAAGGTATTATATTTTTTCAGTTAAGATTTTAAATGTAACAGTATCCATTTAAAGCAGACCCTTTTTTAAAGAAGTATTCAACAATATTACCACAAGATGGCCCCTACCAACCATAGCTGATATATGTGGATGTTGAAACTTAAAATGCTCTGCTCTTTGTATCATGGTTCTATCTATTTCATAGCAAATACGAAGTACAATAATTTACTGCATCTCTCTGTTGAAACATTCTAACAAAGCAAACCTGTGTGTTAAGTCCTTGGGTTCTCAGAATGATTTATTCCTAACTCTGCTAGCTGTCCAAAAATGTATGAGGTGATGTGACATACACATTTTGAACATAACCATCAACAAATAAAATGTTTAAAGTATGTGAGGAATAGATTACTTTAAAAAAATCAGCTCTAAGATAAATTGTGAATGTGTGTGTGTGTGTATGTATATAAAAGAAAAGAAAAAGAGGACAGCTGAGCTGTTCAGTTAGGAGGCAGAATCCAGCAGGACTTTGTAGGAGGAGTTTGGAAGAGGCAGTGGAGCGTACAGACAGTACTCTAGGAAAACCAATCAAACTCCCAGAACTTCATTCCTTACACACTGTTGAAGTGAAAGCACTCACACCAGAAATTATTCGTTATTTAAGGGCCCAATTCTGTGAGATCCTGGAACACCCTCAGCTCTCATTCCTAAATTCCCAGGCCACAAGGGACCATTGTGATCATCTAGTCTGACCTCCCATAGAAGTTCCCCAAAATCATTTCTAGGGCATATCTTTTGGGAAAAAAATCCAATCTTGATTTAAAAATTGTCAGTGATGGAGAATCCACCATGATCCTTGGTAAATTGTTCCAATGGTTAATTACCCTAATTGTCAAAAAGTTCACCTTATTTCCTGTCTGAATTTGTCTAGTTTCAACGTCCAGCCATTGGATCATGTTATACCCTTTTCTGCTAGATTGAAGAGTGAATTATTAAATATTTTTCCTCATGTAGATACTTTTACAGACTGTAATCACATCACATCTTAACCTTCTCTTTGTTAAGCTAAATAGACTGAGCTCTTTGAGTCTATCACTATAAACCATGTTTTCTAATCCTTTAGTCATTCTCATAGCTCTTCTCTGAACCCTCTCCAATTTATCAACATCCTTCTTGAATTGTGGACACTAGAACTGGTCACAGTATTTTAGCAGTGGTCGCACCAGTGCCAAATACAGAGGTAAAATAACCTCTCTACTCCTATTCATGATTCCTCAAGATCACATTAGCTCTTTTGGCTACAGCATCACACTAAGAGCTTATGTTCAGCTGCTAATCCACCATGATCCCCAAATCATTTTCAGAGTCACTGCTTCCCAGGATATAGCCCCCCATTCTGTAAATATGGCCAACATTCTTTGTCCCTAGCTGTATACATTTACATTTAGCTGTATTAAAATGCTTTGCACCCAGTCAACCAAGAGATCCTGATCGCTCTGAATCAGTGACTATTTACCACTCCACCAATTTTTGTGTCATCTGCAAACTTTACCAATGATGACTTTATGTTTTATTCCACGTCATTGATAAAAATGTTAAATAGTGTAGGGCCAAGACCTGTGGGACCCCACTGGAAACACACCTGCTCAATGACAATTCCCCATTTACAATTACATGTTGAGACCTATCAGTTAGCCAGTTTTTAATCCATTTAATGCGTGCCATGTTAATTTTATATTGTCCTAGTTTTTTAAACAAAATGTCATGAGGTACCAAGTCAAACACCTTACAGAAGTCTAAGTATATTACATCAACACTATTACCTTTATCAACCAAACCTGTAATCTCATTTAAAAAAAGATATCAAATTAGTTTGACAGGATCTATTTTCCATAAATCCATGTTGATTTGCATTACCCTCCTTTAATTCTTTACTAATCAAGTCCCATATCAGTCACTCCATTATCGTGCCCTGGATCCACATTAGGCTGACAGGCCTATAATTACCCAGTTCATCCCGTTTACCCTTTTTAAAAATGGGCTAATTAGCTTTCTTCCAGTCTTCTGGAACTTCCCCAATGCTCCAAGACTTGTTGAAAATCAACACTAATGATCCAGCTAGCTCCTCAGCCAGCCATCATCAATGGTTGCTGAGGGCACTCAGCTCATTACACTATTGGACCCTGTGAGGCAAATCTACAATCTGAACTCTCACCAGTGTGCTGGAAAAGAGAAAATAAATCCTTTCCTCAATGATGCTCTGCCTCTGCACTCTAGTATATCTCTTCAGTCGTAGGGGAATAGAGGGGTCACACTGCAGCAGATCTCCCCTCAAATTACTTCTACCCCACAGCATGCAGCCCAGTGTATTTGGAGTCCAAGCCAAGTGGGACTAGAGAACCATGGCATCACCACCCCAATTCAACCTCTCCTTTACAAAACAAGCAGGTGTTGCTAACAGGGGCATTCCACACCTGAATAGGCAGGGGTAGACTGTGCCCCTCTATGTGCACCTGAGGAGGTGGGAGTGGAATGTTCCCTCTATGTGTAACCTTAGCAAAATACTAATGTATGCTTTTGCTTTCCATTTAAATCAGGGTTCCTTCCCTTCTTCTAATTATGGAGTTATTGCTTTCCAGCTATGAAGAGAGAGAAGAAAACAAAGTTTCTAAACCAGTATCTGGAGCACATACCTCCACAGAACTATATTGCCCTTCTCTTGGCTTCTTCGTGGAGGCTGCTAAGTGGGTCAGGTTAACTAGGCGTCCCTTGTATAGGGTCAGGAGTGTGGGGGCTCATATCTAGCTAAAGCTGTGCAAATAGCTGCTTTTTCAGTTCACTGACTCTTTCCAAAAAATTGGAAAAAAGAATTGTTTCAGGTCAAACAAAATATCTTGTTTGCTCTGAAATGAGATGTTTTTCTTCAGTTGAGCGTTAACATATTTAACTCTAATAAAATGAAAGTAACTTTCAAAATAAAGCAATTTTGAATAAAGATATTGAAATGTTGTGGTTTGACCTTGTTGAAATGAAACATTTTCATCTTTTTCACATTTTTTTCTTTTTTGCCTAAAACAATTTGGCAAGTTAGACATAAACCCCCAAAATGTTTCAGTCAACCTGAATGTGCATTTTTCAGTGAAAAAAGTTTTGGTGAAAATTTTTTGCCCTGTTCTACTCATAACCTGGTATTTAAAATAAACTCCTGGGGCTGATTTTCAATGGCACAAATGGCAGTTAAGTGACTAACTCCCTCTGACTTTGAAAGTTACTACCATTACTGTCTATTTGTACTGCGTGTCTTGGAGGCTGTAGAACTTGGAAGTGTTCGAGTTTTGACAATAAATATTTATCAAGACATGCTGTTTGTCATTTGCTGGTATCCCTTTTGTGACCTATAAACTGTTATTTGTTTGCTTGAAAAGCAAACACAAAGGTTAGGAAAAAAAGATTAAAGTACAATATAATCTGTTCTTCTCATTGCAGGGGAAACTCATACTACGGAAATAGAATGAGAACATGCTATTCTCTCCTCTTCCCTGTAAACATTTAAACCAGCACAAGTGACTGATGGAAATTTTCAGTTGCTTAAAGATCTTAATGATGAGTTATTTTAACTTTGCTAAAGATTTTAAGAAAGCACTGGCAATTTAGGACACTATAGTTGCCACTATGCTGCGCATCATGGACATTCACTTCACTGCAACAGTGTGGACAGAGCAAGAGTCCCCTGCTTCAAAAGTACAGGCCCCTGCAACTTGAGCTAAAGAAGGCTATTAGCAGTATGGCGTCCATGACACACAATTGAGCAGTGCTGATTCTATCCAGCAGAGGGCAACAATGAAACACACACAACCCATTTCATTACCATATTTAAAAATATGTATTTTTCAAAACAACTGTTAGAAATGGCCACCATTGGTCCACTAGCTCAATAACTATGACTAATACAGCCAGTGTCTGACAATGCAAACTGGTATTTTGTTGGAAATACTCAAGAGGAAGCCAACTCTCATTATGTAGTGCAAGACACAGAAAATGCAGCTCAGCAGCTGAATTCATAAGCAAGGTAAAGGAGCCTTTCAGAGTTTCTTTAAGTAAAAATTTTAAAATAATTTAAATCATACAGTTAACTTAAATCAATAAAAAAGTTCTAAAGAACAAATGTTCTTAGAAAGACTCCTGCCTGCCTCCTGCACTCTCCTGTGCTGCATTCTCTATGCACTCACGCTCTGGTGATGGCTCCTTCTCTGTGCTAAGAATCTGCCTCAATCAGGACCTACACGGTTATGTTCTTAGTCCTCTGATCTTGTCTATTTTCACCCTCTTGGTCGTTGAGCAAAAGTCACATACCTCCTGCTGTCAGGTTGCAGCTATGTCTCATTTTCCCTGTTAGCCATCCATTGCTCAGCTTTAGTTTAGCTCTCCAGACAAATTGTTTTTCATCTTCCGCAGGCCACAGATCCCTCTTTAGGTCTGTGTGACTTCCATCCCACAGTCCCAGCGGCTTACAACAGCCCTTTTAAGCCCTTGGGCACAGGAGGAACAAGTTCATCGCATCAAGTAGCTCACAAATTAGGTGTAGGGTAGCCCATGGCCTCCTCCGATGAAGGCAATCTCAAGGCCCTAAACAGTGTGAGGCAGCCATCCACTCCAGCCTCCAGGAGTCCACTTCACTCTCAGCTAACCCCCCCCGCCCCCAGTTTTCCTGCCTGCCTGCCTTTTAGGTATCTTTCCACAGCCTTTCCAGAGGCTTCTTTCCCAGTTCCATCTCAGCTGAGAACTGTACTACAGGTCCAGGTCTTGGTCAACTCCTCAGCTGAGGTGTTCTCTCCACCAATGAGAAAAGTGGCTATCCTTAATACCACGTCCTCTCAGGCCCACAACTTTAGTGGCACCTGGTCTACAAGTCTCAAAATTCCCTTGATTGGGGAAAACTAAGCACAGCTTATAGCTGGGATTTCAACTTCTCTTAAGAGGCACCCTGGGACAGGGATCCTCCCTCTGTATTGGACTAATATGCACACTGGTGATTCTAATTTGTACATATCATTTGACATCTTTAATGGCTCTTCCCTGCTCACAGTGCCTGACCTGACCAAGTAGACTTGTGGCTTTCTCTCAACTTCCTTTTGCTAAATGTCTTGAAGGCAGAAGAGCATTTCTGGGGCAAGAGGTTCATCCTCAAACAGAATTCCATCTCACTCCCCAGCTCAGTCCACCTAGCCGTCTCTCCTCTTGATAATTTTAGTGTTCTTTTGAATCCTTTAACTTTCCTTCTCCTCTCAAAGCTCTGTAAATCTGTGTATTACTATTTTTAAAACATTTCTCTCATTCGTATTTCTTTAACTTCACATCTGCTAACATCTTAATTTATGTTTCTACTTAAATAACCTTGGTCTTGGCAGCACCTGTGTACCCCCCAAGTATTAAAAAATAACAAATGCAGACTCTTTCACTTTTTCTTTTCCAATTCTAGGAATAAAAGCCTGAGTTGATCATAGAGATTGTGCCTATAATATACGCGTCGGGGGAAAAGGGAAGAGAAATATTCTTATTGACAAAGTCAACCTGAAAGAAATCAGTTTTGCTTTTATTTCTGAATCCACTGAGGTTGGTGGTCATTTTTCACTCTTCATGTAGTCAGTTCCATAGCCTTGGGGTATATCTACAGTACACTATAGAGACTATACCAGCATAGTTAGGTCATTGTAGCAATGCTGGCATAACCCCATAGTGTAGACATAGCCAACAGTGACAGAAGTGGTTTTTCCATTGGTGTAGGAACATCACCTCCCTGACTGATGGTAGATACATCAATGGAAGCATTAGTCCATCGACATAGCTGTGTCTACACTGGGGGTTATGTCGGCAGAGCTATGTCAGTCAGGATGGGCTTTTTTTCATACCCCTGACCAACATAGCTATGTCGACCTAACTTTTAAGTGTAGACCAAGCCTTAGTCCAGGTCCTGTCTCTTACATCCATGATTTTCTCCTACAGGACAATAGTTGCCTAATTCCAGTGTAAAGTGGTTGTGGGAAGTTCTGGTCATGAGAAGAAAACTGCTCTCTCAGGTAACTAGGGCTAAGCCCATGATGAACTTTGCACATCAGGACAGAGGCCTTGAATTAGACTCTGTTTGATGGAGAGCCAGTGCAGAAAGTGGCGCACTGGAGCTACGTGCTCACTGCAATAGCTGACTGGCTGCTGCAGACCGCACCAGGTGGAGCGATTCCAGGCTGTCTGGTTTCATTCCTAGATGTTACGAGTTGCAGTAATTAAGGCTTGAGGTCATGAGTGCGTGAGTCACAAGTGTCAGGTCCAAGCCTGAAAAGCGAGGGCATAGTTTTCTGTCTGTCTATATGTGGAAGTGGGTGTTTTTGGCTGCTGTGGCTACTTGGCATCCAGTTGCAATGGAGAGTTCAACAGGACCCAACACTGTAAACAGACAGCAATCTGTGGGGTGTTATGAAGGGGGTGAGTTCCTCAAAGTATTTCATTTCCTACCAGCATCACTAGCCTTGCTTGGGTTCAGCTTCAGCCAGTTAGCTTTAATGAATCTGCTGATCTCAGCTAGGCATTGTATTGTTTGCCTGTGGTATTCGGTAATGTAGAGCTGAGTTTCATGCTTGTGTTGCTGGCACTTCAGCCCCACCAGCTCCCCTAATGGTAATACGGCAAAAGAGAAAAGTCTTGAATCCAACTTTCAGCGTTAGGTGATGATGCTGGTTGTAGCTTGCGAAAGTTCACCCAAGCTGCGGAATAAGGGGGGTGCGGGTTGTGGGTCAAGTACCTCTAGGTTTTGTAAGGTCTGAAAGGCTCTGTCTTCCCCACCTGCACCTTTGCATGTAGTTAGTTCAGGGCCTAGTTCCCTCCCTGAAATCTCTTCCTGCTTTTCCCAGGTGGAGGCCTTACTCCCT
This sequence comes from Platysternon megacephalum, assembly GCA_003942145.1. Taxonomy (NCBI): domain Eukaryota; kingdom Metazoa; phylum Chordata; order Testudines; family Platysternidae; genus Platysternon; species Platysternon megacephalum. The sequence continues at coordinate 5,584,407 of QXTE01000047.1, read as the reverse complement.
TGCATTACGCTCACTGTTTCCCCTCTGCTCCCTGCCCCCGGCCTTAAAATTTACCAAGCATACAGTATATTTACATCACTATTTCCTGTAATCTAGCCTGCTGTCTTGTATTGTCAAACTCTGTCACTCAGTTTTGGGCTACTGTTTCCATGGAAAACAAGGAAGAAAATAAAATGTTATTCTGTTACTTCATACATACCATTTGTGTAGCCACCATCAACCAGGCATAGTCATAAGAGAAAATGTAGTCACGTAAATCAGCAACCCGCACAGTTTCAGTAAACTAAAGCAGATTGGGCACACAGCAGTGTTAAAAATTCCACAACTAAGTATCATATGAAATCAGAATTGCTAAGACATGAAGAGCAGATGAGGTGACTAAAGAGACCATCAGGTGATTGTTATCAATGGAATTACACTGGGGATGAATGTGATCTATTAGATTCAGTTACATTTCAGATATTATTCACGTCAGTTTGCTGTCTGCTTCTTCCATCATCGTTAGAGCTGGTCAAAGCTCAGAATTTGTGTTTTGTGGGAAATTCTGACATTCAAAATTTCCTTTAGTCATCGATTGGAATGAAAAGTTGAAAAAAATCATTTTAGAAATATCAAAATGACCTTATCAAAGTGGTTCACTTCAATTATAATTTTGTTAAGAAATAAAATATATAAAATCGTATATACACCTCTACCCCAATATAACACGACCCGATATAACACGAATTCGGATATAACGCGGTAAAGCAGTGCTCCGGGGGGGGAGGGGCTGTGCACTCTGGCGGATCAAAGCAAGTTCGATATACCGCGGTTTCACCTATAATGCGGTAAGATTTTTTGGCTCCTGCGGACAGCGTTATATCGGGGTAGAGGTGTAATTATATAATATAAAAGTTGAGATGACTGTCAAAGTGAAGCACTTTGCCCTTATCAAAACTAAAACATTTTAATATGTTTTCAAGGAAAATTTTGACACAAATCAATGCATTCCCATGAAATGTTTCACTTTTGCCAAATCAACACTTTCAGATGGAAAACTATTCCATCAGGAAATTTCTGACCAGCTCCAACTATCATCTCTTCCTCAGTCTCATGACTCCCAACTGATGAAACCATGTCTCTCAGACCACTGGATTCAAGGTGCAGTCCAGCAGGAAAGGCCAAGCAAATCCCCTTCCTCCCAGGGAAGCAGCATTCAGTTAAGGTGGGATGCAATTCAGATCAAAACAAACTGGATGCATCAGATTTTTTTTCATTTGGGAAATACACACACAACCTTCCCAATGGAAATTCAGTTTTTCAGTCAGGAGCCCGAGGGAATACATTTTGCTGGGAGATATTTTTGCTTTTATTCAATAAATTATTTTAATAATAAGCACTTTAGGCAAAGCAATAAATCACATGAATATAAGAGACTTGTTTAGCAGCCATGACAAGCCACACAGCAAGAAGTTGAATCTAGCAAAAAGCATTACTTGAACAGTAAAACACTATGAATAGGATGCAAACACTGAAGCAGATTTTTCATAGCTATTAGCATGCCATCAATTCAGTATTTTCCATCCATTTCATGCATTGAAAAGAATCTGTTCTTTGGCAATCACCCCAATTAAACAGATAGACCATTTATCTGGGATGATGTGAATTCAACTGCTGTTCTAAAAATAATCCTTTTTCCGCCTTTAGTTAATTTAAGAATCTGGGTTTTGCCAGGGAGGACATCATGAATTACCAACACAATCCTCAATCTGTCCAACAAAAATTATATGTTGGAAAATTGCCACACTATTAGAAGCATTAGAGATGGATCTGTGGGCTGATACCGCATTAACTTCACCTCTATCATGCAACAAAACATTCAGTATTTCTTTCTTCACAGCCCTCGGGGTAGGGGCTGTGTGTCTTCTTATGTATTTGTACAGTTCCTAGCACAATTCCTGATCTTGATTGAGACATTTGGGTGAGATCCCAATACCAATAAATAATAGCAGCACTGTCCACATAGCTAAACCTCTCATTCAGGCCCTCCATAATGTCATGTCTTGATGATTGTCACTCCTTACTCTTCAGCTGACACACACACGTCACTCCCTTCTGAAACAAAGGAAATGCAACAATCACCTTCCTGTCCATTGCTCTATCATGTCATCAACTGCGCTCTTTGAACCTCCTCCATTGCCTCCCTGCTTTCTACTCCACCAACCTCAAACTTTACAAAAAAATGTAGCTTTTTATTGCAGTCTTGTCAATACATCAGATTAAAACCTTACTTTGTAAAGTTTTAGAATTATCATAATTAACAGACTTAAGAAAAAAGTTGACAGCCTAACATTTGTTCCTTAACCGTACAATAGAGCTAAAACAAAAACATGTATATGAAACATTGAACTAAAAAGCAAATACTGTAATTGAAATACTTGGCACACAAATACACCTAAAACTCATTATCTGCACACAAGTAACTTTTCTCCTTTATTGAACTGATTTAAAAGCACCCTAAAAGATTAAGCATTTACAAGGCAGAGTATCAGTCCAGTTTCAAGTTAAATTGTCCATTTGTCCACTTTCTCTTTTGTTCTGCAGGGCTTGAGGCTATTGCTGCATAATTTAAGAAAGGAGACCAGACATTTTTAAAGTGCTTTGGTTTATCTTGATATGAACAAGTTCAGCTTTCCATTTTCACCACATGCTGCTCAAAAGCCACTAGAGGAAGGCACTGCTTCCATGTTCTTACAATAGCACATTTCTTTTCCAGGAAAAACATTTTTACAAGTTTTTGTGTGTTAGCAGTTGCTATTCCTGCATTATCTATTCCTGAGATTATTTCCTGCAGGAAGAATTCAATACTTCTAATTCCAACAATATTTTTGGTAGCTATGACTATTTTCTGCCAATATTTCTGTAGTTGGGACAGAACCAAATTATATGTTCTAAGCTCCCTTCTCCACTAGAGTTTCTCCAGCACTATATGAAGCAATTGTATCATAGCCCAATCTGTAGGGAGTAAAACAGAATCTATGTAAAGTTATTACAGAGAGTTTCCATCAAATTACAGGCAATAGCACTACTTCTTGTGCAGTTAATTCTATTCTTCCTCAGTCATTTGAGAGTCAAATGCTTTTCTTCCTCATTTACCTTTAATGTTGTTCAAATTATATACACTTTTATAAATTCTACCTGTAATTCTTTTCCACTGAGAAACCAGGAATAAAATTGCCTCTAATAAATTATTGCTACTTCTTATTGCAAAACTCCACATCTGGCAATATAGGTACAAAGGGAGGTTATGAAGACCCCTTTTGTTCCTACAACACTGTTACTACTGTGTTATAGATTTGCCACTCTGTAGTAACACCAGCGCCGGCTCCAGGGTTTTTGCTGCCCCAGGCAGCCAAAAAAAAAAAAAAAAAAAGCCGCGATTGCGATCTGCGGCGGCAATTCGGCGGCAGGTCCTTCGCTCCGAGCGGGAGTGAGGGACCCTCCGCCGAATTGCCGCCGAATAGCTGGACGTGCCGCCCCTCTCCCGAGTGGCCGCCCCAAGCACCTGCTTGTTCAGCTGGTGCCTGGAGCCGGCCCTGAGTAACACACTGTCACATACACTGTTCAGTGCTAGACTACCTTCCAAATTATTTAGGCCTTCCAGGACAAAGACTGGAAACTTAGTGACTATTTTACCTGATGTCAACCTGGTGTACTTTTTTAAAATTGAAATCCAAGGGTGACTTCTTGGCCTTATTGAAGTCTATGGGGGTTTTGCTATTTACTTCAATGCGGTCACGATTTCACCCCAAATGTCAAGTGTTGCCACAAATGAAAGATGCTGTTTCACAATAGATTCCTTATTCTCTCTCTGTGGTAAGGCAAAGGGATATTTGGACAAACCTATCCCCCTCTCTCTTTCCAGGTAGCTGTAATTCTTCAATTTGCTGCCCAATAATATGGTTTAAAGTGTGGGAGCCTCTTTGCAGCCAAAGGTAATTCAAACATTTTCTTTGAGGCAAGGGATTTGAAAGGACCCAAAAAAATAATTACAGTTCTAATTTTTCAAATAAAATATTAGGTATCTTAGTAGGAAATATATAAACCAAAGAACATACAGAAGCCAGTTCATATGTACGGCATGTGTCTAATTTGCCAGCTTGCATACAGTTTATTCTGGGTTCTAGCTTCCTCTGAAATTTTGGTACGAAGGGAGGCAAACTAGCTATACAGAGAGGCTAAACAGAAAAGACTGTTGTACAATTCAGTTCTGCTCAAAGTGAAATAGGAGTTTGTTTTCTAATTGCACACTGAGATAGATTTAAGATTAATAGCAGATTAGTGGTTCCATTCTTACTTTCTGGGCTAGTTTATCATGCATTGCTCAATTCCCAAGAATCTGTATTTATAGGTAAATCGTTCACCTTCTAAAATAACCAGAGGGGTTCTGCTCAGGAAGTTTGATACAGAGTAAACTATGTAGGTATTTGTTGGAGATGAGCCAATGTTAATTTTCAGTAACTCTTGGAATACTAGGACAGTTCCAGAGGACTGGAAGAAAGCTAATGTGCCAATATTTAAAAATGGTAAACAGAACGACTGGGGTAATTATAGGCCTGTCAGCCTATAATCCTGGGCAAAATAATGGAAGAACTGATATGGGATTTGATATAATTAATGCCAATCAACATGGGTTTCTGGAGAATTGATCCTATCAAATTAATTTGATATCTTGTTTGATGAGAAAAGACAGTTACCTTTTCCGTAACTGGTGTTCTTTGAAATGTGTTGCTCATGTCTATTCCACAATAGGTGTGCGTGCTCGCCACTTGCACAGGTGCCAGAAGTTTTTCCACTATCAGTACCCATAGTGGGGAGCGCCCCCCGCGACCCCTGGAGTGCGTCTGCCTGGCGTGGTATAAGGGGAGCCGCGCGCTCCCCCCACCCTCAGTTCCTTCTTGCCAGACAACTCCGACACAGGGGAAGGAGGGTGGGATGTGGAATAGACATGAGCAACACATCTTGAAGAACACCAGTTACGGAAAAGGTAACTGTCTTTTCTTCTTCGAGTGATTGCTCATGTGTATTCCACAGTAGGTGATTCCAAGCTATATCTGTTAGAGGTGGGTAGGAGTTCACAAGTTCCCAGGATGGAGGACAGCCCTGCCAAACCTGGTGTCATCCCTGGATTGGGAGATGATTGCATAGTGTGAGGTGAACGTGTGAACCAAAGACCACGTGGCAGCCCTACAAATGTCCTGGATGGGGACGTGGGCCACGAAGGCAGCCGATGAGGCTTGCGCCCGGGTCGAGTGTGCCCTCACAATGGGCGGCGGGGGAACACCCACCAGCTCATAACAGGACCGGATGCACGAAGTGATCCAGTTGGAAAGCCTCTGGGTGGAGATCGGCTGGCTCCTCGTGCGCTCAGCCGAGGCGATAAACAGTTGCGAGGACTTCCTGAACGGCTTAGTCCACTAAAGGTAGAAAGCCAAGGCCCGCCGCACGTTGAGCGTGTGGAGGCGGCGCTCCTCACTGGATGCGTGAGGCTTGGGGCAGAGGACCGGTAGAAAAATGTCCTGACCCATGTGGTATGTGGAGACCACCTTAGGGAGGAACACAGGGTGTGGACGGAGCTGGACCTTGTCCTTGTGAAAGACCTTGTACGGGGGTTCGGAGGTCAGGGCCCTGAGCTCCAAGACTTGTCTAGCCGACGTGATAGCAACCAGGAAGGCCACCTTCCTCGAGATGTGAGACCAGGAGCACGTGGCCAACGGTTCAAACAGGGGCCCTGTGAGACGAGCTAAGACCAAGTTTAAGTCCCACTGTGGAACCGGGGGTCTAGAGTACGGGAAGAGGCGTTCCAGACCTTTAAGGAACCGGCCAGTCATAGCGCGGGAGAACACCGTGTGTCCTTGCACAGGTGGATGGAAGGCCGATATGGCCGCCAGGTGCACCTTGACCGACTAGGATAATCAAGGATAAGCTGGATAGGGGCAGATACCAGGGAGACACCCTGGTCCGCCGCTCACTTAAAGAATCATGACCACTTAGCCAAGTAAGCGCGGCGAGTGGAGGGACACCTACTTTCAAGGAGGACGCGCTGAACCTGTTCCGAGCATGCCCTCTCCTCTCCCCCAACCATTAAGCAGCCACGCCATGAGATGGAGAGCCTCTAGGTTGGAATGGAGGAGACGGCCCTGGTCCTGTGAGAGCAGGTCTGAGCGGAGCGGTAACAGCCACGGCAGAGCTACCGCCAGGCTCACGAGGGTCCCATACCAGTACTGTGGCACTGTAAGGACCTTGTCCATCCCATCCGTGGCCTGGGAGAAATTCGAGGCCAGCCAGAGCTGGAGGGGTCTCATCCTGAGTCTGGCGTCACGGACCACGTACGTGCACGCTGACATATGACCCAAGAGCTGCAGGCAAACCCTGGCTGTTGTAACCGGGAACCTTGTGACCGAGTCAATGAGACCCTTCAGGGTCTCGAACCTATCTGGCAGGAGGGAGGCCTTGGCCGACACTGCGTCCAGGAGCACCCCGATAAACTCTATGCATTGGACCGGGACTAACATGGACTTGGTGTTGTTTACCAGCATGCCCAAAGCGGTGCATGTGGACAGGAAGAGCGCCACATGATCCCTCACCTGCGACCGGGAGATGCCCTTGACTAGCCAATTGTGCAGATAGAGAAAGATCTGGACCCCTCGCCGTCTGAGATAGGCCGCTATCACTGACTTGCATTTTGTAAACACCCTGGGGGCAGTGGACAGTCCAAACGGGAGGACCGTAAATTGGTAATGATTGTGTCCTACCACAGACTGGAGGAAGCGCCTGTGCCCCTCGAATATGTGGATGTGGAAGTACGCATCCTGTAGATCGAGGGCAGCGTACCAGTCCCCGGGATCCAGGGAGGTAATGATGGAGGCCAGGGAGACCATGCGGAATTTGAGCTTCACCATGTGCTGGTTTAGGCCCCATAGGTCCAGTATGGGTCTGAGCCCCCGTTTGGCCTTCGGGATAAGGAAGTAACGGGAGTAGTACCCCTTGCCTGTGAACTCCTCAGGCACCGCCTCTATTGCTCCTAATTCCAGGAGCCACCCCCCCTCCTGCTCAGGAGGGATGGGGGCGGGGGGTGGCTGGGCGGGGAGGAGGTAAACTGGAGGGGGTAACCCTGGGAGATGGTGTTGAGGACCCATTAGTCCGAGGTGATTCGCAACCATTCCGGGAGGGAAGTACACAACCGGTTGGAGAAGGGAAGCTTTATTGGGGTTGGATCCGTGACGAGGACTGGCGGGATGCCCCCGAGCATCCCGTCAAAAATGCCTTTTGCCCTTAGAGGGTCCAGGCTGGGGGGCAGGTTGAGACTGCCTATGAGGGCGTCTCTTATAGTCCCGCTGCTTCTTATGGGCAGCCTCATACTTTGGGAGGGCAGCCGGCGCAGAAGTCTGCTGCGGCTTAAATTTAGGTTTTGCTGGAGCCAGAACATATAGACCCAGTGTCTGGAGGGTCGTGCAGGAGTCTTCCATGCCATGCAGCCTTGTATCTGTTTCCTCTGCAAACAGAGCTTTTCCATCAAACGGGAGGTCCTGCATGGAAGACTGCGCTTCGCTGGACAGCCCAGAGAGCAAGAGCCATGATGCCCGTCCCATGGACACCGCTGAAGCCATCGATCGCACGGCCGTGTCCACAGCATCCGAGGCAGTCTGCAGGGAAGCTCGAGCTGCCAATGTCCCTTCCTCCATGAGTGCCCTGAACTCCTTCTTATCACGCTCCTGGAGGGAGTCCTCAAATTTGGGCAGGGAGCCCCACAGATTGAATTCATACCGGCCCAGGAGAGCCTGATGGTTCACCACCCGTAACTGAAAGCTTGAAGACAAATACATTTTCCTACCGAAAGAGTCCAGTCTCCGAGAGTCTTTGTTCTTTGGGGTCGGGGCTGGCTGACCTTGTCGTTCCCTGTGGTTGACCGACTCGACCACCAGGGAGTTGGGCGCCAGGTGGGTATATAGGTACTCATGCCCCTTAGCAGGTATGGAGTACTTTCGCTCAGCCTTCTTTGATATAGGGGCCAACGAGGCCAGTGTTTGCCACAGGGCATTCGAAATCTTAGTCACCCCTTCATGGAGTGGCAAGGCCACCCTACCCAGTGCCGATGGGGACAGCACGTTGAACAGGGAGTCCGCAGTGGCTTGCTGCCACCCTCTTTAAGAGGACTTGGTGGGCCCTGAAGTCCTCCTGCGGGATGGAGGGGGGCAGGGCCGCAATCGCCTCATCTGGGCGGGGCGAAGAGGCCGGCGTGGTGCTCAGGGTGTCGGCTGGCACCGGAGGATCCACCACCTGGTCGGACTCCGGGCACGGTACCGAGGACGTGTGTCCCACCGATTCCTTTGTCAAGGGCCTGGAGATGGAGGCTGACTGGCCACCGAGCAAGCTCCCACCGGGGGCTGTGCCGGAGACCACAGTGCTCACTGGTACCACTGGGCCGGCCACGATGCTTGGTGCCACTGCACTTACTGTGGCACTGGCGGGGCCGGCTGTCCGGGTTGGCCGGTCTGTGTGCAGGTTGCTTCTTGGCATAGAACGCTGACAAGAACCGCACAACTTAAATCCCGGGGCTCGGGGCATGCCCCAGCCTGGGCTCACTGACTAACTAAAACTAACTACTCAGCTAACTAACTACAGGTACTAAATGAACGAACAGTTCTGGGGACGAGCTACAGCGAAGCTGGAGCAGAGCAGTTCCGACGCTCCTTCACTGGCGGCAAGAAGGAACTGAGGGTGGGGGAGCGTGTGGCTCCCCTTATACCGCACCAGGCAGGCGCCACTCCAGGAGTCGAGGGGGCGCTCCCCCCCTATGGTNGAAATCTTAGTCACCCCTTCATGGAGTGGCAAGGCCACCCTACCCAGTGCCGATGGGGACAGCACGTTGAACAGGGAGTCCGCAGTGGCTTGCTGCCACCCTCTTTAAGAGGACTTGGTGGGCCCTGAAGTCCTCCTGCGGGATGGAGGGGGGCAGGGCCGCAATCGCCTCATCTGGGCGGGGCGAAGAGGCCGGCGTGGTGCTCAGGGTGTCGGCTGGCACCGGAGGATCCACCACCTGGTCGGACTCCGGGCACGGTACCGAGGACGTGTGTCCCACCGATTCCTTTGTCAAGGGCCTGGAGATGGAGGCTGACTGGCCACCGAGCAAGCTCCCACCGGGGGCTGTGCCGGAGACCACAGTGCTCACTGGTACCACTGGGCCGGCCACGATGCTTGGTGCCACTGCACTTACTGTGGCACTGGCGGGGCCGGCTGTCCGGGTTGGCCGGTCTGTGTGCAGGTTGCTTCTTGGCATAGAACGCTGACAAGAACCGCACAACTTAAATCCCGGGGCTCGGGGCATGCCCCAGCCTGGGCTCACTGACTAACTAAAACTAACTACTCAGCTAACTAACTACAGGTACTAAATGAACGAACAGTTCTGGGGACGAGCTACAGCGAAGCTGGAGCAGAGCAGTTCCGACGCTCCTTCACTGGCGGCAAGAAGGAACTGAGGGTGGGGGAGCGTGTGGCTCCCCTTATACCGCACCAGGCAGGCGCCACTCCAGGAGTCGAGGGGGTGCTCCCCCCCTATGGTTACTGCTAGGGGAAAAACTTCCAGCACCGGTGCACGTGGCGAGCACGCACACCTACTGTGGAATAGACATGAGCAATCACTCAAAGAATATAAAATTTGGCTGATAAAGGTAATAGTGTTGATGTAACAAACTTAGGTTTCTGCTGGATATTTGGCTTGGTTACCACACAACATATTAAGAAACTAGAATGATACAAAATTAACATGGCACATGTTAAATGGATTAAAAACTGGCTGACAGGCCTCAGTATAACTAAAACCAGGGTATCATTACTGAGCGAGTGTATTTCTAGTGGGGTCCCACAATGTTTGGTTCTTGGGCCTATACTATTTAACATTTTCATCAAGAACCTGAAAAAACCAAAATCACCAATAAAATTCACAGATGACACAAGGATTGGTGGAATGTTAAATAATGAAGAGGACAGGCCACTGACGGTGATCTGGAGCACTTGGTAAGCTGGGCAGAAGCAAACAGTATGCATGAATCGACCAAATGTAAAGCTCTACATATAGGAGCGAAGAATTTAGGCCACACTGTCAAGCTGGGGAGACTCTATCCTGGAAACCAATGACTTTGAAAAAGACTTGGAAATTATGGTGGATAATCAGTGGAACATGCGCTCCCAGCACAAAGCTGTGGTCACAAGGGTTAATGCAGTCTTTAGGTGTGTAAACGGAGATATCAACTAGGAATAAGGAGGTTATATTACCCCTGTATTTGGCACCGGTGCAACTGCTTCTGGAATACTATCCAGTTCTGGTGTCCACAATTCAAGAAGGATGTTGATAAATTGGAGAGCGTTCAGAGAAGAGCCACGAGACTCACTAGAGGATTGTAAAACATGCCTTATAGTGATAGACTCAAGGAGTTCTATCTATTTAGCTTAACCAAAGGTGTTAAGGGGTAACTTGATCACAGTCTAGAAGTGCCTCTGTGAGGAACAGAAATTTGATAATGCAGGGCACTTCAATCTAGCAGACAAGGGTAAAACAAAAATCAATGGCTGGAAGTTAAAGCTAGAAATTCAGACAGGAAATAAGGTGCAAATTTTTAATAGTGAGGGTTGTGACGGGTTGGATCACAGAAACCCCCTTGGGAGCTGCCAGACTGATGTGCAAAGGCTACTTCTATTCCTGTTTTCCCTGCCAGCTCAGTGGCTTCAGCACCCTGTCTTGCTGAAGCCAGACACACCCGTCTGCTCCAACACAGACCCAGGGTCTGAATTACCTGCCCCAAAGCTGCAGGTTTACCTGAAAACAGCTCACAGAAGTGTGCTTGTCTTTAGCACTCAGATGCCCAATTCCCAATGGGGTCTAAACCCAAATAAATCCGTTTTACCCTGTATAAAGCTTATACAGGGTAAACTCATAAATTGTTCGCCCTCTATAACACTGATAGAGAGATATGCACAGTTGTTTGCTCCCCCAGGTATTAATACATACTCTGAGTTAATTAATAAGTAGAAAGTGATTTTATTAAATACAGAAAGTAGGATTTAAGTGATTCCAAGTAGTAACAGACAGAACAAAGTAAGTTACCCAGCAAAATAAAATAAAATGCGCAAATCTATGTCTAATCAAACTGAATACAGATAATCTCACCCTCAGAGATGCTTCAGTAAGTTTTTTCTCAGACTGGACACCTTCCAGGCCTGGGCACAATTCTTTCCCCTGGTACAGCTCTTGTTCCAGCTCAGGTGATAGCTAGGGGATTCTTCATGATGGCTCCTCTCCCCCTCTGTTCTCTTCCACCCCTTTATATATCTTTTGCATAAGGCGGGAATCCTTTGTCCCTCTGGGTTCCCCCCCCCCTCACTGGAAAAGCACCAGGTTAAAGATGGATTCCAGTTCAGGTGACATGATCACATGTCACTGTAAGACTTCATTACCCACTTGCCAGCACACACATATACAGGAAGACTCACAGGTAAATACAGCCATCTGCAGACAATGGTCCTGATTAATGGGAGTCATCAAGATTCCAAACCACCATTAATGGCCCACACTTTACATAATTACAATAGGCCCTCAGAGTTATATTTTATATTTCTAGTTTCAGATACAAGAGTGGTACATTTATACAAATAGGATGATCACACTCAGTAGATTATAAGCTTTGTAATGATACCTTACAAGAGACCTTTCGCATGAAGCATATTCCAGTTACATTATACTCACTTATTATCATGTTTTTACAAAACCATAGACTGCACAACGTCACAAGGGTAATTAACCATTGGAACATCTTATCAAGGGCTGTGGTGGATTCTCCATCCCTGGCAATTTTAAAAATCAAGATAGGATGTTTTTCTAAAAGATACGGTCTAGTTCAGTGTTTTTCAAAGTTTGGGTAGCGACCCAGTACTGGGTTGCAACATGTAAGGCACTGGGTCGCCTTGCTCAGCACCCAGGGACCCTAGCGGCTCTGGTCAGCACTGCTGACCTGGACATTAAAAGTCCCGTCAGCAGTGCTGCCCACCTAAGGCAGGCTAGTACCTACCTGTTCCGACACTGTGCTGCGGCCAGCAGTGGGTCCAGCTTCTAGGCAGGGGGGCCACGGAGCTCCACACGCTGCCTCCATCCAGAGCAGCGGCTCCACACTCTCATTGGGCGGAAACTGGCCAATGGGAGCTGGGGGGTGCTGCCTGCGGGTGAGAGCCGTGCAGAGCTGCTTGCGTGCCTCCGCCTGGGAGCCGGACCTGCTGCTGGCCGCTTCCGGGGCACAGCGCGGTCCGCGGTGCCAGGACAGGCGGGAAGCCTGCCTCTGCACCCTGGCTGTGCCGCTGACTGGGAGCGGCCGGAGGTAAGTCTGTGCCCCAATCCTCTGCCCCAGCCCTGAGCCCCCCAAAACTGGAACCCCTTCCTGCACCCCAAACCCCTCATCCCCAGCCCAGAGCCTGCACCCCGAGCCCTGACCCCCTCCCACACCCCAACTCCCTGCTCCAGCCCAGAGCCACCTCCCATACCCTGAACCCCTCATTCCCCACCCTGCAGCCCTCAACCCCACACCCCAACCCTCTGCCCCAGCCATGAGCCCTTCCCACACCCCAAACCCCTCATCCCCAGCTGCACTGGGTCACGGGCAACAATTTTCTTCAACTGGGTCTCCAGAAAAAAAGTTTGAAAACCACTGCTAGTTCAAACAGGAATTAATTCAGGGAACTCCTATGGCCTGTGTTATACAGAAGATCAGATGAGATGATCACACTGATTCCTTTTGGCCTTATAATCTATGAAAGCTGCATTAATTTAAAATAGCAGTACACAACAGTAGGAATAATAGGGATAGGTTTTAAGTACCCTGCGTTATTGCCATCAGGTAAGAAAGAAAAATTGTAAACAGTTGCAAAACAGAGATATTCAATGGTGCTCATGAAAAATAGTCCTTTATTTGAAGGATTACCTGAGGCACATTTGCTACACATTGCGATGGCAAAGGTTTGAGAAGAGTCTGACCAGTTCCTATAATCTTCTCTTTTCTATTCAATGCATTTTGAAGAATTCATATTCCAAAGCAGTGTGCAAGAATGAATGTAATGTAGCAGCACAACAAGGAAGAGAATTTTAAGATCGGAGCATCAGTATTTTAGCATGCATCTATTGTACTAGCCTGGAGGGGTCACAATAGGATGGGGCTTTCAGGGATTCTGGTGATAATGAAGATCAAAGATCCAAAATATGTTACTACTAAAATTTCCCCTCAGTCATGTCCCTTCATTTTTTTTATTCTTTCATTCCTACAGTTTCTGCAGACCCAAACCAGGACATCCTACTTAAACTAGAGAGGCCAGATCAACAGCACACTCTGAAATAAGTGTTCATCCTTGGAGCCATGGTAGTGACATCAGCTGCCTTCCCTCCTCCTCCCCCTCCCGAATAAAGGACTTTGGACCAGATTATCTCAACTGTGTCCAGCATCCACTGTGTGCAGCTAAAATGGTGATTGCAAAGAACAACTTGTCGCTTCCAATCCAGGGGCCAGTTTTCCATTGGCCTCCTTATCAGTGTCATTCCTGGAGCTGCTCTACACAATGCCAACTGGCTACAACCTCAAGGGACCACCATGCCAGCTGGGGTTCGCCCTAGTGTAGTGGCACCATGCTCAAACTTTTGCCCCCTACACTGAGGATGGAGAAAGATGAAAGACATGGTCATGCTGGCTTTATGCTAGCTAGTAACTCTCCCATGCCAGGGGACTCCTCAGCTAGGGGCTGAGAGTCTACAGAAGAAACTAGCTATGAGTGTAGAAAATAAACTGGCCAATGTATATAGAAGGATCTAAACCAAATGTTGGATCCAGGTTTGAAGAAAGCTGAGATTTGGATCTGAATTTTATGCCTCAACTCCACCACTAACACTACAAACCAGCCCTCACAGCACAAACACACAATTCAGTTTAGATTTTGATTCAATTTTTTTAATAATAAATTGTGCCAGTAGAAGCTTTCAAAGGCAATGATATATCAATAAATAACAGTTAAATTGAGTTCCTGAGAAAGAACCTACCACATGAAAGAATGTCAGATAGATGTAAATAACAAACAAACAAAAAAGCAGTAATACTGAATATTACATGGACTGTCACAACACAAGCACTGCATACCTCATAGCACTCCTTTCATACAAATGTAAACAAATACACAATCATTTTTGTTTCGTCCAAACTGATTAATTTATATGTGTTGTTGCTTAGATATCTAAACAATGGATAGGATAGGATATGCTAAAAACATTAAGGAATAATATGTGGAGTAATATATGGAAAAATTCTGAAGCTCCAGATTTAAAATAAAATAATAATAATAAAGCAAAGACACACTGAAGGAGTGTTTTCCTCAATGTTATTATGTCAATCACTTAAATAGGACTATTACACTAATCTGAATTAAGATTTTTTTTTGTTTATTTAGTTATATATAATAAAAGTAAATATGTATGGCTTAATTATCTTTAGTATTCCAATATCACTTTGAATAATTCTCACATCTATATATAGAAGAAAAATACATATTTTAACAAAGTTTAAGATTTCATATTTCAAAGTATGCCTATCGTTTGATAGGAATGATGGACTGTTGTGTTCCATCACAGCAATATTTCCATTGAAGAGACAACAGGACAGAATAACTTTCTAACAATGCTAACGTTCTCAAACCTTAGTGCCTAAAGTTAGGTTCCCAAATCCTTAGTCAGACAACAAAATATAAGTGGCCTGGTTTTTTAGAAGTGCTGGGCACCGCCAAATCCCACTGATGTCAATGTGAGTTGTAGGTGCTCAGCACCTTTTATAAAGTGAGTCCATTTTTATTTAGGACCCGAAATATGGATTTAGGCACCTAGCTTTAGGCATTAAGGTTTGAAAATGTGGACTGGATACTGTGTGTTACGGACAGTGAGTGTTAAATGGTGAAGTTTTAACTACTGATCACTCTGCTTTGTGTGCTACATGAATGAGCTAGGTTTAGACTGGTGTCATAAGGAAACTGTAACTAATGGTTTGCAATTTACTCTTCTTAGGGAGATGTGTGTGCAGATGATACATGTTTACTAAAATTGACCTCTTACATCAAGACCACAAAAATCACTAATCAGTTATAACTTTGCAATTTGTCCAAAATTAATATTGGATACAATCATAAAAGAGAAAATCATCCACACAATACATTATCAACACAGGTTTAAAATGGTCTAATTTTAGACCCTCAGTAAAAATGGATTCACAGGACCTGCCTGTGAATGGCAAGAAACGGCCATTTCATATAGAAAAACACTGCTCATGCAACATTCTTCACACGCCAGACACTGAAATCACACCCAAATTGTCACTTACTCACACTTTCTATTACACCCCAACAAGCGGAAAAAAATAAAGCAGCTTTAAGGTTATGTCACAACTTTGAAATGTGGAAAATACAAATTAAACAAAAATCACGGTGTGAATAAAATGGCATCTGTAAATTTAGAAAATTAGAGAGCAGTTTTTCTTTTAGTTTTTTAACATTATTGCACAGAGACCTTTCGTCACATGTTCTTCAGCTTTATGCATTTTTCCTAAATGTGAAATAATAAGTGCCATGGATAAAATAAAAAACATAGAAAAGAACAGCAGCATGATTTGTCAAAGTTAATCCCTATAATTTAGTAGGATAAAAAAACTGCTATAAACAAAATAAGTGCTCTTTACTCATTTAAAAAATAACATTGTGTAAGTCTGTAAATGCTGATCGGAGTAGGGGATGTTGACTTCAAACAAAAATAGGCCTGGCAAGGATAGGCTGCTGGCCTTGCAGATTTTGGTAAAGACCGGGAATTCAAGTGTAATTATCAACATAGCTATTTACAATTAAACTGACCTGAACTTAGGATGCTCATTTAGGATCTGGTCCTGCAATCTTTTGACTCCCTGACTCACGATGGCCTCAACTGGAGCTATGCCTGAATAAGAACTGCAAGATCAGGTCCTAAATGGTCAGCTAAAGGCCCTCTTCTACTTGTAAATAAGATTATCTGGAGTACTCAGTACAATAATTTACACATATACAGGTTGACAGGCTCCAGTCTGATCCACCACATCTTTGTTTTCTGCATCAGACTTCTCAGACTGGCTAGATTCAATTCCAGAAGGCTTTGGGTATCTAAATGGATATCCATTGTCATCAAAAAACCTTCGGAAAGTAAATTCATAAAAGGCATGTTCTGTGTGTTTACTGTTTGAAGAGGCTAGTGGGTCCCATGTCCTCGTACTGTCCCCACTAGTGTCATTCCAAGGACTTTCTTCTTCAACTGGGTCAAAATTTGAGGTGTCCATTGGATGGCTGATCTTTGGAACATAGGGAGCTGTCTGTCTGCGGATATCAGTGGAGAAGTCTATTGAGTTAAAGAAAGGATGGGCCTTAATATCATCTGCTCCACTTCTTCCAAGTCTCTCCTCAGCAGCACAGCAGAGTTTTGTGATAAGATCACTTGCCTCAGGGCTTAGCTTGATCTGCAAGGGAATGTGCAGTGTGCTCTCCCAGTTTATCACCTGAAGAGGAGAAAGATATTCAACATCATCTTTTAATCTTTTGAACAAAAGCTCTTCATTTGTCAATGCTGATTGAGCTAAAGGTCAGCTCACACGCACAATTTTTACTTTTGAAAGGCAAGAGTCCAGTGGTCTGATGACTTTGCAAATATGCTGCTCAGTGTGAGCAGTACAGGAAAAATTGTGAGGAATGGACATGAAAACAACAATAAAGATTTGATCCCGTTTCCTATACAAATATTAGAGAACAGCTGCAAAGCTAAAAGGAAAACAGATTTTAGCTCTGAAATGTATATGCTGAATACTTCTCACAGGCCAGACTGTAGAGGGCATTCTAAGCAGAAAAAGAAGAGAAAGTGTAAATTTAACTTGTTTTTAAAAATGGTTATTCCTGTTCTGCCCCTCTTCCCTCTGTGAAATTGTTTCTGGTTCACTAAAATATTCCCAGAATACAACACGTGCAACCTATGGTATTATTGCAGTCATAGAATTGTGTCTTCTGGGATGTATTTAGTGAACAAGGAAATACCACTGCATTACAGACAGGAGAAAAAAGAAATTTAAACAGTGTAAGTTCGAATTTATTCCTTGCTGAATGCCCCCACAGCCAAGTTTGAATGGATATGCAGCACAGACATTTCTAGGCTAAATTCAATATTCATTTAGTTTTGCAATTTGACTTTAAAGAGATGGAGGGAGAGATACCTCCTTCTAATAAAAATAATTGCAACCACTGCTCAACTTTGGAATA
Organism: Platysternon megacephalum; assembly: GCA_003942145.1. Lineage (NCBI taxonomy): Eukaryota > Metazoa > Chordata > Testudines > Platysternidae > Platysternon > Platysternon megacephalum. Next base: position 5,567,028 of record QXTE01000047.1, on the reverse strand, counting down.
TTGAAATTACAAACTGTGACGTTATAATTAACATATGATTTTCAATAGCAAAATCCATTGTGAACAATTTAAGAGAAGATGCTTCTCTTTACATGTAGTACTTGAAAACAAATGTTCCCATGCAGAATTACCAGGTTGCTGAATAAAAATCCAGACAGCATTCACCCAAGAGTTGTGCGGTCACAATGTAAAGGAAAGTAAATATTTGAATTAGGACCTGTCCCATCAAGAGGAATCCTCCTCCTCCCCCCACCCCATTTTAAAGCAGGGAAAATTTAAGCATTTTAGAAAGGAGTTGCTAAAATGTGATATTCAGCCCCTGGGAGGCTGGAAGGATGAACTTGCGGTTAAGGCACTGGAGTGGTATACAGGGGTTTCATTCCCAGCTCCACAAGTCAGTTACGGCCTGATTTTTTTTAGCTGCCATTGACTTGGAGGAGATTTGTGATTGCTCAACATCTTTGAAAGTCAGGCCTTTAATCTCTCTTTGCCCTCTCTGTACAATGGGGATAACACTTCCCTATCCCACAGCAGTAGGCCGAGGATAAATGAACATCTGTGACGTGCTCAGATACAGGGGAGCAGATAAATAAAAATAAGGTCTATTTGGAATTCTGCTTTAACCTACCTTTAGTTGGGTTTCTGTGGGAGTGGAGGCCAGAAAGGGAGGCTGCCCCACTAACATCTCAAAGAGAATCACTCCAACGCTCCACCAGTCACAGAGCTGAGTGTATCCTGAAAAGCAGGCAAAAGACAGTGTCCCACGACCAATAAGAATTTGAGTACAGACATTGTTTCCTCTTCCAATTTAAATAATACTGAAAAACACAGCCTACGTTTCCATCTTCTCTCACACCTTTTCATTCTCAGTAGTGTGATTTGTGACCTAAAATTAAGTTACTTAAAATCCATATTCCTGTGTGCCTTCTGCTGGCTGACTCAAATTCTATTCCTGAAAGCGGAGAAATCCTCATCCTGGCAGCTAGAGATCATTCTCCATATTTTTAAGCATGACACTGGTGACTGAGGGCTGACAGGGAGCACGTAACTGGACAGAGCAAGGATTTTGTCATGCATCGTTCTGGCCCTATCCTGCCATGGAGCACATACTGTTCCTCAGAGGAAAATAAACACTTGATGACTGATCTACTACCAAGATTATATAGAGGTGATGCTGAATTTTAAAATACAGCTCAGGGACACAGCAGGGCTCAGGGGACAGGTGAAAGGACACAATCTTTTACTGGATTCCATGCAAACAGGAGCAATTTAAATCAGTCATTTCCTGAGACTACACAGCAAGGTACAAGTTTGAGATTTTAAAGCCAACTAGAGAGTTAGTCATTGATTTCAATGGAAGTTTGTGTGGCTAAATCCTCTAGTGCGTGATGTAAAGTCTATTGAAGCTAATGGAAAGGCGCCCATGGACTCCAATGGACATACAATCAGGCCTCCAGTGAACTTGAAAATCTCAGTTCATAACTATACAATTTAGAGCTCACGTCAGCACTGCATGGGCATCCACAAAGCATTAGCTGAAGTCCCCAAGCCCTGACCTGATGTTCAGTGAAAAACATGAAAGGTTTTTCTTCTTTGGCTGCCCAAAATCCTGGCCAGGAAGAGATATCCCTAGGACATTATAATTTCCATGCCGCAGTCTGAATTAGTCAGTAGATACCCTCCGTTGGCTGCTCATTGCCCTACGTGAATTAGCTAGTGATTTCAGTCCCATTCCTAGTGCCTAGCTTGGTTATCTGTCTCAGAGTAAAATAATATCATTGCTGACACCTTTATTAGCTGCCTCAGCAGAAAAGCCCAGGACTGAATGGCCATGGAGGCAGAAGTGCCATCTCAACTCTCAAGGTGAATAGTACTGAGGCACATTGGTATGGCACATGAAGAAATTTGCACTGGTCAAACAGGTGACTTAACGTCCAGGGCTGTCAAACTGACACCCGTCCCCAAAATTATATTTACTTAAAAAAAAAAAAATCAGCATTCATTTAACAGAAAGAAAACGAAATAGAGCTCATCTACCTTTGCGAAGCAATACTTCAGGAGCTATGTAATTAGGGGTCCCAACTAATGAGTGGGCTAAACATCTCTGATGCTGCTTTTTGGCTCTTTGCTCCAAGGTTTTCAACCTATCGCCACATCTACAGTTGGACACATCATCCCAAAGATCACTGGGCTCCATGCTGTCTTGTCTGCTATGGCTCCCTTTCAAACAGAAAAAGGAGGAAATAAAAAAAATGTTTATTTTAATAGAATTATTTATAAAACAATTGTCAACTAGAGAGAAAAACAGATTACTAAATGGCTCGTTGTGCCATCCAGTATTTTCCCCTCTCTCTCGAGCAAAGAAGAATAGGTTTAATCTGAAAAATTCTCCATTTTTGGCTAATTTTCCATAATGAGCCCCACTTCTCAGTCCCTTACTAAACCTTTCAGAAACACGTCTCCAAGTAAAGACCAGATGGGTGTAATAAGTTTGGGATATCTGTACAGACTGCCCTATGACTACTGATCAGGAATGAACAGTGCCTGAACAATGGCATGCATATGATCATTGGGGCCAGGAATACATCAAATGAGTTTCTTTTAGGATTAGCTCCTTTTGCCACCAGTAGGGATCCCCCCTGAAGCCACCGAGAACTGGATACTTATTGCTATCGCAGCAGTTTAAGCTACTGATGGGGACTTAACCTAGCAGTAGTTAAAAGCAAAGGACTGACACGCCAAGGGCATGTCTCCTCACGGCAAAACAAAATAACTGTGGCAGCAAGTCTCAGAATCCTGGTCGACAGATTTGAGCTTGCAGGGCTTGCGCTACGGCACTAAAGATAGTCGTTTAGACACGCGGGCTTGGGCTGGAGCTTAGCCTGTGAAGCCCACCCTCTCCCCAGGCTTCAGAGCCGGAGCCTGAAGGACGACATGGCTATTTTTAGCACTGTAGTGTGAGCCTGAACATCCGGGTTCTGAAACTTGCTGCCATGGGATTGGTTTGTTGTTTTTTTGCTGTGTAGACATCTCCTTAAATACAGCAAATTTAGCATGAGAGTCACCAAGCCACTGGCTTAGGCCTCTTCCCCTTTGTCATGTACAAAATGGTCAGTATACTCTAAGCTAGCACATTTGCAGAAAGACCACTATTTATTTCAAGGCGAAATAATACAACACGCATCACAAATAGTACACATAAGAACACTACCTTTCTGATAGTACTTGGAATTGTGAGTCCATCTGAATCCAGTACAGAGCCCAAAATCAGTCAGTTTGATATGCCCATCAAGGTCTATCAAAATGTTGTCAGGCTTGATATCTCTATGGATAAATCCCATTTTGTGTACGCTCTCTATGGCCAAAGTGAGCTCTGCAATATAAAAACGAGCTAGATGTTCTGGAAAGACCTCCATCCGTATCAGCAGACTCATCATGTCCCCACCAGGGATGTAGTCCATCACAAAGTACAAATTTTCTTTATCTTGAAAAGAGTAATAGAGTTTTACCACCCATTCATTGTCTGCCTCAGCAAGTATATCCCTTTCTGCTTTGACGTGAGCCACCTGGTTACGATTCAGTACATCCTTCTTTCTCAGGGTTTTCATGGCATAGAGGGCGTGGGTATCCACTTTGCAGGCAAGGCACACTTCCCCAAACGCACCAATACCTAGGGTCTTGATTTTTACAAACATAGATTTATCCATTTTGGCCCTCTTCAGTCTGTTGTAGTTGGACTCCTTTTGGTAGAGAATTTTCCTCATTTGCTCCTGCTCTGCTTCACAAAGGCCGGCCTTTATAAGAAAAAACAAATCAGAACAGCCAGTATAGTTACATTCACAGCCAGAGACTAATCAAACTAGCATTTTGAAAGCATGTGGTTAGGAGAAATTAACCATGAGCTAGAAGAGACACACATGAATTTGTTTGCGCTCTGTCTGTAGATATATTTTTGAAACTCTTGCAATTTCACTGCATCCTGGCCTATCACCTCAATTTTCTGTAAATCTTTGACCACTGCACGGAATCCAGTGTCTCCAGAGTGATTGACAGGAGGAGTTTATTTTAACAAGACAAGTCTGACCAGGAAATTGTGATTGTTCCTGTCAGACATGGACCTTGCTACTGTGATCCATGCCTTTGTCATCTTGAGACTGTATTACTACTGTACACGCCACATGGAATTACACCTTAAATCTATCCAGAAACTTAAGCTGGCGCAAGATTCAGCAGTCCACTTATGAAGTGGTGCTTCTCGGTGGTAGCATATGTTATCAGCGCTCTGTTATCTGCAATGGATTTCTGTTAGTTTCTGGGTGGAGTTTAAGGTGTTGATTCTGACCTAGGACTCTAAATGTGCTGGGACCTACCTGCTGAAGAGACTACCCTTCTCCCTGTGCCATGTTGCCACAGATGAATCAAGCTCAAGGGCCTCTGCTGATCACCTTTATTATATAAGGGAGGGAGCTGCTGGCACAGCATTCTCTATAAAGGTCCCTTTCTTTTGGAATGCTCTGCCCCCAAGGTCCTGAATTCATTGGCTTTCTGGGCACTCTGCAAAACCCATCTGTTTAATCAGGCATTGGCTGAAGGCTGAACCAACTGAGAGTGGGATTTCTGTCTGATGGGAAAGTGCAATGCGGGGGTGCTAAGCTGTAGTGTTCAGAGGACTGGAGGTCGTGTGTGCCATAGAGTGGGAGGAAAGGGTGTTGCTGCCACTTTGGTTGATATTTACTTTGCATCTTGCATGCCCTGGTGCTTTTCAAACATATGTCAAAGGCTCGCAAAGCTTTGATGTGGAATCTCTATAAAAGTGAAATCTACAAATAAATAAAAAGAAGAGAAGGGGAGATTAAGGGAAACCTGCAGGACAGGTAGGATGAATTGCCAGATTCAAGCCAAAAAAACCCTAGTACACCTCTACCTCGATATAACGCTGTCCTCGGGAGCCAAAAAAATCTTACTGCGTTATAGGTGAAACCGCGTTATATCGAACTTGCTTTGATCCACCGGAGTGCGCAGCCCCGCCCCCCCGGAGCGCTGCTTTACCTCGTTATATCCGAATTCATGTTATATCGGGTCGCGTTATATCGGGGTAGAGGTGTAATAACATTTTTTAAAGTGAGCAGAGGTACATACGTATGTGAAATACAAAGGCAGCATCTACTATTTTCATGTGAAATGATTCTTGCAGTTTTAGAGATTCCTGGGAGTCTGCGCACAGCTGATGGTTCAATCTAGGGGGAAAACTTTTGATATTCAGGATGGAGAATGTCACAGTACATCACTGTATCTACCAATTTGTTTTAATGGGCAGTTGGTGAAGTTGGGTTGGCTGGTGTTTTGTGTGTGTGTGTGTGTGTGTGTGTGTGTGTGTGGTTTTTGTTTTGGTGCAAACTCTTTTTCAATAACAAAGTGAGGGGAGACACGAGAGATTGAAAAAAGAGAAATTAATGCAACCTGCTTCCTTAGGGGCCATTTTCTGAACAGATCCGTGGCAGGACACTGTACACTAAAACCCAAACAATGCAACATAAATTGCAGTTTGCAATGAGAATCCTACACCATTAATGTAGTCACTAAAATTCTAATCTTTCACAGGGATTTTAGAGGTATTGTTTGTTTAACCCCTGGCTGCAATGTTGAGATTTCCCAGTGCAATATTAGCACCTGATGCAATTGACTTCAATGGAAGCTGAGTACTTTACAAGACTGGGGCATTATTAATTACCTATTAAAAAAGGCCACACTTAGAGTTTTTTTAACTAAATATAAAAAGATACTAGACATATCAGACTATAGCTTGGGGTGTGTATCAGTTTCTAGTCTGATCTCCAGTTTTCAGTTGCTGAAATTTTCAAAAGTTTCACTTTGCAGAAATATTTCATGCTTGATTTCTTCCTGAAAGTGATTTATTTTTTAAAAGTTTAAGTGAGCAGTTCATCTGTTCCTTAATACAAGGAGAGTGTGCGTATGCATGTGTGTGTAGGGAGGGGAGGAACACTTCCACAGTTTTTATATTATATTATATATATATATATATACATACATACACACACACACACACACACACACACACAACATGGGTGCCTAAAATAGGCTCCTAAATAAAAGTGGCCTAGACTTAAGAGGTGCTGAGCACCTGTAGCTCCCATGGGATCCTAACTTTAGGCACCTTGGTTTTATTTTATTCTTTTCAGTTGATTAATGTTACTCCTATACTAATCTGACCATGATTCATTTGTATTAAAACAAAAGAAAAAGAATTACTTTGGCCATTTCTTGCTCCAGCTGTAACCTTCTGTTGATTTTTTGCTGGTAGGTCTTTAGGACATTCTCCACATGTTGTTCCATGTAGAACTTGAAGGCAAATGGTGAGTAACTCTTAATTCGGGATTCTCTTTTTTCCTCATCTTTAGCATTTTTTCGCACTGGCACAGGAGATGTCTGGATCTGCTTTTTATCCTTGCTTGTTTTTTCAACTTTAGCATTTTTGCTGCTTTTGTCATTTCTTTCACTATTTTCCTCAGCTTTATTGCACGTTGAATTGGGGACTCCCCGGAGGGTCTGTTCTACACCCATGCACAAACAGTTTATATCGAATTGCTCAGAGCTACCAGGAAGTAACAGATGCTTAGGATATGGTGGTGGAGGACACCTGGGCTCCTGATTACTGTAATCAACATCTAGTTGGTAGGCATTAGCTCCTCCAACAGGAAGTGGGTGCTGTTCAATGATCTCTAGGCTGTCCACAGGTGGGGCTTGTGCAGGTAGCCAGCCAGGGTGGGAAGGCCCCACAGCTGTTTGAGGCTCAGGTCTCATCACTCTCATGCTCTTCACTGGTTGGAGAATATGAGCAGATGTGACTGCTGTGATGGTATTTGGAGATGTAATTGAAGGATCAGGTTTTCCTGGAGGAACCTGTCTTATAGATACCGGCACTTGCTGCTGCTGGTGGTTGTTAAAGGAGTTAGTTCTGCTTGGCACTGAGGCATCTGGTCTGAAGGATACATGTTGCCGTGGGGATGTTTCTATCCCTGGGTTTTGTAAAGAATCACGGTGTGATGGTGCTGCCGTTTGCCACTGCTGAACTTGAGGATTATTCATGTCATACAGGTCCATGTTCAAGCTATTTCTAGATGGAGCTATTAGATTCTGTGGTGGGCTGTCTGAAAAGTCATTAGCAAATGCTGGACCTCTGGCTATCACATGCATCTGGTGAGGGGAAGGGCTTGTTTGTTTGTGATGAGTATGTATATACAGACTGGCTGGTGCCTGCTGAAATGCATGACCAGAGTTATTTTGAACGGTCCCTTTATTTGGAAGATTTGCATATCCTCCCTCCTGCTGCATTTTATTTTGGAAAGATGGACTTCGCTGAACACCATACCCCATAGGTTCCCCCTGCACCATCATATGCTGCCTGCTGTAATGTGGGCTGTTTGAGCCATGAGGGGCCTGCAGCTGTAAAGCTTGGCTATTGTGATTAGTCACTGGATAATTAATCACAGGAGAGTCCATATTTGCAGAATATGTTTTTTGTTGATGGCTCCCAGGTGTGCTGTGAGAGCCTACTCCCGAAGGTCTTTGTACTGCAGCATTCATGGCCGCAGACTGCGAAGCAGAGAGTAAATAGTCCATGTATGTCCTGGGAACGTCACTAAGCATATTTGCACCTTCTGTTCCAAAGCTTGTCCCTTCATAGGCTGTATTACTGATCTGATGATAGGACGGAAAAGACTCATTTGATCCTTCAAAGCTTGGCCTGCGGGCTACGTTATTTGGCACAATGCCCTTTCCTTTATAAAAAGACAAAAGAATGTTAGGAAACAATTCAGCTGAACAAATTATATTACATAATCCATTCATCTATACACAAACAAATATTTTTGTATTGAGTCTGTGTTACCAAAATCAAACCAAACTAGATTAAGCTCTCTGACCATTTGAAGTACTAAGTACACCTCTACCCCGATATAACATGACCTGATATAACAGGAATTCGGATAGAACGCGGTAAAGCAGTGCCGGTCCGGGGGGGCGGGGCTGCGCACTCCGGCGGATCAAAGCAAGTTCGATATAACGCGGTTTCGCCTATAACGCGGTAAGATTTTTTGGCTCCCGAGGACAGCGTTATATCGAGGTAGAGGTGTATTATAATAATCAACTGCAGTTCTATAGCACTTTTCACTACATGAATCACCAGTAGTTTTACCAAATCATGAAAATAGAAGCTCAAATATTTTAGTTATGATATCATCAGCTTGGATTTAAAAGCTGAAACAATATCAGAGTCATGAATCACAAAGAGCTGGGAGCAGCAGATCTGAGGTCTGGAGAACTTGAAATGCTGCTGTCTAGGGGTGCTGCACCAATGGGAAATGAGAATAACAACAGGCTAGCAGAACATCAAACATTACTACCATTACTTATCTGTATTACAACATGGTCCAAATTGTGCTAGGTGCAACACACACGAATGTGTGTGTATAGATGTACATCTACATGCATACAACACATATGAAGAAGCAGCCTCTACCCTACAGCGCTTACATTCAAAACAGTGCACTACCTAATAAAACTGGCCAACATTTCATTATTTTATAAAATTCAGTCTCCTATTACATGCAGCTGGGTTGGGTGGTTTTGTTTTTTTTTGGTGATAAAACGCAGGGCCAAATTCATCAAGAATTTACTGTGGCTTATGTCAGTGCCAGTTATTACTCCTGAGAGCATTCTGTGCCAAAAAATAAAAATTCTGCGAACAATATTTTAAAATTCTGCAAATTTTATTTGTCAAATAAATGTGAAGGCTCCAGCATGGCATTGGGGAGTACAGGCCACTGGCTGCACAGAGGTGGGAGATCACCCTGCAGCCTCCCCGTCCTCCACCCCGGGACACAGACTCAGCGATGAGGCTGCACTCAACCCTAACACAGTGCAAGGATAGGACCTTCCCCAGAAACACCCCAGGGCCCGGCCCCTCTGTGACAGGTGCGGGCAGGCAGGCTCAGCAAGGCAGGATTGAAGTGTGGAGGGGCTTAGTGTGGGGGGGATCCAGGTGTGGGTTGAGAGGGTTCTGTGAGGGGCAATGTGGGTGCAGAGGGGATCTGGATGCACAGGGGCTTGTTGGGGGGTTTTGTGTGCAACGGTAATGGGACTCTGCAGGGGGTCCAGGTGAAGGTGATTGGGGCTCAGCGGTCTGGGTGTGGGGAGGATAGAGCTCAGCAGGGGGTCTTGGTGTGGGGGGGACTCAGCAGGGGGGTCCAGTTGCTGGGGGAGTGGGGCTCAGCAGGGTGGGGATCCAGGTGCAGCTGGTCCAGGTATGGGTGGCTCATCGGGCTGGTCCAGGTGTAGGGGGAGTGGGGCTCGTCAGGGAGGGTTCTGGGTGGGAGGCTCTGGACGCACGGGGGTTGGGCGGATGGGAGAGCAGCCTCCTGTACAGTGATCCCTCCCCCTGCAGCTGAGGCGTGATGGGTGCAGGAAGCGTGGGGAAGGGGAGGGCAGAGTTTGCAGAGCTTCCTACAGCCAGGGGAGAAATCTGGAGATGGGTCTGACGTGGCCCTGGATGCTGTGCAGGGGACGAGGAAGTCCGGTCCTCCCCAGCCCAGCTGGAACTAGCTGCTGAGCCCGGCGCAGGGTAGGAGCCACCAGGTGGGTCTTCCCCAGTCCCATCCCCTGCCCCACAGTGATTTACCTCTCTGCTGGCTGCCCTGGGCACCCGAAACATACTGCTGGGGAGGGTTGCATGACCACTCTTGTGGCTTTCCCATCAGAAAGTCATTTCTCTGAAGGGAAGCAAAGAAATCTGCGGGGGACATAAAATTCTGCACATGTGCAGTGGCACAGAATTCCCCCAGGAGTAAACAATTGTCCCTTGGAAAAGGTCCACAGGGATACATATGGATGTGGAAGCAGAAATCTCTCATGTAGAAGTGGGGTCGTGCTGGGGCAGCACAGCCAGAAGAGTGGCTGGCACTGGTCTGGAAGGGGGTGTGGCTTGCGGAGGCATTGATGCAGTATATCCACTCAGCATCTCTGCTGGCACGGCACATAGGGAGCATTGGTTGCAAACTGAAGCTGCTTCCCCATCAGGAACCCTGAAGAAAAGCAACAGTGTGAACATTACTGTACTCCTTTGGAGTTGTGCATGGGGACTTGCTGGTACAGAGATGTAATTTACATTACCTGGGACAGTGAATCTGATCAGACTGAGAAGTGTTTGGGTCTGTGGAGGTACATGACTCACCGGAAATGATTTTTGCCCACATCCTCCTATCTAGCAAGGCAAAATTTGAGGCTGCATATCTTTCATCTGGAAGGGTTTACATCTTAGTGTATTTTGTAGTGTCTACTAACTACGGCCATAGAGAACACTGATTCTTTCAGTCTCATCCACAGCTGATGTCAGATAGCACATTTTTAGCATTCAACTGAGAGCCAAATGGAGCCTATCAATTTTCATATTAAAAGTTAAAACCATATGAAGAAAGGAAAAGGATTTGAAAACGTACATGCCATAGACCGTAACTGGAAATCTCTGAAGCAAGGGTTTAAACGCTCACACTGGGAATCTAAACGCTTCCAGCAAAGCTTGTATGCCACCTAATCAATTGCAGGGGGCCTACACAGCCTAGCATAAGCACTCTAATACCAACCAAATCAAAATGTTTTTCTGGCATGTCAAACAGACACACGCCAATCACAAGCCACCTGAGTTTGGCTTTTTTGAGGATAATGAAGTGAAGGCTTAAACAGAACTTAAAAGAAAAGGGCTTTAAATAGTTGCAGTAGTGATTTGATCCTGAAATCTCCATAGTCTGGCATTCTGTTTAAATGAGACCAGGATGTGATCAGGAAGTAAAAGCAAAAGAAAATGAAAAACAGCTGGATAACTAGAACCTGTAGGCAGGAAAGATTGCAAGAACTGGGTTTCAAAAATGTGAACTGATCTACCAAAGGGAATATGTGCATCCAGGGGATAAGGATTTTAATATATTTGAAAGAAAAAAAACCACCCTACACATAAGGCAAAACATGGTTATTAAATAATTCTGTCAATATTATTTTAAATTCTTCCTAACGCTTATCTGAGGCCCTGTCTACACATGCCTTACGCCCAAGTCCAAAAAAGGAGAGAGGAACCCTGGCAATTACCATTCTGTTTGCCAGATTATCATCTCCCATACAAAACACCTGGAAGGGGGCCTGGGCTACGAAATCTCTGCAAGTACCCTACTTCCCCCTCACTCCCCTACACTGTCCCACTGAAAGTGCAGGATTTGTAGAAAAGGCAGCAGGGCACATCCCCACACATGGCAGAACCCAGAGCCATATGTCACCACACAAGCAGCTCCTCCTTACCCCACTCCCTCATTCATAGTGGCTACCAGGGACTGCACTCTATCACCCCCAACAGGAGAAATGGCTTTGTCCCCAGCTTTTCCAAGTAACTAACCTCCATGGGCCTTTCCCTTCCTCCAGCTTTCCCTCTTCCCAGCCACTCCTCATTAGACTTGTCCAGTCTTAACTCCCTCCCCAGCACAGACCCTGGACCAGCAGAGTGCCCTTATTGGGATCTGGAGCGGAGAGAGATGGTGAGGGAAGTTACTGCATTAAGCTAAATCAGTTTAAGTGCATCTACATTAGGGGGTTGTGCCACTGTAACTAAACTGATTTTAAGTTCATTTTGTTAATTAGTTAGGTACAAGTTTTCCAATACAGACAAGACCTTAGAACGTTACCAGTTACCCGTAACATATAAAAACCCACCTCTGTCCAGAGGAGTGGCCATCCCAAGGTTGCTGTTAAGCCCATCCCACTTCTCTTCCCCCATCCCGGTAATGACGATGCTATCCGATCCCATAGGTCGAGCTACTTAGATCAGTGGTTCTCAATCTTTCCAGACTCCTGTACCCCTGTCAGGAGTCGGATTTGTCTTGCGTACCTCCAAGTTTCACCTCACTTAAAAACTACTTGCTTACAAAATCGAACATAAAAATACAAAAGTGTCACACCACACAATTACTGAACAATTGCTTACTTTTCATTTTGTCTGTATGAAATGTTAGTTTGTACTGACTTTGCTAGTGCTTTTTATGTAGCCTGTTGTAAAACTAGGCAACTATCTAGATCAGTTGATATACTCCCTGGAAGACCTCTGTGTACCCCCAGCCAGGGCTACACGTACCCCTGGTTGAGAACCACTGACTTAAAGGATGGTTATTCATTTTCTACCAGGCTATTGGTTACTCTGGGGTGGGTGGGTCTCTCTCTCTCTGACCAGAAATTCCATCCCGGACCTGAGAAATCCTCCCAATGAAAGTTTTGTTGAAACTAGCACATTCCTGCAAAAAAGTTTGTTTCAACGAATTGGAATCTTCCAACAAAAAAATATTTTGTCAAAAAAATTCCCAACCAGCTCCAGCAGAGAAGAAATGGATTTCTTGGTAGTTGATCCCATTCAAATAAAATGCACTGCAGCGTTATACATCTAGGAACAAGGAACGCAGGCCATACCCACAGAACGGGGGACTGTGTCCTGGAAAGCAGGGGCTCTGAAAAGAATGTAGGGATCATAGTGGAGAACAGGGCCGGCTCTAGGCACCAGCGCTCCAAGCATGTGCTTGGGGTGACACTTTCCAAGGGGCAGCACTCCAGTTCCCTTTTTTTTTTTTTTTTTTTTTTGTCTTGGAGCGCAAAAAGCCGGGAGCCAGCCCTGAGCGGAGGTGAGCTGTGGCTGTGGGGGGCGCGGGGAGGGCCGCAGGAAGTAACCCTGGGGGGGAGGGGAGGGGGACCAGAGGAACCGCCCCCCACCGCCGCAGCTCACCTCCGCTCCGCCTGCTCCCCTGAGTGCGCCGCTGCCACGCCGCTTCTCCCCCCTCCCTCCCAGCTGTGCCGCGCGAATGCACCTGGGAGGGAGGGGGGAGAAGCAGCGGCAGCGTGCTCAGGGGAGCAGGTGGAACGGAGGTGAGCTGCGGCGGTGGGGGGCGCGGGGAGGGCCGCAGGAAGTAACTCTTGGGGGGGGCAGAGGAACCCCCCCCCCCCCCCCCCAGCTCACCTCCGCCTCCTCCCCTGAGTGTGACGCTGCTTCGCTTCTCCCCCCCAGACAAGAGGTCTGAGCAGATGATCTAATGGTCCCTTCATGGATTCAATAGACTTGAAGGCCAGAAGTTGCTGGGCGTTTCCAGTCTGCGAGACCAGACTCCTGTTGAATCTAGGGATCTTGCCACAGAAAGTATGTCCAGTTTGCTGTGGCACATGCAGGGCCTTGCCCTCTTTCTCCTTAAAGTGGAGTACATAGAACAGGGTTGAGGCACACTGGCAGCACTGAGTGGAGAAGCTGGTATTGCTGTTCCTGTGAACAGAAAACTCCTGCCCACTACTGTCAATTCAGCTCTTTTCACCAGCAACACATTCACTTTAAAAATAAATATATTGCAAGAAAGAGGGCTAATAATTTAAAGGAAATTATGCTTACCTGGTGAGGTCTGTTTAATCACACGTACTATCTGTTCATTTCTAGGATCCAGATAGCCCATCTTACTAATGTACTCCAAAGCTGCTTCAATGCTTCTGCTGCCTGTCTGCTTCAGAGCTCGTACAGCCATCTCCTAAATAAAATTAAAAGCAGAGTAAGCGGTAAAGCATACAGTCACACAAAAAATCAAGAATGATCTCTTAGTCTAGGGATCAACAGGACTTTTTATATTTAAAACAATATATTATACAATTCATACCAAATCAGGGCTGATTACGACCAATTGGACTTGTATGTTTTCAAAATATTTGAGAGAGTTAAGTGACTTTTGTTTTGTTTTTTTAAATACTCAAATTCTGGCAAGGTATTTGATACTCCACTCCCAAACTGGACTGCATTGTTCTGTGGTATGCCAAATGACAGCTAAAAATTCTGGTAGCTACAGTTCTTTAATATTATTTTCTCATTTGCTATAGTTCTACATTAGTATAAATTTTAAAAAAGCCATTCAAATGTTGCTGCTATAAACAAACTCGTATAAACAACATAGACTAAAAAAACAAGAATCATACACATCTTAGGAAAATTCAAGTAAAACTCATCATACATGTTGGCACAGGTACTGTTTCAATGGCAAACCCTGCTAAAAAGCCAGGCGGTTCATTTAGTATAAACATTGTCCAGCCACCATATCCTGTAAGCTTCCCCCCATGTCTCTGCTCCCCCCTGCAAGACAACAAGAAGTTAGGTCTCTTTAGAACAGGGGTTCTCAGGACACATGTTTGGGTGGCCTCAGAGTGCGGCCACCAACTCTTGCTGGTGGCCACTCACACTTTTTCCTAAAATACTTAATTAGCTTTAGGAAAAACAAATAAATATGCACATTTACACGTCCAAATCATTGTAATTTATTTATTGCTAGCTAGTAAGTCTGCTGTGAAAAGTGATACTTGTATGTTTGTTAATATCACTTTTCCAAGCAGACTTACTCAGTCCTGGCAAGCCTGGGGACAAATTAAGACCTGGATGGGGGGTTGGGGTAGGCAGCAGAAGCCAGGGGCTATGGGGCGGGCGCTGGAGGAGACAGTGGGGGGCCAGAGCCTGAAGCTCCGTGACTGGGGGATGGGGATGGAGCCCAAAGCTGCACAGCCAGAGCCTGGGGCCCACTGCTGTGCAGCCAGAGCCTGAAGCCCTGTGGCTGGAACCTGCCACCCCAGGGGTGAAGCCCAAAGCCTGAGCGCAACCTCCTCTGGGAAGGTGGGGAACTCACCGACTGCCTGCTCCTCCAGCATTGTGCCCCAACTGTCTCCAGAGCGGGGACAAGGCCCAACCCTTGCTTGCAGACCCAGCGCCAACACCAAGGCGGTGCATCCAGGAACAACAGGGAATGGGAGGGGCTGCTGCTTTGCGCCCCCTGCCCCATATCACAGCCCAGGAGGCTGTGGCCCCAAGAAAAGCTGCTTACCTAGGAGGACTGCTGTACATTTGCTATAGCCAAGAGAGCTAGTGTTTGAAGCAAGCAACTGGGAGTTGTAGTTTAATACTATACGTACTTTGACAAACTCAGGATTCCTGGGTTCTAATCTCAACTCTGCACTTAAATTGGGGCAAATCTACACTTAAAATGCTGCATCAGCGCAGCTGCACGGATGCAGCTGCGCTGCTGTAGCACTAAAGAAGCGCTAAGACGACAGGAGAGAATTCTCCTGTTGGCACAGTTAATCCACCTTCTCAAGAGGTGGTAGCTATGTCAGTGGGAGAAGCTCTCCCACCAACATAGCGCTGTCTACATGGGAGGTGGGGGGTGTCAATATAACAAATTGGTTCTCGGCCAATGGGAGCTGCAGAGCCGGCGCTAGGGGCGGGGGC
The DNA here is from genome assembly GCA_003942145.1 of Platysternon megacephalum. Classification (NCBI taxonomy): domain Eukaryota; kingdom Metazoa; phylum Chordata; order Testudines; family Platysternidae; genus Platysternon; species Platysternon megacephalum. Next base: position 5,551,679 of record QXTE01000047.1, on the reverse strand, counting down.
AGCGTGCGGAGCCCCCTGGCTGCCCCTATGCCGCTGCTTCCAGGAACCGCATGGAGCCATGGCATACGCAGAGTGGGGCAAACCCCGGACCCCGCTCCCCAGCGGTAGTTTGAGGGTCAGATTGAAAGGTCGGGTGGGCCGGACGCAGCTTGCGGGCCGTAGTTTGCCCACCCCTCGTCTATCATGTTGATTCATGAAAGTATAGTATGTCTATGCAAATGGAGGCCACATCTCAGGGACTTGCAGCACAGATAATAAAGCTCAATTCTTTTTTGTGGGAGTGATAGATTACATGCTACCATAGAGTAGAGAGGTTCTCGGAAAATAATAGAACAGTTCTTGGAGCTAAACTGATTTACAACTCCTGAGGATCTACTCCCTCTTTTAAAATCAAAATAACCATTGAGTTATATGGTCCTCAGGCAAGTATTTTTATAAACAGAAAAGGCAGAAATGAGGCAAAAAAATCTGCTTGGTGCAGTAACCAATGGTAATTTCAGGGCCAAAACATTCTTTTAGACAGAGGAATCAATCCAGCTCCCACCGAGGCCAACAAAAAGATTCCCACTGAGTGCGATGGGAGTTGGATCAGGCCCTTAGCTGCTGATTATTTTCTTTTCACTGAGCCAAATACTTTAAGTTGCATTATGGTTTGAGAAATCTAGCTGATGATTGTGTTTTAAGCTAACATTACAGCCAGCGGCCAGACTTTAATAAGAAACACAAGCTCGGGGCAGTGTGCACAGAAGTCACAAGGGAACAGATCAGTCCCAGCCGCATGTCATTCTTTACATTCTATGTATTCTCTTTTGAGAATTCAAACACTCTCAGTGCAGCGCACCTTTTCTTTAGCATTGGCTGTGGCTGAAAAAAGAAAACAAGGAGAAAAAACCTGCTTTTAAAAATACTGTTACCTGTTAAAACATTGAGCAAGGAGATTTAAGTGGTCAGCTACATACCTGTGACATTCAATGTTTCTAATGTAAAAACTAAGGCAGTTAAGCAGCCACCAGGTCAGCATCTTATGTAAAGTATGGACTCAATATGAGGGGGTGGGGAAGTTGTCTTCCATGTTTGGTGGTGTACAGAGAAGAATAGGTGTTTGTGTGCTTTCCAGCCTCCACAGCTACAAACAGTGACAGTGGATTGCATAGCCAGACAATGGTAATCACCAGATCTATTTCTCACTCCCACTATCCAGGGGTGCTGGAACAATTTATATAGTGCGAGTGCTGAGAGACATTGAACCAAACTGTAAACCCTGTATATAATGGAAACCACTTCAAGCCAGGGAGTGTGACAGCACTCCTAGTTCCATCCCTATGCCACTACCACAAGCCCTGAGCTGGTAGATAGCTGTTTTACAATAAGCAACAAGACTTTGCCACAAGGAAAGCCACCTCTAAGCTCTGATGCCCAACAGGGAATATCTGTGTTTGACAGTAAACAGATATTTGGATATGTAAGTGTATAGACTTTATCTTAGTGTATGCAGTGAAGGCTTTCCCCATTTTAGCCTCCTGCCTGGCTGGAGGCCATCATCATTGGCAGAGCCTAGCATTCTTGCTGTACTACGGGGTTGTCCAGCAACATTTTTCATTCAAAAAGCTCCTAGTCACCAAAACATATTTATCATTGAATTGAAGATTGCTCAAGAGGTAAGTAATACTTTTTCTGAGAACACTGCGTCTGAAGGAGACAATAGGTCCTCCAAGATTTGGCAAGGATAATTAATTGCTAACAACAACAACAAACTTAATTACTTGATTCTCCATTCACAAATAAGGATGGGTGACAGATGCAGGAAATGGATACAAATTCCCCAAGAAAAGGAGATCAAGATTGTGCCAGAACAGATGATCAAGACATGAGAATTAGCCTTTCAAGCCTAGCCCATATATATGCCCATATATATATATATATATATATATATATATATATATATATATATATATATACATATATACACACACACACATACATACATACACACACAAATAAGCCTGGGGACTAATAAGCTTTAAAGAATGAACAAAAACAGGCAAGAGACAACTAGAATTTAGAACACTTTTCAAGGCACTAGTAAATACCTAATCAAGAAGATAAAAGTCGTGGAACCAACATGATGTTTGCTGCCATCATATTGTTCACTCTGCTTGTGTGTTATAGCCCTTCCCTCCTCACCCTGTGCCTGTCTGGTCTATTTAGATGGTAAGCTCTTTGGGGTGGGAGAGTCTACTACTACCCTGTGTTTGTAGACTGCTTAGCACAATGGGCCCCATTCTTGGATGGTCATTAGGCACTACTATAATAAACATGATTAAGATCAGTATGTCGGGTACAGTGACAGGGGGTCAAGCTGTTTGAGCTTGTATGTTATCTTTCTATTTCCCCTTCCCTGGCAGATGCTAATCCAGAGGTTAACAAGTTTTCTTTGAATAACTGTGCATCAATGGATTCTCTCTCTCTCTCCATAAACATGTAAAACTTCTTTTTCAAAATGACAACAAAACAAAATAACCACCCAAAAAACACAGCACCTAATAGGAGCATGTACAGCTCTGTCTCATCTTACGCTGGGGTTACGTTCCGCGGTCAGCGCGTAAAGCGAAAACCACGTATAGTCAAAATTACATTGAGTGTAATGGCGGGCAGAATCGCCCGCACTACAGAAACAGTATTTAAATTGTTATTTCTCTCTCTTTTTTTTGTTTTTTTCTTGTTTTTGCCGACTGCGTAAAGCTGAAATCGCACACGTTAAATGCGCCTAAGATGCGACAGACCTGTACAGGATTCCTTATGTACAGGATTCCGTTAGTTTAAGCAATGCAATTAGTAGACCTTTCAAAGTAGTGTAAATATTGCCGTACCAGAACAGTAATGGTTCTCATCTAGTCCAGTGTCCTGACTGCCAGTGGCATACTTATTGTTGACATAGTTTAAAAATAAATACAAGCTATTCAAATATCAATGGTTCGCTGCCAAAACTGGGAGGATGTATCTAGTGGGGTCACTCCTGGATCCAGTACTATTCATTATTTTCATTTATGACTTGGATAATGGAGTGGAGAGCATGCTTATAAAATCTAAGATGACAACAAACTGGGAGGGCTTGCAAGCACCTTGGAGGACAGGATTAGAATTCAAAATGATCTTGACAAATTGGAGAGTTGGTCTGAAATTCAACAAGATGAAATTCAGTAAAGATAAATGCAAAGTACTTCACTTAGGAAGGGAAAAATCAAATGCACCACTACAAAATGGGGAATAACTGGCTAAGGTGGTAGTAGTGCTGAAAAGGATCTGGGGTTATAGTGGATCACAAACTGAATACGAGTCAACAATGTACTGCAGTTGCCAAAAAGGCTAATATTCAGGAGCGTATTAACAGGAGTGTCGTATGTAAGACACAGGAAGTAACTGTCCCACTCTACTAAGCACTGGTGAGGCCTCAGCTGGAGTACTGTGTCTCAATTCTGTGTGCCATGCTTTAGGAAACATGGTGACAAATTGGAGAGTCCAGAGGAGAGCAACAAAAATGATCATAGGTTTGGAAAACATAACCTATGAGGAAAGGTTAAAAAAAAACTGGGTAAATTTAGTCTTGAGAAAAGAAGACTGAGGGTGGACTTACTAACAGTCTTTGAATAAGTTAAGGGTTGTTATAAAGAGGACTGTGATCAATTGTTCTCCGTGTCCACTGAAGATAGGACAAGAAGTAATGGAATTAATCTGCAGCAAGGGAGAGTTAGATATTAGGATAAACTTTCTAGCTATAAGGGTAGTTGGCTTCCAAGGGAGATTGTGGAACCCCCTCACTGGAGGTTTTAAAACCAGGTTGGACAAACTCTTGTCAGGGAGCTTTACATGGTCCTTCATCAGTTCAAGGGGCTGGACTTGAGGACTTCTCAAGGTCCCTTCCAGCCCTGCATTTCAATGATTCTTTATTAGGAGAACATTAAAGTTGCACACCTAAGCACTCCAAAAGCCACAAAGTGTCAATGTTAAGGTTGTCCATGCAACTTTAACACTATCCCTTGAGCGTACACATTATGATTAAGGCTACAGTTTTGTCATGCAAATTTTTAGTCAGTCAATCTCACAGCAGAGGTGTGGGGGGAAACCATAGTCATGGCAATGTCAGAGCCTACAGGGGGTGGAATGGTGGAGAGTGAGCCCACCCCAGTGAGGAGGAGGGAAGGCCTGGGGGGGCAGGGGGCTGGAAACCGAGCCCACCCCGCACTAATCCCATAGTGGTGGTTCCTGTGTTGTGGGGCTAGACCTGGCTCCCCTCTCTAACAGTTGTTACCCCGGCATTAGGTCACAACATCAGTCAAATCTGGCCAGTCTGCCCTTCCGTATCCATCTGTAGATGGGGTGGATGCACCAAACATGAATGGTGCTGCGACCACGTGGGCCAGGTCACAATGCCCAGCACAGGGAGCTGAGGCCACAGAAGCTGCCACTGACACGATTACTGTGAACACTGTGACCGCCGCACCAAAAGCATAGCCTTAATTATGATACAGTCTTTAATTACACTAATACATTCTATTTTTCATATAATTTTTCCTTCAACCGTAGGCACACGTGCAGAATTTTGTAATCTCCCCTCCCCCCAGATCTTGTATACTTACATTATTTTCATTCTCATAACAGTCCATTGTATTTATTGATTTATGTCCTGATTTTCCAGAAATGCTGAAGATCATCTTGGCCCAGGGGAACAAAACATGCTCAGCACCTCTGAAAACCAGGCCACAGTTAGGCTTTTTAAAACAAGTTCTTTTCTCTCTATGAAATGTTCTCTAATAATGTTGCAATGCATGTACTATACATTTTCTTCTCAACCAGCAGCAAACCTGCTTTACATGCAGTTCAGCAATAAGGCAGTTACTACAAAGCTAGCTTAGCTGCAGATTTTAAGTGGCTAATGTATTTGCCAGAGGCATGCACGGGAGGCGGGGGGGAGCAATAATCGTGGGGGTACACCAGGGTGGGGGAAGGGGGAAAAAAGAAAAAGCTTCTGCCAGGGCAGGGAAAGAGCGAGCTCCATGCGTCTATACTTAAATCTGTCTCCTGCTGACATCAGTGCCCCATTACAGTGACGCAGTGCAGCACCTCCCCAAGGGGCAGCGAGCCACGGTTGATGTACTGAGGTTAATGCAACATGAGCGTAGACACTGCATTACTTGTGTGGACCCTAACAGTCCTCCAGCAGCTGTCCCATAATGCCCAACACTTATCACTCTAGTCACAATTGTGAACTCCACTGCCCAGGGATCACGGAGACAGGAAGGCTCCCTTCCCCTTTAAAGCCCCGCAAATTTTTGAAATGCCCTTTTCTGATTGCCCACCTAGCAGTCCTCTGTTGTGTGCAAAAGCCCAGCTGACCATGCCAGCTTATGTGCCGGTCAGGCTTGGAGTAGACAGGGGATATTGAATCTCCTGGGCCTGTGGAGAGAAGAGGCCGTGCAAGCACAGCTACGGACCAGCTGTAGAAATGTGGACATCTACAAGCAGATTGCTTGGGGGATGCAGGAGAAGGGGTACAACAGGGACCAGCAGCAGTGCCACATAAAAGCGAAGGAACTGCATCAGGCATATCAGAAAACCAAGAAGGCCAATAGTCGATCCGGTGCTGAGCTGCAGACCTGCTGCTTTTACAAAGAGCCGCATGCCATCCTTGGTGGAGACTATCACCACCATAGAACTCTCTGAGGAGCCTGAGCCACAGGCTCCTGGCATGAACAGCGAGGACAAGGAGGAANGGGGGGGGGGGGGGGGGGGGGGGGGGGGGGGGGGGGGGGGGGGGGGGGGAAGAGGGGGAGTCCAGCTATGCCATGAGCCAGGACTTGTTTGAGACTCCCCACAGTCCAGTCAATCCAAGCAACTACAGGACAGAGGATTTTTCCCCTCTGGTTTAATGAAATTGGCAAATGTGTTCTTCAGGGAGGCATTACTGATATCAGTATTGAAGTCCAATTTAAGAAATTAAAATAAACACTGCAGCATTCAACAAGGAACCAATATAAAATTCAAGGAAGAATGTTTAGTAAATTGCTCTCATGAGTTTATAAATTCCACTAAGTAAAAACCTCCCACTAGAATAAAACCCCCATCACACACAAAATATACATGATGGGTATGTCTATACTGCAATGAGATGCCCGTGGGGCTCAGGCTATGGGGCTGTTTAATTGCATTGTAGACATCCAGACTCGAGTGGAAGCCTGGGTTCTAGACCCCGAGAGGTGGGAGAGCTTGAGTCCTGGGACCCTCCCACCAATCAGGGTCCTAGACCCCGGGCTCCTGCTCGAGTCTGGACGTCTACACTCCAGTTAAATAGCCCTGCAGCACGAGCCTGGCGAGTGGGAGTCAGCTGAAGCAGGCCAGCTGCAGGTTTTAATTGCAGTGTAGATATACTCAGTGACTAGGTTTCTGGACAAAACACACCCATGATAAGGTCACTGTTGCCTCCTGGCTCAGGGGATAGTACTCCCTGCAGGCTGACAATGTCCTTTTACAAAAGGACTGCTAGGATGGCTACATTTTCCTAGAGATGTGCCTGAATCACACTCAAAAAATGCAGAATTGTGCATATAAAAATATTTTGTCAGTAGGTGTCACTTAAACATGCAAATCCTACTGCATGCCCAAGAGAGCCAAATGATGTGGATTAGGGCTGTCAATTAATCGCAGTTAACTCACGCAATTAACTCAAAAAAATTAATCGCACTTATAACAATAGAATACCAATTGAAATGTATTAAATATTTTTGGATGCTTTTCTACATTTTCAATAACAACTCAGAATACAAAGTGCACAGTGCTCATTTTACATTATTATTTTTTATTACAAATATATGCACTGTAAAAATGATAAACAAACAAAACAGTATTTTTCAATTCACCTCATACAAGTACTGAAGTGCAATATCTTTTTTTTTTTGGTTGCATAACTGCACTCAAAAATAAAACCGTGTAAAACTTTAGAGCCTACAAGTCCACTCAGTCCTACGTCTTATTCTGCCAATTGCTAAGACAAACAAATTTGTTTACAGTGATGGGCGACACTGTTGCCTGCTTCTTATTTACAATGTCACCTGAAAGTGAGAACAGGTGTTCCCATGGCACTTTTGTAGCTGGCGTTGCAAGGTATTTACATGCCAGATATGCTAAAAGTTTGTATGCCCCTCCGATGCAGAAACTACAGAACCCAAACCACCAAAAAAAAAAAAATGAACCTTCTGCTGGTGGCATCTGACTCAGATGATAAAAATGAACAAGCGTCCGTCCGCACTGCTTTGGACCGTTATCAAGCAGAACCCATCATCAGCATGGAAGCCTGTTCTCTGGAATGGTGGTTGAAGCATGAAGGAACATATAAATCTTTAGCGTATCTAGCACATAAATATCTTGCGACGCCAGCTACAACAGTGCCATGCGAACACCTGATCTCACTTTCAGTTGACATTGTAAACAAGAAGCAGGCAGCATTATCTCCTACAAATTGTAACTAACCTTGTTTGTCTGAGTGATTGGCTGACCAAGAAGTAGGACTGAGTGGACTTGTAGGCTCTACAATTTTACATTGTTTTATTTTTGAATGCAGTTTTTTTTGGTACATAATTCTACATTTGTAAGTTCAACTTTCATGATAAAGAGATTGCACTACAGTACTTGTATAAGGTGAATTGAAAAATACATTTTTTTTGTTGTTTACAGTGCAAATATTTGTAATAAAAAATATAAACTGAGCACTGTACACTTTGTATTCTGTGTTGTAATTGAAATTAATATATTTTAAAATGTAGTCAACATCCAAAAATATTTAAAATAAATGGTATTCTATTGTTGTTTAACAGCGCAATTAATCGCGCAATTAATTTTTTTAATCGCACGATTAATTGCAATTAATTTTTAATCGCTTGACAGCCCTAATGTGGATATAGCTGGGATGTAGCCATCTAAGGGCACAAGTCCAATTTCAATATAGCTAAGTAATAGATGTGTGGAAAAGTATGTGCTAAGTGGTAATTAGATAATTAGGTGTGAACAATTTAGCATTTTTTCCAGAGTGAATGCACTATGCATATCAGATGTTAATTCTAATTTGAACGTGCACAATTTTGTACACTGAAGTCACAACTGTGCTCTGAACATATAGTCTTCAAAAATCTAGCCTTAGCTGTACACATCTCAACTGGATTATACATTACAGCAAGGTGGCAACTCCTGGCAAGAGCACTGCCTTTACCTAGCCAGGTACACAACTATGTAAAAAGCACTGCATGTATGTTTTTGTTAGCTTTGTAATTTAATGGGAATTGCTGGTGCCCAGCCCCTCTTGGATCAAGTCTTAACACTTTATTTTGTATTTAAAAAAAAAAAAAAAAAAAAAAAGTGTTTCTGGGGCCTTACTATTTTATATGTTTAACCAGCCATGTACAGTCCATATAGGCAGAGAAAGCCATAGTCATAGTAGGCCATACTAGCTGCCCTCCAGAGCAGAATACTCAGTAGCCCTTCCAACTCCCACATCTTGCTGTTAATTCTGAAGTACCAACTTCTTGACTTGACTATGAGAGCAAGTAATTAGTCTGGATAGAACAGCAGTTCACTGAAGGTTCCATGAGGAGATTATTCCTCTTCATCAGCCGTAAGTAATGTATTTGCTAATTTTATTACTCAAGTGCTAGCCAAAAATGCTTTTGGCTAACATTACGCATGAGAGTGCTAACGCAGTACTCCAAGCATTTCTTTACTGCAGACACAGACATTAGAAGTGACTGGCTTCTATTCCTCCCTCCTCTATTACTACAAAACAGAGTATATATTAAAAATAGTCGTGTTGTTTACAAATGTTCACAGGATTCAAGAATAATGTTTCTGCCAAGCTGGGTGTACGTGAATCATTAAATAGGCATCCAGATTCAATATGGTGGATCACTGGGCTCACTGTCCAGAAATAAAAGCATCAGGATACAAAAAATATATCTATCAAAGACAGAAAGGCCTTCCTTAAGCTGCCAACCTCAAACGTTAACTAATCTGCCTCAAATAAAGACATATAATCTTGAAGTTCATGGGCACTGTTTGTTTCACACATCTCCATGCTTAATTATTTGTGAATCTACCCAAGGTCATGATGCTCCACTCAGGTTTCTTAATGCTATTTACATAATGCATTACAATTTGTATTCATTTTCCAGGACTTTAGCATACAAGAGCAATAGTGCCACTTTCTTTTACAGTGTAATGCTATACATCTTTATTCAGTTTTAAAGCACTTCATTTTCAAATGCGTTCTTACAACCTCTCCCCCAAGAGAGGAAAAATTCTTAACAAACTTCCCAGTAATGACAGTTGGTAAGAGCAAGTCACCTAATCAAATTCTAGGTCAGATGCTAACATAATTCTTCAAACAAGGTTAATGTATCTGTTCAAAAAGTGTTTCTGACATGGATTTTAGTACTTTAGGAGGGCTCCCTCCCCCTTAATTTTCCCTTTGGGAATACTTTAATAGAACTGTAAAATCTCCAGGATATCTGTTTGGAATGCATTATAACTGAAGTGTTCTTCTTTGGGGATTTACACTACCATGGGATCCTAACTAATGTCAAGTAGTAATTCACATTCCAATTAAACTTGAGTTCTATTGCGAGACAAATGAAGGGTACTTCTCTGTAAACCTAAGGAGACTGAATAAACATCTGGATTTTATCTTACGTATCCTCGTGTTTACTCAATATTTAAAAAAAAAAAATCAGGAGAGACTTTTTGGCCTCTTTACTGTTCAAAGACTGGGAAATTCACTAGCGTTATCTTTGTACCTATTTTTAAGACAGGATTATCTCAACTTAAATTCATTAGCACTTCAGATGAATTCTACTTCTGTATTTCTCTTTCCAAACTCTGAAAACAAAAGCATGAAAAATAGCATTCAACTGATGTCTCTACAAAAACCTGGATGATCAAATTTTGCACACTAGGGATCATATTAGAATCTTGCCAGGCAGCACTTAATGTACATTACTATAAAACACACATGTATCCTGTGAAATGCTGAGCACCATGGACTCCCACTGAGTGGCTCTCAGAGAACACTTCGGAAAAACCTCAAAATACCCTTCTATAGAAAGTCCTATATAGTTAGTACAGCTTTCCACAACTGCATGATAAGACTTCAAGTCACACAGCGCTGGAAGCAAAAAAAACCAGCTGGATAAAATATCCTAAGGTCAGGCTTTTTACATTTAAAGCAGTCGCAGCAAAATTATTCAAATTCTTAGCACATAACTGACCAGGAGGAGAGTCCACAGAGAGGCAAACAATTCCTCAAGAGAACAGCTGCAGTCTCTGAATCTCAGGAATCATTGTAACAACAAAAATATTGTGTCCTCGCCATGTTAATCTGGAGCATAAGTGTAAGAAATTAAAGATAGCCAAACATCAACTAACAATTTAATTGGTGATATAGAAAAACCTTGTAATCGGACACCTGACTTCAGTTACACCAAAAAGTAAAGTGAAGTAAATGATAAGAGAATTCTTGTCAGTCATTCTATTCAATATTATGTACATCTACCATTAGGTTTTATTACACATTAAATTTCTTTAGCAATGTTTCTGGCAAATAGGAGGCAATTTCTTTCAAGGTGTCCACATCATGGGCTTGTCTACACTTACATTTTATAGCGCTCTAACATGCTGGCTCAGGGGTGAGAAAAATCACCCCCGAGTGCAGCAAGTCTGAGCGCTTTAAAGCGCTAGTGTAGACAGGCTCCCAGCGCTCGGAGCTAATCCCCTCGTGGAGGTGGATTACCAGGAGCGCTGGGAGAGCTCTCTCCCAGCGCTCGCGCGCGACCACACTCACACTTCAAAGCGCTGCTGCGGGAACGCTCCCGCGGCAGCGCTTTGAAGTTTCCAGTGTAGATATACCCCATGTTTGTTCTTTGTTGTCCTATATTTTCTTAGCTATAGCTTTCTTCAGCTCACTCCAAAATTACTTCTTCTGGATACAAATAAAGTAACTAAAGGCCAAGGCAATAAACACTAGATCAGTGCCCTTCCTGGCCCCCATCCAAAGAATACATGCGTGTTAGGAATGTGTGCTTTGAATTGTTGTGGAAAAGTAAATCCTCTTCTAAGCTTATCCTCAGTGGCATACCTTTTTAGCACTACTTTCTTGCCCCTCCACAAACTGCACTATATTATGCCATCAGTGAGACACAGCTCAAAAACTAGATAAGCAAAATAGCAATCTTCCAGCAATCTTAACAGTGGTAACTAAGCTGTCTTTGAGAGTCTCCCATTCCCTCCTCCATGTAAATATATAACCTTTATAACAGAATAGAACACGTATGTTTATGCTTCATCAGACCATAAAGTTTTAGTCCAAAACTTTTCAGTCTTTTTCTCATGTTGCCTTGGGGAGTTGTTTTAATTGCACTGTCTTGGGTTTTAGTGTCATGGCTAATTTTCCTTCACTAGTAAATTTACCACCTAATATTACAAAGTAACTTTTTTTTAAACACACTTATAATCTGAAAAATACAGACAAGGGAAAACTGTTACATAATAGGCCATAATCAACAGATTAGACGAGTATAAAATTTAAACCAGAGGGTAAACCCTCATATATCACAATATTATGCTAATCAAAACCCAGTAACAGCATCAGTAATAAGTATTACACCCATTCACAGCAAGCATATTCCCGACGAAAACATACTTTTGGTTATGAAAAATTCTAAATCAGGTTTGTCTTGATTAAAAAAAAAAAAAAAATCAGGATGACACGATTTTAAATTTTTTTCCTCCACAGCTGACATTTGAGAAGGAAGCTTAAAGTAGCTCAAGCAGATAAAGAAAAAGCCCCTTTGTATAGAAAGCTTACTGTCAACATTTTATCTTAGTAGTTTCTCAAATAATCCTGGCAATGAAATAAGGGGACTGTCTTCCTCAGTTTCCTCTTCCATGCCTAATTACTCAAAATTTTGAGGCACCCTCTTGTTTTCTCAGTCTGTGTCACTATACAGGACACCAACCACATCATTTTATTTATGGTATATCATCAGATATTTATATTACAAGGTATGGTTTTTTGCATGATTACTGCTTGACAAGCATATTTTTAATATGGTCAAATGTTTCTGACTAGCCCCTTACCGGATGCAGAACATTAGGTACCAAAAGACAACAGAATGGGTAATCATCTTTCTTAGAGTGACTGAAATGATTCCTAGAACTGGTGCCTATGTTAGCATTTTACTACTTAAAACTTTTTCACATGTTGGGCTAAAGTCTTCTCAAATATGACAAGCCAAGCAGAGTGAGACCTGATCAGTTCTTTGATAGGAGAACACCAAGCGTAACAAGTGGGGCATTGCATGAAGTGGTGGCGGAATTTCATTACATGGCACTCAACAAACTAATGCCCAGCAGGGTATTAGGCAGTAATGTATTGGTGATGATCTCTTTTGGAGGAGACATAAAAATCTAGGTCCTGTCTACTTATGGGTCAGTAGAGGTTCCAAGAGTAAGGATAAGAATATTAGCTCTGGTTGGGCAATTAGAAGAATTTAGGAATTTGGAGTATTTCTCCTATTGTTTGGAGACCATCTTACTTCCTTTTCTGAACTAGTGTGTCGTGTTGCTAAGCACTGCCAAACAGCTGCCATTCCACTACACTGCACTGCAGCAGCATGTGCAGTGATTCCTGTCGATTCAAGGGGAAATCCCAACACTAACTCTCGCTTACATGGGAGTATGCCAGGTCCAAGTTCCAGACCTACTCTCTTTCTTCACTTCTGTAGGTGGGTGGGTGTGCGGTTTATTGCCCATCTTGATAGGGCTCCCGTCTCTGTGTATGTTGCCCATGCTGTTGTATTGCATGTGCCCCAAGCTGTAGCGAGTCTTACAGACACATTCTTTTGAATTGAAGACAGTCTGCTTCTGAGGTCAGAGTTCAGTTCTTCATATTGTGGGTGATGTGATAACCTGCGCTTTTCCTCCTCAGTACTTAATATGCCCCAAAGTGGGGATTAATTAGTTATCTGCTTGCCTCTCTAAGCAGCTGAAAAAGATCTAAATTGCAATTTACTCACATCCCCCCAGCCCCCACAAGTTTTTCACTGTGTGTCTGCAAATAATTGGCAATGACTAAGGCTGTGATTTTGGTGTGAAGGTCACAGTGTTTACAGGAATCATGAACTTTAATTAAGTCAATGACTCTGCAGCAGCAGTTCCTGCGGGCTGGGTTCCCAGTTCCGGGCATTGAGAACTGGCCTATGTGGTCACAGTGCCACTCATGTTTGGCTCATCCACCCTCCAGAGATGGAGACAGAGGGGCAAATGAGCCAAATTTAATTGGCGTTGTGACTAGCACACAGGGTCGCAATGTTTGGAGTGGGGAGTGAGGCCCAGCCCCTGTGGGACAGGAGCTGCAGCTGTGTGGTGAGTGCGGCCTGGGCTCTTTCTCCAGCAGCCCCCTACCCTTATGCCCATGGGCCTCCTCTCCTCGCTGCAGGGGCTCCCTCCAACACCTTCCCCATACACAGCCCTTTCTAGGACTATGGGTTTTATCCCCATACCTCTGCTATGAAATTGACTAAAAATCTGTGTGATGAAATCGTAGCCACATTGACAACTATCATCAGATTTCCCACATACATTGGGGTTTAGAGTCTGCAGCAATAAGCACAATTTAAAACCTAAAACTAGAAAAAAATTGCATTATGTACTTGAGAAAGCAAAATCACCAAGTCTAATTGCTATTCTCAAACACCAGATGGACGATAGAGTCATTCCAAAGGATCTCCTGTATGGAGGACTAGCAGATGCCCCAAGGCCAATGGGCTGACCTAGGCGCAGGTTCAAGGACTTCAGCAAGAGGAATTTGAAAACTTTCAGCATCAACACAGCAAGCTGGGAAAATGCGGCTACCAACAAGCTACCCTGGAGGACTGTGCTGCACCAGGGAGTCTAAAAGGCTGAAGAGAAGTGCAAAGAGAGTTAAGAGGAAAGGGCAGCAGGTCTCAAGCACTAGCAGCGCGCCAGCTCCATTTTCTGGCCCTCCGCCTTAGGTCTGCATTATTTGTGGCAAGGACTATCGCTCCAGAATTGGACTTTTTAGCCACCTGCAGCACAACATACAGTAACTGAACTGCTTTGGGGCTTACAGAGTCATCTTTCAGGACAGACAGTTGCCATTCACTCATTTAAATGGAGTAATGGATTTATGTTGTGTGTCAATACTTGTAATCTTAGTACAAGTAAAGCCATGTCTATACTACCACTTAGGGGTGTGAAAAAAAACCCACACCCCCCCGACATAAGTTACACCAACAGAAGCGCCAGTGTGAACAACGCTATGTCGGCGGGAGAGCTTCTTCCACTGACGTAGCTACCGCCACTGGCGGAGGTGGCTTTATTCTGTCAATGGGAGTGCTCTCTCCCGTTGGCATAGAGCGGCTACACGAGCAATCTTACACCAGCGCAGCTGCATCGGTGGGGCTGTAAGCTCGCCAGTGTAGACAGGACCTAAACAACATACACAACAACATGGTACACAGCCATAATATAGATATAATGCTTTCATTTTCACGTCACTCTCTGTGAAAGTATCTGTACACTATTACTGACTCAATCTTGAGTGACAAGGTGGGTGAGGTAATATATTTTATTTGACTAACTTCCGTTGGTGAGAGACAAGCTTTCGAGCTTACACAGAGCTGAAGAAGAGCTCTGGTGTAAGCTCGAAAGCTTGTCTCTCACCAACAAAAGTTGGTCCAATAAAAGATATTACCTCACCCATATTTTTTCTCTAATATCCTGGGACTGACACAGCTACAACACTCAGTCTTGAGTGGTCAGTTTTCAGTTCTCTGCCTGGCTCTGCACAGTTCGTTCATGTTCACTCACACTCGCACACAAAGATTTAGCAGTCTCTTATTCTAGACTCCTATATGCTTGAAATCCTTAGTCTTCAAACTGGTTCTGTACCCTAACTGCCAAATGAGCCTGCAACCGATACTCAAAACCCTATTAGATTTAAACGATCCTAACCCCCACTTTCATCTTTGCATCCCCTATGTGGAAACTCCCAGCTTGGTCTGGTCTATCATGTAACTATTCGTTTTCTCCTCCAAGTCTCTCTGGGAAAGGCACCCACAATTCTTCAATGAGACCTCTTGTCCTTCCCTTCAAGGAAGCACTAACTAAACAGAGGATGATTAAAGAAACAAACATACATTGTGGAACCAAAAAGATAACATACTACACTTCACTGCCCCTTTGTATTCTTTATGTTGCATCCCTTCCCCCATTGCTAGACTCTAAATTGTCTAGTTAAATTGTAAACTCTTTAGGTCAGGGATCTCATCCTCACTTTTTGCCCACTCATTGACTAGCACATATTTGGTGCTATACAAATAAAAATTATAATAATGAAGTTGCATTTTATGAGAAGTTCTGCAGAGTCCTCTCTTTACCCTTCTAACTCAACAATGCAAATGTGTGCAGCTGCTAGTTGAGATAGTGAGGCGATTTGTTGGTTGTACCTGTGCTGTTAACACAACTTACGACCAAACCAAGTTTTTCCTGTTTCTAACGAACAAGGCATATTATTGGCCTGAGTTTTTGTACCTATGTGAAAGGTACCACTACAGTTTATCTTGCACTGCAGAGATTATGCTTGCTGGATAACCTTAAAATAAAGTTTTTAATAGTTTTTGCAGATTACTACACACAACATTCAAATTTTAAAAGGACCCTGTGCAACAAAGCTGTCAAGACTGATTCCCCGCTCTGGCACTTCGAGTACAGAAGGTGGGGGCCCGCAAGGATTCTAAAAATTAATACTTGCCACTCCAAGCTTGTATTAAACTCCCAAGGTTACAACTTTTCTGACCTTGGCTTGGTAAACGCTGCCACCACCCAAATGCAAAAAAACCCCAAAAAAACAAACCACCACCCTTGGACCCAGGAAGGAGCACTTGGGAATTCCAACCTGTGGGGTACCCTCAAGCCCTTTCACCCCCCCTCCGGGGAAGAGCTGAGAAAGAAAACAAAGGAAATTAGTGGTTGCCACCACCTAATTAAACAACATATGCACCAGGACTGGCTCCAGCATTTTTGCCGCCCCAAGCGCCGAAGAAAAAAGCAAAAAAAATCCTGCGAACGGCGGCACTTCGGCGGCAGCTCTACCGCGCTGCTTCATTCTTCGGCAGCAATTCGGCAGCCGGTCCTTCCCTCCGAGAGGGACTGAGGGACCCGCCGCCGAATTGCTGCCGAAGACCTAGACGTGCTGCCCCTTCCCATTGGCCGCCCCAAGCACCTTCTTCCTGCGCTGGTGCCGGGAGCCAGCCCTGACATGCACAAACCTGTTAGGACACCAAAAATCCAATCCTGTTCTTAAAAAAGGTAAATTTTATTAAAAACAAAAAGAAAATAAATACATTTGGAACTTAGGCTTTTTCTAGATTTTAAGAGAGCAATTCCAAAAATTAAGCACCCAAAATAGCTTCTTGGGGTTCAGCTTAAAGGTTACAAGCAAACAAAAGCATCTGGGGTTAGCACAGAGGAGATCCACAAGCCAAAATAAAGAAATAACCTGATCGTGTCTATCTAAACATTCCCTATCCCAATGAGTCCTGCTAGGTATGGAAAATAATTTTTCATACCTGGTTCAAACCTTACACAGCATTCCTGCTTATAGCATTGCTGCTCTGTGTCCCTGCAGCCCAGAGAGACCAACAGTCAAAGGGAAAGTTTCTTTCCCCATTTAAAAAAGTTCTAGCCTTCCTATTGGCTCTTTTGGTCAGGTGCCCCCTTTTTTTCTTTACCTGGAGGACTTTTTAACCCTTTACAGGTAAAACAAGTAAAGAACAGCTATCAAGAGGGATTTTACAGCTAACTGGCTGGCTGGGTGTCCATCAAAGGGAGCTACCTTTATTTATTACAAAAGCAAAGTGCTCTTCTACACTTTAAGATATGGGAAGCTCTTAATCACTTATTGTATATAGCTGTGTTCAATGTTGTCCATTCATTTTGAAATGCAAACCACAAGTGCTAAATGGATCTGTAGAGGCTAGAGATAAAAGGTGAAATCCCAGTCCTATTGAAGTCAATGAGAATTTTGCTATTGGCTTCAATGAGGCCAGGATTTCATCTCTCCAGGCCTCAGCCATCAATACAGCCCCACTGCTCTTGCACCCCAGCTTGGTGGGGGTGGGGACACTGTCCAGGTGTATCTATACAGCAGTAGATGCATCAGCCAAACCCCATTGCTTCCCTCACCTGCCCCCATATCACACCCAAATCCTCTGAGCAATGATGCACAGCTCACTTCTGTGGAGCTGGATGCCACAGTGCACAGGAGATACAGCTGTGTGGGCCCCTCAAATCCTGCCCCCAATCCAGCATATATGGGTCCCTCTGTTGTTGCAGATGGGTGTGAAGGCAGGACTGATCCCTTATTGTATGGCTATTTGTTAGTTAATGAACTGGAAAAGCCTGGAAAGAACCACCCCTCTCCCCACCCCCACACCAAAAAACACACTTCCTGCAATACCCCATATACTACTCTAAAGTAATTTATCACTACAAACTGGCACAGAGCTCAGTACATTCCATTGTACTTTGTCATGCTTCCCTGACCTATACTGTGCCAGAAATGACTAGTTTAACAGTTCTCTGGTGAATAAAAGCTTTTGGAACTCTAAAACAGAGCTGAGTTTTTAAATTCATATTAAGTCTGTATCTGTTCAGTAAGAATGTCTATTTAATAGTATTTGTGGTCACACAGCCACCCCCATTCCATATTTTACCTTTTAAAAGGGGTCAATGCAGGAGGAAGAAAGAGGGGAAATTAACATAGAAGGTTTTTGTAAAACTAACTTTAAAAAATACTTCTAATAACGAAACAGAAGGAGGAAGTTACACTATTGACTACTACAAATACAAGACAAAAAAAGCCCAAAGAAACCCCAAAACACCTTCATATAAATTATACAGTATATAGCACTGAACCAGAAGACAGTTACAAACAGCTGCTACAGAGAATAAAATCCAAAAGTACATCCAAATAACTATAGAGCAATATTGTCCAAAATGTGCCCATATACACAGACATGTATGTGCACGGGCATGCTTTGTTTTTGTGATTCTACTGGTACTATACTTTAATAAGGACCTAACCCTGCAAATCTTGAATAGGATTAGTCAAACTACTCATGATAGTAAGTGCTCTGCTCAGCAGTGTTTGCTGGTTTAGCTCTTCACAAAAAACAATTTTTACAATTAAAAAAACCAGCAAAATAAAACCATGAGAAATCTGTACCACTACAATTAAGCACTAAAACAGCAAAGCATTAATTACATCACAACCTGTCCCATAACTCTGATGTGGGCTAACCCAACTGCTGGATCCCATGTGCTTCTAAATCAGGGGTTCTCAAACTGGGGGTTGAGACCCCTCAGGGGGTTGCAAGGTTATTACATGGGGGGGTCGCGAGCTGTTAGCCTCCACCCCAAAGCCTGCTTTGCCTCCAGCATTTATAATGGTGTTAAATATATAAAAAAGTGTTTTTAATTTATAAGGGGGGTCTCACTCAGAGGCTTGCTATGAGAAAGGGGTTACCAGGACAAAAGTTTGAGAACTACTGTTCTAAATCAACCGGGCCTGGGTCATTTTTCTTAGCCCTGAGTCTGTAGGGACAGTGGCACAATCCCAGGCTCGGACAAGATGTCTGAGCCTTTCCTTGGGACATGGGCCTCCACAATCCAGGCACCCTAGACCAGGAGTAGGCAAACTACGGCCCGCGGGCTGCATCCAGCCCGCCAGTCATTTTAATCTGGCCCTTGAGCTCCCGCTGGGGAGCGGGGTTGGGGTCGCTCTGCGTGGCTCCTGGAAGCAGCGGCTTGTGCCCCCACAAACTCCTATGCATAGGGCAGTCAGGGAGCTCTACTCCACACGCTGCCCCTGCAGCTCCCATTGGCCGGGAACCATGGCCAATGGGAGCTGCGGGGGCAGTGACTGCAGATGGGGCAGTGTCCAAAGCTGCCTGGCCGCATCTCCACGTAGGAGCCGGAGGGGGGGGACATGCTGCTGCTTCCAGGAGCTGCTTGAGGTATGCACCACCTGCACCCACTCCCCAACCCCCTACCCCAGCCCTGATCCCCCTCCTGCCCTCTGAACCCCTCGGTCCCAGCCCCAGCCTGGAGCCCCTTCCTGCACCCTAAACTCCCAGCCTCACACCAGAGCCTGCACCACCAGATGGAGCCCTCCCACACACACCCTGTGCCCCAACCCCCTTGGTCCCAGCCCAGAGCCCCCTCCCACCCTCTGAATCCCTCTGCCCCCTCCCACACCCTGGACTCCTCATTACTGGCCCCACCCCAGAGCCCACACCCCCAGCCAGAGCCCACACCCCCTCCCGCACCCCAACCCCAATTTTGTGCACATTCATGGCCCACCATATAATTTCTATACCCAGATGTGACCCTCGAGCCAAAAGTTTGCCCACCCCTGCCCTAGACCCTAGTACCAGTGCCTCAGCCCTCCTCAGCTCCCTAGTTGGTTACATACTCCCTCAGAGTTCCACCTAGGCTGTGGTTACTCTGGGCTTCTAGTTTAACCCCTTCAGGGACAACGTGGCAAGAAGGCAAGGAACACAGGCTTGGCAGAGGAATTTCTTAGCCACAGTCACGGTACTCTTTAAAAAGCACTAGACTAGAGAGCTATAGATCTTTTCAAGGTAACAGAAGTCCTAGATGCACCCCTTACTGGGAGTCCAAAGTATTATCAGCATTTCAGGCTAGGCCAAGTCCCTCCCACCTTCTCTCTCTCAACCCAGCTCTTCTTGCATGTGGCGGTGTATGGCCCCGCTTCTGAGAGAGGACCCCCCCGCTGCCTTTAAATGCAGTCGTTCTCCCTTTAGCTATGTGCCCAGACTGAGAAACCCCAGCCCTGCTCCCGTCAGGTTCCTATGTAGAGTTCATTGCTCCATTGGGTTGGGCCAGCAGCCAAGAGACAATCAAAGCTGATGGTCTTAAAAAGTTCTGTGATTGCTTCTAAGTCATAGTCATTCAACTTGGTGTCCAGTACCTTTCCTGGGCTGGGCACCTGTCCGGAATGCAACACAACAGACTGACCTTGTCAAGGTCATGCTGGTCTTTCAAACACAGAATACAAAATGTTAGCACACAAAATGGAAGACGGTACAAAAATGGAGTCATGTCCCACTCTTGTCAAAAATCATACCCACAGTTCTTTACAATGTTACACCACGCAGCAAGGAGCAAAAAGGAAGAACGTGTTTGAAGAGAGAATATTTTCCAAGAGTTTAAAATTAACAAAGGTTTCATTAAATTGTGAGCTATTCAGATGAGCGTGGAAGAAAGCAGAGAGACATTTGTGAAAGTGGGAAAATGGGCATTTAAGGCAGGCGTCATTGGCAGAGCAGAGGGCTGTGCAAAACAGCAGGTAAAGAGGGAGGTACAGAGTTATAAAGAGCCTTGAAGGGAAGTACAGGAAGTACAAGAAACAAAGTTTGATGCAGTGGAAAACAGGGAGCCAGTGGTAGGATTTAAAGGAGTTGATAAGGATGACATGGTCAGAGCAACAGACAAGGAGGGTGATCTTACAATTTACATTATTTTTTCCTTATTATATACAGATTTGAAATAATTAATACATGGATTAAATTATACAAATGTAGGCCCTGATCCTACCAACAGTTACACATAAGTACACCTCTACCCCGATATAACATGACCCAATATAACACGAATTCGGATATAACACGGTAAAGCAGCGCTCGGGGGGGGACGGGGGGGGGGGACAGGGCTGCGCGCTCCAGCGGATCAAAGCAAGTTCGATATAACGCAGTTTCACCTATAAAGCGGTAAGATTTTTTGACTCCAGAGGACAGCGTTATATCGGGGTAGAGGTGTAACTACACAGAGTAGTCTCACTTAATAGGACTGTGCACACACAAGTATTTGCAAGATAGAAGCCTAGATACCCATCATCACCTGCAATAAGTAATCTATTGCTTTCTGGCACTCCATGTATGTGGGAGCTAAAGTATTCCAACTTAAGCATGAAAACATGCAACTTTTAAGGTCCAAAGCATCTATCACAGGAATGCACTGATACAAAACCCAAACACAAAAAAACACTTGTTATTTAAACACTGGAGTTGTAAATGTCTACATTTTCCCATTCATGGAGGAACAGGGGGGTTATTGCAGATACCCCTTGTTCTATAAATATCATGACACATATTATGTAGCACATAAAAAAATACCACCCCAACCCTTCCTCCGCCCCTCTCTCTCACACACACACACACACACACAGCAGCTAAAGGCAAAGTGTCATAAAAGCACCCAAGGCATAGCAACTGAGAGAACGGTTATTTTTTATTGGCTCTGTTCTACAGTAGCATAGGCAGCATGGTTGTTATCCTCTCCGCTGGAACAAGTACACAGTAACTAGGCACTCCTTGACTTCAGCCTTCTCAAAAGTAACCCACTTAAAAAGGCTATTTAGAGTGTTTTTATATTCCATCCCCACTCCCTATATTTACCTTGTATTTTCTTCACAAGGAATATTTGAGTTACTTGGACTCTATTGAAAATGAGGCTCACAGATCTCTCATCTAGGAAGATCCAACTCTTACACTGACTGGAGGGAAGCAAGAGGACCAATAAGTCTTCCTTTTCTGTCTCCCCACTATGGAGCTGGGAGAGGATCACAGTCAGAACAAAAAATGTTCTCCCTGTCTCTTACCATTGAGACTGGAATAGAATCTGGTCTAAAAAGGCACTTCCTTCCCCATAGTTCTATGCAGTTTGGGAGGAAGGGAGTACCACAACAGTGATATGTCAAGACTACCCTCTCACTTTTACTGATGCACTAATGTATTATTTTTCAGAAAATATATATATTTGCTTGAGATATGAGCAGGGAGAAAGGGAGGGGGAAAAAAGAGAAAAACCAAGATATCCCCTTCTGAGCTATCTAGATAGCCAGTAGAAACATACATATACACACACACACTACCTATCTATAAGTAAAAAAATATGCCCAATACTTTTCTTTTTTTTTACAAAAAGTGTACCAGATAAACACAATGCATGTCCACCACTCACATTCCACATGTTAACTGTTCTATTATGATGAGGGTTTATTCAGATTAGGAGTTCAATGAGTTCCAAATATACATGTAATACATTTTATTAAAGAGTTCTTTCTAATCTGCAAAATCTTGCATCTGGTCCTTCTAATAAAACCTGTCTCAAAGTTAATAAACTTCACTTACCTCTTCACATATGCAAATTTTTTCTGACAACATAAAACTATTTTGGCTCCTATCAAATACAAGCTGTCAAGAAGAGTGGAGATTTAAGCTGAGAACCATAAAACATGCAAAAGGAACTGCTACACCCTAATATCATTGTGATACAACTTCCTGTTACATTAGTGGCATTCTCAAACTTTTGGTTACAAGTGCGATTTTTTTAAAAGCTTGATGTTAACACTTCTACAAAATTTCCAATGACCTGATAAAGCCATTTGTTCTTTTACTGAAGAAAGACATAGCAAACCTTATGCTGGCCATTAATTTGTATTTATTACTACACAAGAATCTTTAATGTAGACAAGCATGGAGAAGAAAAACATAATAGTATCTTGTACCTGAAATATATGGTTATAGTGCTTTATATAAGCTCCACATTGAATAATTGGGCATAGACTCTCTCCCCTTACTATACATGCAAAACTCTCATTAACATCCGTGACAAGTTGTGTGCATGCGTGCATGTGCTCACGGAGAAGAGCGGTCGGTCTCCATTGGTTCGACAGAACTGACCATTTTGTATATATTTAACGGTTTACATTTGGCATGGAATTCCCATCCTGTTATTTCAAAGGTGACATTACAAGGAATCCCCACTCCTGTCCAGTGTTGCACAAGAGGGAGGGTGGGAAGGAGGACTGATAAGGACAGCAGCAGAAGTTTAAAACTAATGCAATCCTGGTTAGTTTCATTCTGGTGCTCTACAGAGAAGTGTGCTATGCAAAAGCAGCATAGGCACCATCCACCACTGCTGGACACACTTGTACAGGGAGAGGGTGGAGAGAAAGGAATGAGAAATCCTCTTTGCTCCCTGCCCCAGATTTCCCAGCACAAGAACGCTCCTGGGCAGCTCTTGTGCAAAGCATAACCCAGAATGGATGGACCCCTCGATGTCGCACAGCAGCAGCATAGCAACGCCTACTAGAATCTGTGCCACAGGACTCTGTCGCTTTTTACTCGAATCTGGTCATTTTCACTGGCAATGACACTGCCCCTCTTGCCAGCAATAACATGGGAGACTGGAGACAAGAACGAGAAGTGGAGTGGGAATAGACACAGGGAGAAATGTCAACACATAAGAGTTCAGGTAGGCTTGGCCTCTTCCCTTCAGCCCCCAGGGGAAAGCTGTGACTCACTTCATTCTCTAGCAGCCAAATTGAAACAACTGAAGGCACTCTCTTCAACCATGTGGGGTGAGAAAGTGTGATATGTGGCCTTGTGGGAGGGCGCAGCGGACAGAGGGGGGAGAAATGGGTAATCCTGGAAGATCCTCAAAAAAAAAAAAAAAAAGAGAAGAGATTGTAACAAAAGGAAAGGGAAGAAACAAACACACAATATCAATATCCAAAGGAAGGGAAAGAGAAAGGCTTAATTCCCAACTGGGATGGGAGGTGGGAGCACAGACACGACATTGGTAGCTGAAGTCCTCAGATACAGGTTTTATTTTACCTGCTGGAGTGTGCATCATTCAGCAACACACTTATTTGATAATATATTTGTGATTCCCCCCCCCCTCTATCTCCCCCCCAAAATGAAATAAGATCTAGTCCTTGCCAAATTGCAACACTAACAGTGATGGCCCACATGCCATTGTTTAGGTATTTCCTACAGAGCAATCCAGGCTGGTTTAACAGGTCTCTTTTCAGCTACTCTTCAATTTTCACTCTTCTTTTCTACTTCTAGGGAAAAAACTAATGTCTTTCCATCCTCACCACATTGCACTACTCATGTGCTCAGATCCCAAAATTCTGCACCCACTGCCAGAGAGAGGTTTTCAGTGACCACTTAATTCTGTGTGCCCGTCCCAACAAAAAAGATTTCTGCATAAATTACATTTAGTATAACAGAATCAGTCTCAGTTAAGGAAAAAACGGTTACTCACCTTCTCGTAACTCTTGTTCTTCGAATTGTGTTGCTCATATCCATTCCAATCAGGTGTGTGCACACCACATGCACAGTCGGAAAGTTTTTCCCCTAGCAGCAGCCATCGGTTTGGCTGTGGAGCCCCCTGGAGTGGTGCCTTCATGACGCTCAATATATGACCCCGCCGACCCGGCGCCTCCTCAGTTCCTTCTTGCTGGTTACTCCGACAGAGGGGAAGGCGGGTGGGTTTGGAATGGATATGAGCAACTCATCTCGAAGAACAGTTACGGGAAGGTGAGTAACCGTTTTTTCTTCTTCGAGTGATTGCTCATATCGATTCCAATCCGGTGACTCCCAAGCCTTACCTAGGCAGTGGGGTCGGAGTTATGGAATCACAGATTGGAGTACCGCTCTGCCGAAAGCTGCATCATCTCTGGCATGCTGGACGATGTCGTAATGAGGTGAACGTATGTATCAAGGACCAAGTTGCTGCCCTGCCGATTTCTTGTATCAGGACCTGGGCCAGGAACGCTGCCGATGAGGCCTGTGCCCTCGTGGAGTGTGCCGTAAGTGCCAGGGCTGGTGTCTTGGCCAGCTCGTAGCACGCGTGGATGCAGGACGTGATCCAGGAAGACATTCTTTGGGATGAGACCAGTAGGCCTTTCATGCGGTCAGCCACCATAGCTATGAACAACTGGTTCGATTTCCTGAACGGCTTGGTGCATTCGATATAGAAGGCTAATGCTTGCCGAACATCCAAGGAGTGCAGCCTCTGCTCACGGCTACTGGCATGAGGCTTCAGATAAAACACAGGCAGGAATATGTCTTGGCTGGTATGGAAATGTGATACCACCTTGGGCAGAAAAGCCGGGTGAGGTCTGAGCTGCACCTTGTCCTTGTGGAAAACTGTAGAAGGTGGGTTGGAGGTAAAGACCTTTAACTCAGACACCCTTCTTGCTGATGTGATGGCAATTAGGAAGGCTGCCTTCCACGATAGGTAGAGAAGGGAGCAAGTCGCCAGCGGCTCGAATGGGGGCCCCATTAATTCAGAGAGGACCAAATTAAGGTCCCACGCAGGAACAGGCTGTGTAATCTGGGAATTTAGCTGATCCAGACCATGGGGAACCATCCAACCATGGGGTTGGCGAAGATGGAGCATCCAGAGACTTCGGGGTAGAAAGCTGAGATAGCCGCTAGGTGTACCTTTACAGATGACACTGCCATGCCTTGCAGTTTCAGGTGCAGAAGGTACTCCAGAATAAGAGGTAACGGTGCCTGAAGTGGGGGTGTATGATGCTGGTCACACCAGCAAGTGAACCTCTTCCACTTCGCCAAGTATGTGGCCCTCATAGAGGGCTTTCTGTTGCCGAGTAAGACCTCCCTTACCTGCTCCGAGCACAGGAGCTCCATAGGGTTCAGCCATTACGTTTCCAGGCCGTGAGGTGGAGGAACCAGAGGTCTGGGTGATGAAGACAACCGTGGTCCTGAGTGATCAAGTTGGGGAGGAGCAGCAATGTGATCGGAGTGTCAACTGACAGATCCAGAAGCATAGTGTACCAGTGTTGTCGAGGCCACGCTGGGGCCACCAGAATTATCTCGGCCCCGTCTCTGCGAACCTTGAATATGACTTTGTGCACGAAAGGGTTCGGGGGAAAGATGTAGAGCAGACTGCCTCCCCAGGGTAGCAGGAATGTGTCCGCAATTGAGCCCAGGCTGCTTTTCTGGAAGGAGCAAAACACTGGGCACTTCCTGTTGCTCCGAGTGGCGAACAGGTCGACCTGGGGAAACCCCCACCTCTGGAAGAAGAGTGAATGACGTCCGGCTGGACGGACCACTCGTGGCTGTGCAAGGAGCTGCTGAGGTGGTCCACCAGTACATTCTGGGCTCCTGGCAGATATGATGCTTCCAGGTGACTGGAGTGGGCTATACAGAATTCCCAGAGCCTCCTGACAGAGGGGCAAGGACCGGGTTCCACCCTGTTAGTTGATGTAAAACATTGCAGTGGTGTTGTCCGTCAGGACTGCCACGTGCTGGCCTTGCAGACGAGACTGAAAGGTCTGGCATGCGAGTCGCACCACTCTGAGCTCCTTGAAACTGATATGGAGAGAGAGCTCGTCCTGTGACCAGAGGCCCTGCATTCGCAGATCTCCCAGTTGTGCGCCCCAATCTAGAGCTGATGCATCTGTAACTAGAGACAAGGACAGCTGAGGGGGACTCCTTCACAGACTATTCGAGCATCGAGCCACCATTGGAGTGACTCTAGCACCTGCATTAGCACCATGACCACTAGTCCCAGGCTGTCACGCCCTGAGCAGTATGTCGAAGCGAGCCACATCTGTAGAGGCCTGAGTCTCAGCCTGGCATGTCAGACCACATACATGCAGGGCGCCATGAGACCGAGGAGACTGAGGCAATTCCTTGCTGTAGTGGTCGGGTACTCTCTCATGCACCAAATGCTGCTTGCCATGGCTTGGTATCGGGACTATGGTAGGCTTGCTCTTGCCTGGACCGAGTCCAACACTGCTCCGATAAACTCTATCCTCTGGGCCGAAGACAATGTGGACTTGTTCACGTTGAGGAGGAGACCCAGTCTCTCGAACGTGGTTGTGGTCAGACGGACCAGAGACTCCACCTGTTCTCTGGTGTGCCCCCTGAGAAGCCAATCATTGAGGTAAGGGTATACCCTGTACTTGCCTCCTTTGGAGGAAGGCTGCTACCACCGACATGCACTTGATGAACACTTGTGGGGCTGAGGACAGGCCGAAGGGAAGGACCCGTGAACTGATCATGTTTTTGGTCTATCATGAACCTTAAAAAGCATTTGTGTGCAGGGTGAATTGCAAAAGTACGCGTCTTCCATGTCAAGAGCGGCGAACCAGTCTCCTGGATCCAGAGAAGAGGTAATTGTATTGAGGGAAAGAAATAGAGGAGGCAGTGTGAGATGGCAGCGACCCAGGGGGTTCTAGGACACAGGGAGCCAGGTCCAGGCGTGAGAGGTGTGAATCCCTTTGGGGGGGGAGGGGTACAGAAGTCCCATCCAGTCCCAGTCATTCTCGTTTGGGGAGGTGAATGGAGGAGGAGAAGAGATCCCATCCTGTCTTGGTCTCTCCAAATGGGTGGCTGGAGGGGGAGGGAAGAGGACGGCAGGTGGAGGTCCCAGTCTCTCTGGTGGGATATGCGCTGGCCGGTCTCTCTCACCTGGGTCCAGTTCTTGAAGGAGGACAAGAACCAGTGCCTGAACTGCCAGAAACTGGCTGGAGCTGGGGCTCTGGCCCCCGAGACCCACCAAGCCTGGCTCCCCACTTCCCAGAACCCCAGGCTGCCATCTCCTCATTGTCTCCTCCCTCTTTTCCACTTCCAGGCCTGCTCTGGAAGGGGAGATTGCGGCTCAAGGACGTTCATGTGAATTTTTAGTACACCTCTACCCCAATATAACGCGACCCGATATAACACGAATTCGGATATAACGCGGTAAAGCAGTGCTCGGGGGGGGAGGGGGAAGGGGGCTGCGCACTCTGATGGATCAAAGCAAGTTCGATATAACGTGGTTTCACCTATAACGTGGTAAGATTTTTTTGGCTCCCGAGGACAGCGTTATATCGGGGTAGAGGTGTACTTCTATGGCTAGAAGTAGGGGAGTGTGGAGGGGGTAGCCTGGGCTCCCTAGACACTCCCCTCCACCTCCCCCCCATTGCACTGCTGACTTAGTGATTCCTTTCCCCCCTCCCCCCCTCTTCCCCCAAAAAAGCAGCCTCTGCCAAGGGGGAGAGAGTGGAGAAATATTACTTTCTTCAAAAAAATGTAATCCATGACAGAAAGATCAAAGGATCCAGGAATGCAATAATAATAAAAAAAAAAACGTTGTCACTGAATTCCAAGACCTCAGCGTAATAAAGATGACAAGATGGTCAGCTTGATACTCTTAGATATATTAGAGTTCCCACAAACATCTTTTATCTTTCCAATTCCTTGAAAGACACCATAATTAGAGTCTGAAGGGGAGAGCCGCCCTTAAGGAATGTTCAGGTATTGGCAAAGCGTAGGAGGTGTGTGTTTTATTTCAGAGGCATTTGTAAAGGTATAGTGAGCTGTCAGAGATTCCATACGTCATGAATCATACTGCTCACCGTAGACCATAGCACTGTGTCATTTTTTAAGTGCACAGCATAAGAAAAATTCTGAATTACTGTTGTTAAGAATAAACTACATACACAAACTATAGCCAGGCATCTTCACCAAGTGAATCCCAGCCACCACTGAAGTAAAATAGAAGAGTTATTTAACAGTGTGTATTTACATAATTTAGAACAAGAAACAACATTCTTATGTCAGGGTTTTTTTAATTCTGAAGTATGGCAAGAAAAGACCTAGCCCCTTCAGGCTGATGGAATGCATCTGATCATATGCTCAATTGCATCTACTTGCTACAACTGCAAAACAATAATTGCCTCGGGTGATTCCAAGTGGCTTACTGATCTGCAAGAAGTCTCTCCACAACCTTTCTCCAGTGTTTCTCAGTGACTGAAAGCTACACTTTCAAGCCCAGCAAGTTTTGTTTAAAAGGGGAATAGTATATAGAATAGCAGTGTTTTTGACTACATGCTTTCACACTGAGTAAGGTCATGCCTTTTGCTGTCAAGTTTTACAAGTTTTGAAACTATTTGATCTGAAATATTTGTGATTCCAACTTATATGCTATTTAAGTAATGTCTACAACAGTCATTATTTAGCAAGAGTGACTCCGTTTAACTGCCAGGATTGTAATTTGTTAAAAGGGTTATGGTTAATATAAAATAAAGTTAAGATCCAGGGTGAAATTCTAGATCCACTAAATTCAATAGCAAAGCTTCCACTGAGTTCAGTGGGACCAGGGTCTCACTCCCAATATCTTAAGCACCACCAACTCTGGAAATGGGCATATTATGCCATTCACAATCTGGAATCTAAACTTCAATTTACAGTCATAGTGATGCACCCAACATCAGTTATTAATCAACTTTAATACTAACTCCATCTGCAAATCTCTTACCAGCTGTTTTTACAAGCAACACCTAAAATTACAGAAACATACAGACATACATTTTTTTTAATTTTGCATTTACTTCATTAATTTGATAGCACTTTATATATAGTTATTTTACTAATTCTCCAGCAGTCAATTTTCCCTTTTTGTCATTCTTTCACACAGCAAGAGCGAAAATAAAGAAAATAAAATGTGATTGTGATCTGAAACTACTTTTAATTTTTTTTAATTGAACAAATGTCAACTTGATGGTACCCTTTTAAAAATGCATCATTTTGATTACCATCTTGTTTCCTTCCCCCACACATGCTTCAATTCCAATACAATTTTAGCAGTGAGCCTCTCAAGAGCTGAGAGCTAAAAACCCTTGCTTTATGCTATCTGATGGCTTGGAAACTCAACTTTAAAATGGTATTAAGCATTTCTCTCCATCTCCATAGGTGCTGGAACTAGGCGTACTGGGGGTGCTGCTGCACCCCCTGGCTTGAAGTGGTTTCCATCATATACAGGGTTTACAGTTTGGTTCAATGGCTCTCAGCACCCCCACTATACACATTGTTCCAGCACCCCAGTCCATTCGATAGGTGTGTTAATAACTGCTGCTAAACTGAAAACATACCACAGAGGTACTTACTAGTGGACCTTAAAAAATTCCTTTTAGTACTGGTAGATTTTTTTCTAACACTGGTCCTGGCCCAGTGACCAGAAAGAATGAAAATGTTGATCTTTGCACCCTCGAGTATAGTCCAATGGAAGTAGGGTTCCTCTGGAACACAACACCAAACCAAATCAGCCCAGATCTATTGTGAGAATGAAGTTCTTCAGACCATTATGATGAACATCACACAGCATTTAGGTGTTTTCAAAAACCACGTGGACACCTTAGATTAGATTTACTGATGGGAAATCACTGATTTCAGCTAAAGATCATTAAGTAGCTGGTTAGTATTTTATACAGTGAGCAGGAGTAGGCTTGCTGTATGGGAAAGTTAAGAGGGACCCCCCGCCCTCATTGGGCCATTTAAGGCCCAGTGTTTTTCTATTTTTATAAAATCGTTTTCTAAATCCTTGTTTCCTGTGTATCTGTAATATTAGCGCCATCAATGGTTTGTTTAATTTTTTAACACTCACTCCTGGCATGGATTGGGAAAGTGGCATGGAACATCCTCCTGACTGGGCAAAGGCAGGAGAAACCACAACCTTTCTTTTCAGGTGAGAAAAAAACACTGCAAAATATGCATTCACCACCTCCAGATTAGACTCCATCTGGGCTGAACATGACTGCCACCAAGGAGCTATTTTCATGCCATGCACTTAAAGGCAGGAGTAAAAACACAAGCTTCACTGGCTATTTATTTGGTTGAATTTAGGGTCCTCGTTTAAAGCAGTTAACAGAGTCCAAGCTACCTCAAGGAACTCCCATCCATTCACAACCTTCTAAGACATCTATGCTTCATCTAGATTGGACCGGGTAAGATTATGGGATGCAGTGACAGAGCATTTTCAGAAACAGGACACCAGTTGTGGAATCCCTAACAGGAGATTATGTCAAATCCGACCCTGATGATGTTCAGATCTAACTGCCATACTCATTTGATATGGCTGCCACTAGTAATGGCATCTTCACAGGACCAAGCCACAACTGGGGAAACTGAATGGAAAGAAGTGAAACACAAGCAAGAAATCAGGGAGAGGAGGAAAAAACCACAAACATGCACTCCAGGATCTAGGGAGCCTATGAGAAGGTGAGCATTTAGAGCACAGTCAGAGCTGACTTTAATTGTTGTACAGCACTTCAGATACCTCGTGCCAATATCTGAGACCTGGCATATAAAAATAGTTGTAAAAAAATTACATATACACAGTACACTACACTGAACTTCATGAAACATTTTTAGCTATAAGTCCCAAAGCATTCTGAAAGATAGGCAAGCATCCCTGTTTATAGATGAGTGAAGTGTGGTTAAAGCAGAAAGTTTTAGAAGTCTGCACTCAAAAGCATGTGTGCATGATGTGTCTTTGTAATACGCCCAATTTGTACATGCAAATTAGGGATCCCATTGTGCTCACTTAACCTTCACTCATTTATGTGCATCAAGTGTTTGCATTCAGAAGTGCCATAGGAACTTCTGAGTGCAGACTTTTAAAAATGTAGGCCTTCATGACACACAAGCTCACGCAGCAAGTCAGTGTCACATCCAGGAAGAGAACTCAATTCAGCATCTGACCCACTGGACCAAGTAACATCTAGTTGCTCCCCCTCAATCCTCCCATTATCATCTGGTTCTGCATCCTGTCTTCTCTCTACCCCCAACTTGTAGAACATAAGCTCACTGGTGCAGAGACTGTCTAAATCTCTCTGTCCTGTGCAGCTCCAAGTAAATGTCAATGGTTGTTATTATGAATTATTTGTCAAGCAACCCCCCCACTTCAGGGAAAGTTTTAAGAAGTTGATAGTCTTTGAAAGGTGCCTTGAAGGTCAGTAAATACAAGCGTTGATAGACAAGTAAGTGGAAATAAGGTTTGGAATCAAGGAACCATGATTGAGAACACCTTGCCATTTAAATCAGGGGACTATAAAAACACAAGTGTTTCTGCTTGACGCACAAATGCCATTTGAGCATAAATGGTAAAAGATGGTTTCTCATGCAGCCAGGACCTGAACCAGAAACAGAGCTTTATAAGTCAAAACCAACACCTCAAATTGTACCCGCACACAAATGGGAAGATGATGCCAACTCCAGAGCACATATGTAAAATACTTCCAATGAAAGATACTGTTTAACACAGAAATAGCCACACTGTGTACCCTCCACCCCCATACAACCCCTCCGTAAACCTGGCTATGCAACAGTGGGCATATTTCAGTTAAGGAGTCAGACAGTGTCCCTTTCTTCTGGTTGCTTCTGAAAGTCAATGAGACTTGGGGTGTAAGTCACGAAGGGTAAAATTTTCAAAAGCACCTAAGTCTCTGACAGCTAACTCCTATCCACGTCACAGTATGGCCAAACACTGAGCTAAACCATTGAACTGCACTGCCCAGTTCTGATGAAACAGATGAACAGCTGAGTGTCATCTGTGTCTTTCAGGCACCCCAGCACACATCCTATTATTACTCCTACTGTGCCCATAGACACACCAACAAGATAAATGACAAAAGTGACAGAACAGAAACCTATGGGATCCCATGACAGCCCCTGGGACAGATTAACGGCCATCCAATGCTACCCACTGGAATTACTCAAAGGAAGGAACAGATCCACTCAACAATAAGTCATCTACCCTACTAAAGCCTCCAGCAACAGCAACCATACTTAATGGCCAACAGCAGCAAAGGCAGTTGACACAGCTAGAAGAATCAGCAGCGCTTGTCATTTGACATTTCCTTGGGCCAACGACCAGCTGATATAATTTCCGTATATTTACATATACGTGCTGTAAACCCAGTGTAACATTCCTTCCCCCCAAATTCATACGTACCTGATCACAGCCTACATTCACCAATTCCTGCAGCATCTGCCTATTTACTTCTGTAGATGCTGAGGTGCCTGACTCATTAGCAAAAGGCAACAAAGAATATCTGATTTCTCGTAGTGCTTTCTGATAAGGTCCAAACTTGGCTGTTGGTCTCATTTGCTGCTGCCTGGCAGCATCTTTCCCTATTAAAATTTTAGGGTCCAGAGAAGTTTCGCTGCCTGGTCCAACAGGTAATCCCTGACCTGACGATTTGGAAGGCTGCTTTAAACCTTCACGAATCTCTTGTAATCTTTGCCTGCTGTTTCCAGAATAAGTTGTAGCAGGAAAAGTCTTTGGCCTCATTGTTAATCCAGTTTTTTTTCAGCATAAATATAATCTTCTTTCTTTTTAGAATAAAGTAGTTTTAAAATAAGTGTTCCTCTCTTGATGATCCTTAAACAAATAGTTTCCACTCAATGTTTTAGTTCAGTTCACAATCTTCATGGCTCCTACAGAG
The DNA here is from genome assembly GCA_003942145.1 of Platysternon megacephalum. NCBI lineage: Eukaryota > Metazoa > Chordata > Testudines > Platysternidae > Platysternon > Platysternon megacephalum. Next base: position 5,518,447 of record QXTE01000047.1, on the reverse strand, counting down.
AATGAAAAACCCTGGAATCATCATTGTGCAGACTGTTTGTACCTGAAACAGAAAAGAAAATATGAACTTAGTCTCACACATTTTTCTGCCTGTTTTAAATGATTTGCCTCTTAAGGGACTTCAACATGACGACAATGGCGGTTTACCCAGTGAAAGCAGCAGAACCTGAAAGCAGCAGAACCTGACTATACCAGTCCTCAAAGCTGAACATCATTTAATAAATTTCACTTATCTGTTTTCCAGTCAAGGATCGCAAAGTTGACGAGAACTGGTCAACATTTTTCAGGTAAAATTTTTTTTAATGTAAAATGAACTTTTTTAGAAATTAAATTTTTACAGAAAAGAGTTCTTTCTCTGGAAATTTTTGGTTTTCAAAAACCAAAAATATTTTCAATTTTCAAAAACTGGCAACCAACAACCTAAAACTTTAAAAATCTCACTGTATTTAAAAAGCTTGGAGGCAAGTTTCCTGTACAGCTGCATAACTAAAAACAGGCCAAATCTATCTTTTATTTCATAGTTAGTGAAGGGTATATTCATGCTGAGGCTTTGTATGTCAAGATCTTGCCTGAAGAAAAGTTCTTGTTTGTCTTACAATAGCTGAGTTATAAATCCCAGAAAAGGAGATTTATAATGGCAATACTGACAACTCTAACTATAGCATTTCCTACTATTTCAAAACCAAGGTCAGCAGCAACAAGACATTCTGACATTTCACTTTAACATCTAAATAAATCTTGAAGAGGAAGAACTTTACTCTCCTTGAGTAATACCTTTCTCCACTGAATCAGGTACAACTTAGTGTGAGTAACTAATCTGATTCTTGCAGCGTAGGGTTTTTGCATACTAATCTTGAGCAAAGGTGGCCGAATCTAAATTAAGATGAGTAGTGACAAAGAATAAAAATCCTAATCTGGAAACAAGGAAAGACTGCTAGTTTGTCAATCACAAGTATGCTTACTCTGACACACGGGAGTTTCTGAGCTCTTTGGTGGGGTGTTTGTATCATCATATGTCTTTATATAATGCCTAGCACAATGATGCTCTGACCCTGATGGGGGTCTCCTGCCATTACCATAATAATAAATATTAAATAGAATATTCAAAAGAAGATTAAAAGAGCCACCACACTACTGAAACTGCTTCCACACTTCTGCAGCTGCTACTGTTTGGCTGAAAGTTCTAGCCCCAAAAGGAGAGTTCTTCCATAAAGATTATAATCCATCATTTTCACATGCTTATATCAAAGTGCCAACGGACCCTTAACTCTAGCTTCTGCTATTGTGAAAACTATAGTATTTCTCATCTTGAGCTGGCTGCCAAAAGAGTACTGCCAGGGCTTTAAATCAAATGTGTCCTTTAACTTTGCTCACTGTTCCCCAATTTAGGGGCCAATGGAACCATCACAGAGCTTGGAGAACATTTCCAGATTTACACCATACATCCTCATCGCCCATCGTGCTGGCCACTATCCTGAAGGCCAAGGGGGTCTGGACAAGTCTATCTTTGAAGCCCAACATCACTCCCTAATTGGCAGAGGGTTCATTGCTGAGTGACAAACTAGGAGGACTCAGCGCGGAACAGAACACAGTGGCGCCATACCATACACCAAGCCACAGCTCACTTTGAGGAGAACAGACGTGCTCATGAGACAGAAAAGCGACAAAGGAGGAAAGAAAGGACACAACAGTCCAGCCAACAACTATGTCTCCTCCAAGATCACACCTGTCACTTCTGTGGGAAAATCTGCAGGGCACGAATTGGGTTCTTCAACCACCTAAAAACCCACCAATGAACCCCCGGGGCAGACGACATCCTCGCATCGAGGGAGAGCGAAGATGACAAAGCCTTTTCTCTTAATCATGGGCTGAACCCTTTTAAAATGGGAAAACAGGATACTAGAATCAAATCCAAGTCTCCAGTATGACTTTGCATCTCTTTAAACCAGGGGTCGGCAACCTACGGCACGCGTGCCAAACATGGCACGCGAGCCGATTTTCGGTGGCACGCCGCTGCCTGCCAGTCCCAGCCCCATTCGGCCCCCCCCGCCCACCGCTCTCCCCTGCGGGGGCAGGAGGCAGAAGCTTGGTCCTGCGGCAGCCAAGCTCCCCGTCCCCCGCTTCTTCCCCCAACGTGGTGCGTTCCTGCCCCTCCTCCTCCCCCTCCCTCCGGGGAAGGGGGGCGGAGCCGAGCCGCAGCGTGCTCCCTGCTCCGTAGAGGAGACAGAGAAGAGGTAGGGACGGGGCCTTGGGGAAGCGGGTGGAACAGGGCATATCCCTTCCAGCCCCCTGCCCTGANAGCCCTCATCCCTGCCCCCCTCCTCCCCCCCAGGTCTGGGGTCCCAGCTGCCAGCCCCATGCCTTTTAAAAGATCAGCATTTTAATTTAATTTTAAATGAAGCTTCTTAAACATTTTGAAAACCTTGTTTACTTTACATACAACAATAGTTTAGTTATATAATATAGACTTATAGCGAGAGACCGTCTAAAAACGTTAAAATGTATTACCGGCACGCGAAACCTTAAATTAAAGTGAATAAATGAAGACTCGGCACACCACTTCTGAAAGGTTGCCTACCCCTGCTTTAAACAGTGGCAGCACTAACTAATATGTTAGATTATCATACAGGAGTAACATCCTTACATAATGTGTCACATGCCCCTCTGGCGGCTAATACACACAGAAGATAGCCTATTACACTTATCATCTAGAATTACACATTAGTTCAAGTGGTAGACCTCTGTGCTTTGGTGCTAAAGGTCCTAGGTTCGAACCCTTATGATGATCCATGGTAGGTCGTCACTATCTAAACATTTTTTTGATAAAATTTAAATTAAAAACAAAATGTGCCTTAGTGGTTAGTCAGATGACCTAGTACCAGACTCAGGGATACACTATACGAGAGCTGGATTCAACCTGAGATCTCAAACTCTTTGTCCCCCAATTCTTGGTGGCGTCCTGCAATCCTTAATAATAAGTTGTTTGTGTCTAAGTCTGCAATTAATGGTGGGAGGAAGTTTGTGATGAGAAAAAGGGTTAAAGCTACTCATCCATACTGTGACATTTCCTCCTAAACAACAATTCAATTATCAGTTAGGAACAAACCCTGCTCAGACACACACACTGTGGCTGCCAACGCAGTCAGGGGCGTGGGGAAGTGCATGCAGGTTTCTGAGGGTAAGATTTGGTATCCCTAAGGTGATAATAGCAGCTAAAATGGACTTTAATAAATAAAAGGCACTTAAACAATATTATTGAAGCCATTTTAGGAATACACCATAACTAAATAGCATTTCATAGATGAAAATTACACTTACAGTCCAATTTATTACCCGGTGTTTCTTTTCCCTTTCCTGACAGCAGTAGACACCGTATGGCTGGGTTTAGGAGAGAACAAACAAGGACTTCTCTCAGACCCGGTGCCAATGTTCAGGCATGGGATGTGATAGAGAGGAATGCAATTCCTCCAACTCCTTGCAACCCAAGAATTGGCCTCTTGTTTACACAACATGTCTCACTGAAAGAAGCTTTGTTGCCCATGATCCAAAGCATGATTCTAATAATGCTGGGTCAAGTCAGCTGGCAACTTCTTGAGCTTTCTTTCTGTTTTTGCAGCATTAACTAACTGAGTGATCAGCATTACATTTACAGCATGAATGAGAATAGCAACAGCAGCCACCAGATAACTGTAAATGTGTTTTATATTTTCCAGCAGAAAGAAAAGTTAACTTAGTAGGCAAGATATGCTGAGTATTGGAATAGCATTTAAATATTACAGATCTGCAAAGGAAAACAAATTGTCTGTGACCTTCATAAATGGTGGACTTAATTGTATTTTTAGGGGGGGAAAATAGCTGTGCTGTACTTTTTTAAAAACCACAGAATTAAATATCAAAAATACCAATTTATATTTATAAGCATGTCTGTACAGTTTGTACTATCCCAATTTTGAAAATTCAGTATCCTTCTAATGTTCAACCTGTCTTTGAAATGAGTGTCCACCTCACCCCCCTACAATCACAAGTAATCATTTTGCAAAATTATTTGTGTTTTAAATCATTCTGATTAAACACCATTAAGCTTCTTTTCAAATAATTTCTGTCCATTACTAAATTACAATACCCCAAATAAAAAAGTTAGGGTTACCTTCATTACAGCAAGTTAGAACAATTTTTGTAGAGTTGAATTTTTTTTTTTAGTTGACAAATACTGACAGAGGTTGTGGTAGTAGACAAACAAACAGATACATTGAATTTAAACTATATTCCCCAGGCAGGTGTTCCGGACAATGCATGGCATAACAAATTAAAATACAATGAAAAGCTACCATCATTAATATGCAAAATAAAAAAGTAATGATGGGGTCTTAATACGAAAAGGAGGAGAGGAAAAAAGTTCTAAATGTGTCATAATAAGAATGGTCACCAAAAACCTTTTAAATGGAAAAGTAATGAGGTGTTTTATAGAAGAAATGAACCGAAATAATTTTCACGGGATAGAGAGTTCTTTTCTCTAAAGACCCAACAACAAAGATACAATCCCCTAACAATTTAAGGTGAGAAGGCAGAATCCCTAAAAAACACAGGTGTGGTCAGAGCACAAGTAGAATAAGCCTCAAGGAGGAGGGCTCACAATACTTTAAAATAATAAGTTATTATTAAGCAATAAAAGCCACTTTAAAAATAATCTGTTCCAGCTTTAAATTAGTCTGACATGTCAAAGGTGGCAAATGTATGGACAGGTATAATAGGATTGTGGTTGCTCACGCCAATGAGAAAAAACAACAGACCACGCTGCTGCATTCTGAGCAAGCTGGAAATGACAGGAATGCCCTTCTGTGAGCCCTCTAAAAAGGCAGCAATAATAACACCTTGAATACTACTGTCATAAACTAAGGCAGATGCAAGCATCACAACGGAAAAATACTTCTTTGTGCCACATGGCTTTTCTGGAAAGGGTGTGATGAAAAGCAACACCAAGATTCTTAACCTCACTCATCGCCTTTCAGTCAATCCCCTCAACCAGCAGGAATAAAAACAGGGAGCAAGAGTAACCAATGACAAGACTTCTGTTTGACCAGGGCTAAATACAAGCTAGTTCTGACATATAAAGCTGACAATATTGTTCAAGTATTCCTCCAGAGCAGAGACCAAATCCGCATTGTCAACAAATGAGGCAGAGCTGTGTATCATCCACGGAATTAATTAATCCCCAGAGCCATATAGAAATAGGGGGCTCTAGTGTTGACAAAGGTATTGTTGAATATCCCCACATCAAAAACACACAAGCTGATGGGTTATCACTTTTGCTGGCCTATCTATCCAAGAAGGGCATGTCCACACTACCCTCCTGTCAGTGCTGCGTGTTCTCACCAGGAGTGCTTCCACCGACTTAAGAGGGGCAGTGCTGGAGGCTCTCAGCCCAATGCACAGCTCCCCACTGCCGGCTGCCCCGCCCCCCCAGGCTCTTGGCTCCCCACTGCAGCTGGGTTCCCAGTTCTGAGCTCAGCATCGGGCAGATCCCAGGAGCAGGAAGCTAAGAGCCCAGCAGGGAGGGGGCAGCAGGGCTTCCAGCGGCAGGGAGCGGGGAACCAAGAGCCGGGGGGAAGAGGGGAAGCCGGGCTCCGGGGAACCAAGGAGGCGGGAGCTGGGCTCCAGGCAGTGGGGAGCCAAGAGCCAGGGGAACATCTGAGCTCCTGGCGGTGGGGAGCCAAGAGTTCAGGGGGGGAAGACCTGTGCTTCCGGCAGCAGGGAGCCCAGGCAGCAGCTGGGCTAGGGCAGCTGGGCCCCAAGCAGGGCAGACGCAGCCCGGCTGGGAGAGGGGAGCCCGGGGGACAGCCTGGCTATAGCTGGAGCACCCTCCTGCCCCAGTGACAGCCTAGTTTTCTTGTAAATTTCACAGCTCCAGCATGGAGCCCTGAAATTGACAAGAATGACAGCCAGCAGCTAATGTAAGTAACAGTGTCTACACAGACACTGTGTCACCTTAACTACACGGACATGAGCCCTACGCATGTCATGGAGATGGAGTTATTATGTTGATGTAACAGGGCACTTACATCGGCAGGAGCAAGACTGTAGTGTGTACACTGACATAATTAGGTCACCTAATGCTGTAGTATAGACCAAGCTCAGGTATCTAAACCAGCTCCCTTGGAAGTTTTACTCCACCTTCTGAGTAAAATCCAATAAAAAAAGCCACATGCTGGTTCATCTGAGCTGGATCCGTATGTATGTTGATACACACTCCTGCCAAGCACAGTGGCTCATTACTTCTTTTTTTGGAGATGAACCCTGGGGGGCTGGGGGTGTGTGTGGTGTTTGTCATCACCCATATACCAAAATCCCCACGTGTCATGCCCTAGGTACAGGTGCCCTGCCTACTTTCTTATGCCTGTTCTCTCACTCCTTTGTCTTCATTCTTTTCCCACTTCTCTTCTTTTTTCTCTTGTTTTTTCTTGCTATTCTTATTCATTGTTGCTCTGGGGTTTTTTGCCCAAAAGTCCCCAGATACATGCTTCAAAGAGCTCACTTATTTACCCTAACAAAGAGAAAGTTAAAGGGTGACTGGATTAGTCTTGGAGTACAAATATTTAATAATGGGCTCTTCAATCTAGCAAAGAAAGGTGTATCACAATCCAATGGTTGTAAATTTAAGCTTGATTGAAAATAAAGTATAATTTTTTTAACAGTGACAATATTAACCATTGGAACAATTTATCAAGGGACATGGTGGAATCTCCATCACTGACTATTTTTAAATCAAGATTGGATGTTTTTCTAAAAGTTCTGTTCTAGGAATTATTTTTGGGAAATTCTATGGCCTGTGTTATATAGGATGTCAGCCTAGATGATCACAATGGTCCCTTCTGGGCTTTGGAATCTATGGATCTAACTTTGCCTCCCTGTTCCTCTACTGACACAGGCTAAATGCTACTAAGGGGGAAAGGAGAATCAACTGGTGACTATATGGGGCTGGGACACATCCCCTTGCAGATCAGCTGTATGTTTCAAGAGCAGAGACATCTGCTTGTCTATCTGGTCTCGTCTACTTAGACTGTAAGCTCTTTGAGGAAGGGACTGTCTACTACTAAATATATGTACAGCTTCTAGAACAAGAGGGCATAATCTCAGGGTCTCTGGATGCTACCATAATACAAATAATAATACTGTGTTACCCATAGCAGCATATTTGAAGTGAGGAGTAGGAATGAAGGCAGGGTCATGTCACTTCTCCCACTCTCACTCTCCCCTATCCCACTAACAGTACCATACAAAATTACCGTGAAGTCCCCATGGACTGGGGATTTGCACCCTGCCAAAACCATAAACATAGGTCCCAAAATAGCCAGAAGTTTAAATAAGTTAATTCCCATACTTACCCATCCGACATGTTGTAAGCCAGTGATTATATCTTGCAAAGAGTTTATGCAAGACTTTACATTTTCATAGTGCTGGTCATATAAGATCTCAACGCACTTTTCAAATGTGTTATTTTTCATTACACCCATTGTACAGATGAGATACAAAGAGGTTCAATCAGGACTTTTTAAAAGTGGCCTCTGATTTTGGGTGCCTGACTTGAAATAGTCAAGACCTGAATTTCAGAGGGACCCAACCTCTTGAGTCAGTTGAAGTTCTGGGTGCTCTGAGCTTCTGAAAACTCAAATTCAAGATGTCTCAAGTTGGGCACTGAAAAACTGAGGTAATAAAAATGTTGGCCTAAGTGACCTGCTAAAAGTCACAAAACAAACAAGTCTGTGGAAAACGGGAAGCAGAACCCAGAAGTCCTGATTCCAAAGTCCCTTGTTCAATCTAAATCATCAAACTACACTTTCTCTCAGCAGACAGAAACCCTACGAACAACACTCTTGGGCATTGCACCAGCCCACCCTAAACAGAAAGTGCTCTAAACTGTTGGGTGGCTGAACAGCAGAGGTGACTAAAGTGACCCAATACCCACAGTTAATTTGTACAGAGACCACAACCTCTTTCGGCAAAGTGCTGTGATGAGAGCCCACCCCCAAAGTATCATCAAACCTACCACACATATCTACTCCATTTTCCTTAGCTGTCAAGCAGGAAATGGAGGGCGCCCAGAGGCCACGGGGAAGGGAGCAGGCAGAGCCAGGAGAGCTTCGGGATGTAAGAGTTACACTCCGAGCAGGTGGGACGTGGAAAGAGTCTGTTTGGAAACGCAGCCCCCCCACCCCCGGGAAAAGAGCCAGGCACGTCCTCCCCAGAGCGACAAGCCACCAGGCTGCTGCTATTTGGGGTAGGGGAGAGTCAGCTGGGGGCACTGAGGCCTAAGTGCGTGTCCGAGGCAGCCGGCAGGGGCCTCTCCCGGGCCGGGCTGTCACGTTCATGTCTGCTCCAGAGGCAGCGCTCGGGAAAATGTCGGAAAGTAACTGCGGAGCGCGGCTGCCAAGGGGGGCCACGTTCCCCGGCTGCCCTCGGGCCCGGGACAGAGCGAGGCCCCGGGCCCAGCGCTGCCGCTCACACACCAAGGGAGCCCGGCCCCCAGCTCCGCTCAGACGCTCGCCCCGGCCGGCGCCCAACTTGCTCCGAAGTTTTCTCGTCCCTTTTCTTCGGCGCGGACCGGAGCGCGGGGACGGGCCCGAGTCCGGCTCAGCCCCGGCCACCGGGGGAGGGCGCCCGGCGTTTCCCGCAAGCAGAGCGCGCACTCAGCGGCGGCTGAGCCACCCGCCGGGCCCCCGAGCCCCTTCCCTGGTCACCCCAGGGAGCTGCAAGCCCCCGACCCCTAGAGCCGCCGCCTCCACCCAGGCACTGGCCGCGGCTCTTCCCTTCCGCCCGCCGGGAAGAACCGACTCCCCCCAAGCCACCTCCGCCGAGAACTTCTGCTCCCCGCCCCTGGGTCCGGTTCTTCGCCACCTTCCTGGGGTGGGAAGCCCCCAACTGCCCCTGCCCACCTCGAAGACACTTGCACTTACGGTGACCAGATGTCCCAATTGTTGGGTCTTTTTATTGTATAGGCTCCTATTACCCCCCACCCCGTCCCAATTTTCACATTTGCTGTCTGGTCAGCCTACGTGCACTCAGTCCTGCTTGTCGCCCAGCACGGGCTGGCTGCGCCGGCTGCAGGCACGCCCTGGGTCCTGCTCTTCCTCGCCAGTCCCCCAGGTGACTCCTACCCCCACCCCAGCACAGGCGCGCGCGCCCTCTCTGGGTCCTGCCTTTGCCTCGCTCCAGGGAGCACGGACTCCCCCAGCCTCGGCCCGCAGCCCGTGCCGCTCCGGGGCGTGCTCTGCTGCTGCTGCTGCCGGGACCCCTTGGGGCAAGCGCCCCCGCCGCGGGGCCCGCTCCCTGCGCGCTGCCCTGAGCGAACCTGAGTAGCCTCTGAGCAGGGGCGAGCTGTGGGTCCGTCCCCAGGGAGTCCCCGCCCCGCCCTGCCCTCACCTCCAGTCCGCGGGGAGCCGGGGGACAAAGTGCCGAGCCCCCGCGTCGCCCGTCTCGCTGTGCAGTCGGGCTCAGGGAGCAGCGCCCGGGCCCTCCCCGGCGCGCCTCTGCCGGCGGTGCCGCTCGCTCCCCATCTTCTCCGTCCCCGTCCCGGGCTCCGAGTGCGGCAGCGGCAGGACACAGTTGGGACATTCGCTACATTGTTAGCATTCCATTCGCGTCACGTGACCTGGGCTCGCGTCATTCCATCCCCCCTCCCTTCACATACCAGCGGGGGGAGGGGCTTCTGCCGCCCGATCAGCAAGCGCGGGGTGGAGCTCTGGCGCCCCTGCCGCCGCCTGACTGAGGCTGGAGCCCGCTGCTGTGTCGCGGAGGGGAGAGAATTCCCCTGGGTACTGAGGGTGTAGGGGGAGCCAGGGGCTGGTGCCTGTCACACCCCGATTTCCTTTGTCCTCTTCCATACACGGACCATCCTTCCCGGAAACTGTGTGTGCAGCCACCTTAGCAAGTTCTTCTCAACCTAGCTGACTTTCAGTTACAGATAGGGCCCAGCTGCAAAGTTTGGGTCTAGAGCTGAACTTCCCCAAAGTTCCTAGCTGTTAGGATTATGGTTTCTGAGTCTGGCCATCACAGAGAGAGCAGCTGGCACACTCTGTCTGCCTGCTTGGCCCTGGCCTTTGGGCTTGAGACTCAGGTTTGATTGGGAATCTTGGGGTCCTTCAGTGCCAGGGGGTAAAAATGGCATTGGACAGAAGAGAGGTAGAACAAAGGGATAGGTCCAGTTTAAGATGGCTGTGAAGAAGAATGAGGGCCTGGCCTACCCCTGGAACTCTGCCTACTGGGAACTTGCTGGAAAACAGTCTAATGTGAACTGGAGACCTATTCTTGCCTGGGGTCACATAGTGGACAATATATAATTCTCCCAGTTTAATAAACCAATTTATGTTAAGGTTTAGTTTATTCTCTTGTCATGGCACAGAGAAGTCTTGGAAACAGGTGCTGGGAGGAGACAAAGCAATCTTAGGCTTTTCAGTTTTCACTTTAGGTAGATATGGATCAAACGTTCACAGTTTGAATTCAACCCCATTACAGAGCTAACGGTCAGTCATGAAGTGTGTATCTGAGCATGCCTCCTACAAGTGCTAGAGTTTTTGCATTTGGGATTCCTGTTTAGTTTAGCCCATTATAGAGACCTGACACCAAGTTCTGATGGAGATCCAAATTCTCCTAAAACACTGAGGTGTTTCACTTTGGAGATTTGGTTCAGGCCCATCAAAACTGTCTTTTTATGGCATTGTGGCAAATATGGACATTAATAATAATCAAAGTAGTAATAAAAATAGAATTAAACAAATCCTGAAGTCCTGTTGCAAAGTCCAAGGGAAACTTCTTCATTCTGGATTCACTTTAAAGGCAGTGTTTTAAAGATTCTTCTGGGGCGGAAGGATTTTGCTCTGCATGTGTATGTTTAAGGGCCAGTCCTGCAAATACTTAAGCACATGGGTAACGTTACTAATGTCAGTGGTTCCACTGATTTGAATGGAATTATTTGCATATATAAAGTTAAGTTTGTGCATAACTGTTTGCAGGCTGGGAGCTATGTAGTCAAGAAGTAAATATGTGAGTAAAGTCACATTACGTGTTTGCAGGATCAGGCCCTATCTGAGAACATTTTTAAAATCTCACTTGTCTTCTGTATTTTTAATTTATCTCACCCAAATTGTCACCACAGCTTGCAAACCCCTATTTCTGAGGAGAAGGGAATTAACTTAAAGTGACTACAAACACACTGCCATGTCTCATAGGAAAAAGGTGAACAGAAATCATTCAGTGTTTCATCTGAAGGGCTGCCAGTTACTTTATATGAATTCATATCAGACTTTTAATAGTGTACTGAAATATATTGGGGGGGGGAGAGGAACCCCTAACCTCAAGGGAGATAGAGAACCCATTAGGATGGTTCATAGCAGATTGCAATATCAACAGAGCACAGCAGGCTGAAGTGGTTCATTTTGCAATCTTCAAATACCTGCAAAACTGAAGCAAACTTTAAATAATATGAGAAATGCAGCATGGCTTCATTTTCTGAATTACTGCTGTGCTTAGCCAATGAAGCATAGCAATGTGATTGCCTAAACTAGGGTATTGCTCAATTGCTGGAGACCTTTTCCTGACAAAGCTCAGGCTGGCTTAAAGGGGCACTGTCACAATAAAAATCACATACTATACATCAAAATTTCCTTTACCTGAGACACTAATGTCATCTACATTTGTCATTTGAAAAAAAAACTAATTTATTTTTCACCATTAACATGGTTTGCTTTCTTTTTGCATTTCAATCAATTTGGACAGTGAAACTAGACTGGACTATTTCACTTTCTATTTTTAAGCAGTTTCACTTTCTGGGTCTCATGTACTAGCACAAAGCTGTTGTGCTTTGGTTTCCAACAGCAGAGCTGCACGTGAGAGAGATGGGAATGGGGGTCGGGATAGAGAAAGTTCACATCTACCTTGTAGAAAATGTCAGGACAACCTGTTAACTCATAATCTCCACACACAATTCACTTTTGCAATGACAATGAGACCAAACTATGTGTTAACCACATGCCTCAATAATGCTAGTCTTGGAGTTCAGAACATGGCTAGAACATGTTTTCATCCCAACTATACAGTTACTGAATGTATAAAGACCAAACTATATTTTAACGGAGGACTACTGCGTATTACCTAGGTTCCCCCTCCCACTAGTGTTTTCCATAGTAGGACAGTAGAGTTATAGAGTAAAAACAGTGTCATTGCACATATGAGAAAATTCATTCAAGGGCTAGAGCATAAGATAGTGATCTGCCCTGAGCAAGGGGTAATATGGTTCTCTGCTGCTCTGGGTAGGATGTAAATTGTGTCAGATCTATAATCAGCACAGCATGCTCCAGTTCCCACTTGATACACCTGTGCAGCTATGCTGCCAAGCGCATGGATGGAGGGGGATGGCCAAGGCGCCACCCATTTCACATTCTGTTTCCTCCCACTCACCTGAACAGGTTTGGGAAGTAGTGGCTCTATGGAACTCTTCTGCTCCTGTCGGCCTGTCCATGATGAAGGGAGCTTTGTGCCCCCTTATGTTCCAGTGCCACCATGCTAGCTGAGTCACAAATTGGGCCTTTTTAAACAACTGTATTGTATTTAAATTTCAAATCTTACTGCCAAAAACACACCTAACAGCCAAATAATTTCAAAGGAGGTAGATGAAATTAAAAACAAACAAACAAACAAACAAAAACCCCACACACAGTAGTGGTGGCCAGGGGGAATTGGATCACAGTCAAACAAACAAAAACGATGAAACAGGAATATGACCACTGCTAATTCATTTCTGCACATTTCCCCCCAAAGAGGATTCTAAGTACATATGAAATGGTTTTTGTGATGCAGAAACATTATCAGACTTTATGAAGAATTAACAGACTTTTCAGTGTATTGATTGTACATGGAAAATGGAAAGACAAAAATAATGAAGTGAAACGGGATGTTTGCAAGAAAGAGACGTAGGTTAACATGGTTAAACTGTTTTTAAACCATGGAGCTTGTGTTTAGTGATCTGGACAAGATATATGCATTTCCTCTTCCATAGATGTTACCAATCATTTCAATATTAAGCTTGCTTCAACCATTTTACCATATTTTGTTCACTGATTTTTGAGGAAAACCCCAACTCCTTGAGGTAAAATCAGTGGGCTTGATTCTGAATTCTCTGGCAGTGTAAAGGAGCACTAGCGTGGGTGTAAATATAATATCATAACCCTGTAGCAGGGTCAACAGCCTAGAACAAGAGCGGTTTGGCATCCATTGTGGTTCTCTTTTGTTTTACAGAATATGTAAAGAAATTGCAATGGAAGCAGTGTGATCTAATGGACAGGGCACTGGACTCAGGAGATAAGGGTGCTAGTCCTGGGTTTGCCACTGACTTGCTGTATGACAGTGGGCAAGTCACATCAGCTGTCTGTGCTTCTGTTTCCCCTCCCATCTTTTGTCTATCTTGTCTGTTTAGATTGTATGCTCTTCAGGGTAGAGACTGTCTCTTACTATGTGTTTTGTACAGTGCCTAGGATAATGGGATGATCTTGATTGAGGCCTTTAAGTGTTCCTGTAGCACACATTACTAGTAATTAATAATTGATTCCATCTGGTTCTAGAATTTTCTCATTCTTCAGTTGTTCTGTGTTTTTCAACACCCAGTGTGAGTCTGATTCCTTTAATATTTCTTATTTGGTTATTTCTTAAAAATTACGTTCACTTCTGGCACCTGTCTCCATCCTTCTTTGTGGACACAGAGATGGAAGTGGATTTTTAGCAAAGAATAACTTTTCTGTCAATACATAACCCTTATCTCTGACAGTTTCCAGGGGCCTCTTGTTCATTGTGCTTGGAGAATAAACAAACATTTATTTCAGTTTAGTTTACAGTTTTGCTTTCATTCTCCATTTTTGCTTATACCTTTTTATTTTGCATTACTAATGTTAATTGTTGATCAGTCTAGGTTTTTTCCTCTGCACTTCTATAATACTTTATATGTACTTCTTCTTATTGTTATTCCTGATAGCACTTCCTTATCCATGAACACTGGCTATTGTTTATTGCTATTGACCATATATTAATATACATGTAAATACTTTTCATTCCTCATATGGTTCTCTTCCATACATTGTTTCATTCTTTTCCATTTCACTTACTGCATCCAGTTTTCTTCCACAATTTAATCTGTTGAGATTCTCTGCCTTTAGTTTCCCTTTTGAACTCGTTTAGTCAGAAATACACATGGGGACAGATCCAAATCCCACTGAAATCAAAGCTTTGGATCAGACCCATTTATTAAGTATCATTGTAGTGCCTACGGCCCCTAGTCATGAACGAGGACTCCACTGTACAAGGTGCTGTACAATCACAGAACAGAAAGACCATCGCATGGTCACTACTATGCTGATGCTCCCCCATCCATGGCTTGAATAATTTCCAAATGTGTGTTATGACAGACTAAATCAAGAGTTACCTCCATTCTAGTTTCCTCTTATATGAGTCCTATATCTAATCCAAAAATTTATATAGTTTGGATATATTTGGAACACACTAAGGAGAACTAACAATCTGCCACCTGCGTGTAGCTTGTTCTTTTTAAAAACCTTTTGATTTTACCTTTTCTTTCTGTTACTTTCTGGTCAGGCAGTCTATTGAAAATGCTCCCTTTATTTATTTACATATAATAATGGTTCTGTTTTATCTTTTTCATTTTTCAAAGGTGCTGGATTAACAGTTTTAGCTACAGAAAACCTTTGTTAACATAACAGGCAGCAACAGTACAAGTTCCTTCAAGTTTCAGAGAGGATAGGTCCATCAATGTCTATTAACCAGGATGGGCAGGGTTGCAAAATCACGCTCTGAAGTGTCCCTAGCCTCTGTTTGCCAGAAGCTGGGAATGGGCAACCGAATGGATCACTTAATGATTCCCTGTTCTGTTCATTCCTTCTGAAGCACCTGGCATTGGTCACTGTCAGCAGACAGGATACTGGGCTAGATGGACCATTGGTCTGATTCAGTATGGCCGTTCTTATGTTCTTCTCCCCTGCAATGGCCCTCAACCTTGTCCTGGGGCAAGGTTTTTTCTGTCTCTATGGCTTTAATCTACACTGAGGTTTTTCTGAAAGTCTTGAATTCTTGCTTTGAGCAGGATTAGACAACCCAGACCAGTGATAAAATGCCTGTGGCTGGACTACAGTTTGTGCTCCCACTGGTGCTGTGACTGGTGGAGCTGCACCTGGGTTATAGTGATGGTAGGAGATTTTCAGAAAATCCTCAATGTAGCCCATGGCAATTCTATCCTGGGCCTCTTTGTTGAGACTGCTAATAAGTGCAATTATGATGGTGTGTTTTTTTAATGTGAACACTTCATTTTAGGAACTGGACTGAGATCATAGGCAGGTAATACAGAATAACAATTTCCCAGAAATGTTTGGGTTACTACTACTTTGGGCTTCATTCAAACACATAAGTCCCTGTACCATATTACCAGTCACCTGAGCCATTCAGTCTGTCTCACCAAGGTCTTGTTATCTCAAATGATTCTCAAGATTTCCTCTGCATACAATAGTGATGTGAGTTACACAGTGGTTACCTTGTGACAGATTATACTGATGTTCTGAGCTCTTGGGAGGGAACTCAGAACTAAGTTAAACTGCATGTCACCATTATACAAATTAGACTGACTAGACTGTACAATAATAATGCACAGCATTTTACACTGTCACTGTCAGAGCAATTTACACACAAACTAGGTAAGCCAAACACCACCACTGGGAGTGAAGTAAAACTGAAAAATAGGAGGGTAAGTGGTGTGTCCAAGGCCATACAATGAGTTAGTGGTAGAGCCAATATTAGAATTCAGGAGTCTAGGTTCCCAAACCGGTTCATTCTTGCTGCCTCTGCTTAAACTGAGACACCCTTCCCCCGCCCACTTACCTGATCTGAGACATCCCAGATACCTATTAGATCACTGGAAGTGGGAGACTTCTTATCCTGAAGACCATTGCCAGTAATGAGACACAACCTAACTGCTGGAGCCAATGGGTTAATAATTAAAAACATGTTAAAAATTTCCTCAAACGAAAGCCCAAGTTAGTAGTTTGTTGTTGAGTGCTTAGTGTAGTTGAAATGCATTAGATGCACAGAGTGTTAAATTGAGAGGTCAGTGTAATGTGGAATGTTTGCAGATTTACCAAAACTAAATTTAGTTCTTAGATGTGCAGGGCTACATGGTACTTAGATACCCAAGTGAGAGGTGCCTTAGACATACCTAAATAGATTGCTGTAGATGTCTACACAACTTTCTTCAAAATAGACTGTGCTATTGGGCTTGAAAGCATTAACCTCCTTTTATAATAATCATACTTGTCACTTACATAGTGCTCTTCACCCTGTGATTTCATAGAGTTTCACAACGATGGGTTTCATGATCCCTTCTTCACAGATAGGGAAACTGAGGGGCAGGGAAGTTAAATGACTTGCATAAGCTCCTACAGTGAGACAGTGAAAGTGGAAAGGCTAAGCTCCAATATATTTAGATCAACAGTGCAGGCCACACAAAAAGAAGTCATCAGTGTGAAGTCTTTTAGCAGAATGTCACTGTACCCTACCAACTCAAAGCCATCTCTTCTCTAAGAAACTTCCAGGCATGACTTCTGTAATTCACTGTTGTGTCCTCCTCAGAAAAGCAGAACTGAAAACATCGGCTGACTATGGATGAACTGAAGTCCTAGTACTGAGGAACATTCCATCCACACATTCTCACAGCACCATGTCTCTGAGTAGTTGCAAAATTATTTGAAATTTTTAAGAAGGCTAAAGACTAGGGTGTGGTAAAATTCATAGCTTCTATATGCTGATCTCGTTCCTCCATTCCCCCACACAAGCTCCCTCCTATCCCCCTGCAGTTTCAAGGATTCCCTGCTCACTTCATGCCAAGGACTCTGTGTGCCCCTCCTTTCCTCTTTCCCGCAAACTTCCCCATTCTCCATTTCCCCCCCATGCAAGGTACCATTTGTCTACCCCTCCCCCCATACTGGTTGTCCCCCATTATCCCCTATGTCAGGGTCTTTGTGTGCCCCCCCCATTTCTCCCTCAACCACACGCTGTGTGTGTTCCGTCATTCCCTCTTCTCCACATACTTCTTCATTCCCCCCTCCACCACATGTCAGGGACTCTGTTCCTGCAGTTCCACCTCCCCCATACCAGGGTTCCCCATTCTCCCCCCTCCACAATAGGGGGCTGTGTGTGCACACTCATTCCTTCCCCCCATCTCATTATTATTTATTTTCTTTCTGTCAGGGAGATAAATCATTCAGGGCGTCAACACATTAAACTCTACTGAGAGGATAGGCAGCGCTATAATGGGTGGGGCTTATTATCAACTGAATCTTTGATCAATAGACAATTACAGAGAAATGCCATCAAGTTAATTAAAAAACTGGATAGCCAGCATAGAATACAACTACCTAGCGTTAGTGACATTCCACACAAAGTCATGACATTCTTTCAGTCCTAGCCACATAGGCTCTGATCTTGCTCCTATTGAAGTCACCGACGTATGTGGGTGGGGGATTGAGTGCCCGGATAACTACATATCTCCTTATGAAGTTCAAGGTTGTGTGGACCTCACAAACTATTTCTGAAGTTTGCAAAAATAGTCTGAGTTTGTGTTACTTTATTTATTTATTTGCAAAAATAGTCTGCGTTATTTTCCAGTAATATAAACCCATGTTGATGTTTTCCATAATGGGGAGTCAGTTTAAAAATAATATCTATCTGTTCCATCCTCTTTGTGCTGAAATCTAAGGTATTTTTGATAGAAAGTATCTGGGCACTAATCAGCCATTACCTGCACCAAGATTTCCCCCCAAAATGTGATAAGATGGTGATAGATACTACTGTATTAGGTGTGCTAGACTAATATAATCTAGGTATGCTTTTTATATTTATTTCGGTTTTTACTATACCATTCCAGAAATGTTGGTCCTGATTTTCATTTACACTGAGGCCACTTTACACCACTGTGGTGAGACCTTAGCTCTTCTGGACAATTTGTCTGATTTCAGATTCCCACCAGCTAACCTCGCTTTGCTGCTCAGTAATAGCCCAGTTGCACTGTAAAGTCTAATTCCTTTACTGTAATTCCTAAGTACAACATTTTAAAACCCAGGCTTTTTTTTTTTTTTTATCAATATGCCAGTTGATATGACCTACTGGGTTAAAAGAAGTAGTTCCCACCTGAAGTGATTATAAAAGGTAAGAAGGAACTGAGTAGAAACCAAATGTAAGTCAGTCTGCTTCTCCTAGGTACAATCAACAACAGCATAATTGCAAATCCGCACACACATGTACAAAGTATCATTCTAATACAGCATGGTCTCCCTGGACAGGTGTGTGTACCACCCACAGGCACTGGCTTCTAATTTTCCCTGGGGGTACTCAACTCCTGCTCAGCCCCAACTCCACCCCTTCCCCTAAACCCCCAATTCCCCACCCCTGCCCTGCCTCTTCCCACCCCTGAGCACACCCTGTCTCTGCTCCTCCCCCACCCTCCCAGCGCATCCACAGCTGTTCCACCGTGTGCAGGAGGCGCTGGGAGTGAGGGGGAGGAGTTGATCAACAAGACCGCCGGGAGGCGCTGAGGGGAGGGAGGGAGTTTGGCTGCCGGTGGGTGCTAAGCACCCGCTATTTTTTTCCCATGGGTGCTCCAGGGCTGGAGCACCCACGGAGTCGGTGCCTATGGTACCACCTTGCATTTAGCTTGGAAACCCTGGTTACCTTCTCCAGACCTGAAGAAGAGCTCTGCTAAGCTCAAAAGACTTGTCCCTTTCACCAACAGAAGTTGGGCCAATAAAATATATTACTTCACCTACCTTGTCTCTCTCAATGTACAACCTGTCATACAGAACATTGCCTCACAGTGTCTCATAACAGCATATGAAACTCTAGAAAACATATCTCAGACCTCATTTGGAAGGAGGAAAGGTACTGAGTGGGGAAAAAAGCTTCAGTAAAACCTCTTGTTTACTAAGTGAGCTAACCAAGATCCTCAAAGCTAGTGCTACACATTTGTTTACTTACCTCTATTAGCAAAGAAGACACTAGAAAGACTAATTAGCTACAGAAAATATATACTATTGTCTATAGCGTGAGTAACTTGAATGATTACAAAACTTGGCTTGGATACTGAAAATCAATTTGGTACGTGTAAATTCAAGATGGAGGGTTGTGACTGGATGGAGCACTAGCTAGATCTCTCCAATCAAAACTGAGCATTGCGTGGTGGGATTTGGCATCCCACCAGGCCACACCTTCCTCATAAAATTGAGATTTTATGGAAATTAGGTTCAGCCTTAGAATTCTCAGAAAGTTGCCAGTGAAGCCCATGAGCAAAAGTTGACTGTCCCAGCCCTGGGAGAGTGTGAAAAGTCCTGAACTGCTTACCACACTCTACTTGAATATAATCACAGAACAATATAAATATGCAAACAGTACCCCAACTGTGAGATTTTTCAGTCTAAAAATGTTTCACAACCATTTGTTCCCAATCTGATGACTTGATTATTATCACTGCTTGTCTCCTAGTCTTCCACACAATCTTCCAACCTACATCTATTCTGAACTTTCTTCCCATGCCAGTCACTGTTTTAGCTCACTTTAGGAATACTTGCTTGCTTATCTGAAAAGCTCTGCAGCAGTCCCAGCAATGTTTTCAATTTTTAGCCTTTTCCTTTCAGTCTCCACTGTATGTTACCATCACATACTGTGCAGGATCTCAGGAAATTTAAAATCCAGGATTAAAGAAAATAGACTTTGAATGTCACAGGTGGCATTTATTCATCGTCAGTCACTAAAACTGCAGGGAGGATAATAAGTGGTTTGAAAAATAACAAATAAAAGACAGAATGAGGCTATAATAAGGATTGCCAATTATCTGATTCAGTGACTAAATGAGGAAGGCTTATTATAAATCTTAGAATATCATAAGCACATAAGGAGCAATATTAATATATTATAAATCAAAATGAATACAGAAAAACACACACAACATTATTTTAAAGCAAACAGCACATGACAGCATGAAAACACAGGACTGTGTTGCCTAACTGGTCTCTCTATATTTCCCCCTCTCCAAAATGTACACACACATTTTTGGGTGACCCAAGTTTATTGTGTTTCCAACATTCACATCTGTATGAGCAAGAAGGGCAGGTAGCACTCAGAAATGTGAATGTCAAATTTTGAAAGAAGCATGTGAAATGCTCTATTTTCCCCAAGCAAAGTGTGCATTTTTGTAATGTATATCTCCTTCACCACTAGAACCTCACATTTATCACCATGCTGCGCTTCAAGCCCATTAGAAACATCATTATAAAGCCTCATTC
Organism: Platysternon megacephalum; assembly: GCA_003942145.1. Taxonomy (NCBI): domain Eukaryota; kingdom Metazoa; phylum Chordata; order Testudines; family Platysternidae; genus Platysternon; species Platysternon megacephalum. The sequence continues at coordinate 5,498,070 of QXTE01000047.1, read as the reverse complement.
TACAGGTCCCTAATAGAAGCATGTATGGAATGAATGACACACTAACGTAGCTTATATTGAGCTGTCTGAGTCATTTATCTGTTTAATGGTTACTGAACCCTTTATTGCTAATAGCTCTGTAATCTCTCCTATTCAAGGGGCCTTGCAGTTGGCCAGCTCTCAGTAGGACTTGGCCATCATCTCTTTATGTCTTTTGTCCCAGGGTTCCCTCTGGAACACCCACTCCTGATTAAAATCACATCCTCCACAGCAGTTGAGCTCATTCCCAGGATCCTTTCTGAGTCCTATTACCTCCAGTCCCTGGAACTGTTCCTCAGGTCCAGCTGCAAGGAACTGATGGCGAGCAGACGCCCAGAGCCCTCTCAGTGTTGTAATGTCTGTCTGCCCTAGACAAGGGGGCTGGGGAAAGAGGCGGCTAGTCACTGCCTCAGGTTGAGCTCCCTGGCTACTGGGCTCCCTAGCAGCCTGCTCTGTGGCCAGCTTCACCTTTTTAATATCCCCTTCTCCAGGTAGAGCATGCTCTACAGGTGTTCCTAATTGGCACTGTCTGAGTGTAGGGACACTCATTAGGCTTCGTGTCAGTGGGATGGGGGCATGTGCCATCACAGAGCACATCAATTCTACCACCACCTCTGTGGCGCTAACCTCCAAAACTACTTTTCTATCTCCATCAATGTCCAGTTTCATATCCCCATCTCTCAGACATATAGCTGTCTGTCGTAGCTGATGATGATGTCATGGCATCTTGTGTGTTGTCTTGTGGCTGTATAGTCTGAGCTGCAAGGAGCAAGGTCACAAACAGTTGTCATATAGGAATGTGTAGGCTCCCACTGAAGACTTGGCATGATACCTGTGGCTCTTTTTTCGATCAATTTCTTGCATTTGTCTTGTTCAAAGTGTTTACAACCTCTGTTGATAGCTGCTCTCCATTCAGGTCTGTCTTTGGCTGTGTCTTCGAACTACTTTTCTACTCTAACCGCATCACTGGCCATTTACATATCCCCATCTCTGAGATATCTGCTCCCATCGCAACCTCATTCATCCCCAAACTAAAATTCTCATGATAAAGCATCATTCCTCTCCCAATCCCTCTCCACAGCCTTGATTTATCTCCTCTAATGATTGCACTGTTCTCCTATTCTCACCGTCTTGGTGTCATCTGTGACTCCTCTCTCTCTCCTTTGCCTCATATATTCAGTCTCTCACTAAAGACCTATTGTAGCCCATTTAAGTCAATGAGAGTCTTTTCATTGACTCCAATACAATTTGGATTTGGCCCCAAATCCTGTCTCTTCAGCTCCATATCTTTAAAATCTGCGCAGGCCTCTCTGTCTCCACAACTAAAACTCTTGTCCAGGCCCTGGTCATTTCTCACTTTGAGTATTGTCACTCCCTTCGAACTAGCTGCCGGCTAGTCTCTAACCTCTCTCACCACTTCAACCACATTGCCCCCTTTCTTGCATCCTTTTTCTGGCTTCCTGTCTTTGGCTGCTTCAAATTCAAATTCCTTGTTCTCACTCATAAGCAACTCACTTGTTCGCACCTACATATTTGCTCTAATTTTCTCCTACTTCCCCACTTGCTTCCAATGTTCCCAATTCTCTCTTAACTGCTCTTTCTGTCTCCTCCCATCCTGTTTTGCAGCTTAACAATGTTTCTATAGGTATTTATACAGACCCAAGCACATAGATTTTAAGACATCACTGTGATCTAGTCTGGCCTCCTCCATACAGGCTATAGATCTTCATGCAGTAATTCCTGCCTCATGTCCACTAATTTGTGGTTGAACAACTAGACCATCTCATTTAGACAAGCATCCAATCTTGATTTGATGATTTCAAGTGATGGGAGAATCTGTACCATCTTAATAGATGAGCACCTCCCAAGAATGTATAGCTTTTACCCTCATAACACTCCAACTGTGTTGTGAAGTACTCAGGCACAGAGTGATTAAATGATTTGCACAAGGTCAAACAGCAAGTCTGTAGCAGAGCTGGAAATGGATTCCAGAACTTTGGAGTCCCAGCCCAGTGCTTTAAACAGTTTCACAATTCTCTCTCTCCTTCAAATTCCTCCTTAGCCCCCCCTCCCCTTTTTTTTTCTTGAATCCTTTTTTCACAGGTCTCCTTGGGAATCATTTATTTGAATCATCTCTAACCTGAACTGTTGCCCCATGTTTTGTCTTGTCTACATTTGAGTATAAAGTCTTCAGGGACGAGATTAAATCTTTTAATTTGTAAAGCAAATTTACAGCGCCATATAAATGCTTAACACTATAATAATGATAATAGCTATGATTTAACTGTACTGCACTCATGGGGGAAGCAGATAGGTTTCTGTGCGTCACAGAGAGGAAAGTGACAGACTGTGTTTGCACTCTAATTAAAACATTTCAATGACTTTAGCTTGAGCAATGTAAAAACTGCCTTGGATAACTTAAATGCAGCTCAGTTAAGATATCAGATAAGGTCTCTTGCCAGAACACAAAAGATGTCCTGGTATCAATGACAATCTGGGAACACTGCTGGCTCACAAATACGGGAGCAGAATGCCAGTGCCCAGGCCCCCATTGATTCTCTTAAACTTGGTGCGACAAATCCTCCAGTGAAATTCTTTCAAGGTCTTACTAGGTTTATTGCTGCGGGAGGTACAAAGGACTTTTGTGCACCACCCCTTTTACCCAACACAGAACAGCACTGAGATCTATAGGGCCAAACTTGCACCTGGTTTAGGTCAGTGGAGTTATAACAGGGAGGAATTAGGCCCAATATTTTTTGTAATCAATACACCAGCTGACCCTCTCGTTGCCTAACTTTCTTCTCACAGGTAGGCACTTGCACACATTCCCCTACCCAGTGTGCAACGTCCTGTATCTGAAACATTATTCTATAATAAAAGTTCAGTTAGAGAATTGTTCTTACTAACCTAATTTTCCTATTCACATTTCTGACTCACTAATGCTTGGGAACCAAGAGTACAAGAAGCTGAATTTATTCATAATTCAAGCATTATGAAAGCAACCTCTGAGCCAGTTTCCGTTCTCACTGCCACACCATTGAACACAACCCTGACCTACAGGGACCACCCTCTCCAGGAATGGAGGGTTATTCAGCCTGCATCCTGTTTCAGAGTCACAGGCCTCTCTTGAGCAGCAGGCACTCTATTGTGGCGGAACCTTGACAATTTGTTTCAGAGAATTTCTCCTGTGGATCATGATCAGTCACTAAGAACTCAGCTGTGTGAGTCTAAGCAAATACGTCTACTGCTGGTCTTGAACGGGACTCTATGTGTGTAACAAGTCTAAGCAATATTAATTTGATGGAACATAAGGCAGCGGTGTTTAGCAACATGGCATCAGTGAATCCTTCATATATAGATTTGCATGAATTATTTAACCTCATCTGACTATCTGTAGGAAGTGCTAAACCCCACTGAAGTCAAAGGGTGCTCCAAGCAGGGCCAGACCTGGCATTTTTTGTCAAGTCAAACATTGTAACACCATTCCATTTACTGTCCCTACAAAATGACTGATTCTTGTTCCACCCCCATGAAAAACCATGATTCTGCCTTAATGTAAAGGAACACCACCATCTCATTTTTATAGACAAATACAATGGGTAACCACATTTCTCTGAAAACTGGGAATGTCCTGGCCCTGTCAGTTTCACAAAAATTTGTTCTGGTTTTTACCCTGGCCCCAGCAGAGGGGCCATCCCAAGGAAGGAGCTACCAGCCAGCTGAGCTGGTGAAACTGACAACATGCTACTGTGGCACCTGGACAACCCCCAGATCTGTCACACAACAATATTGCCACCTTCTCCTCAAGGGAAGCCTTTACTGAGCATCCCCCTCAAACTACCAATCCCTCAAACAGAAACAGACCCACAGTCAACTCAGCTGCACTGATTCCATATACAGACAGCTAATGATTAGCGACTGGCACCCACATTTCCACCCACTTTCCTTGCACCAGGAGTGAGAATCAATTGTGGCAGAGTATTGGGGTGGGACGGGGCAAAAGATAGCAATGGGGTTGACAAGAGACAGAAAAAAAAAAAGAATCACTGTAGTGATTTTCTTCATGCCTAATTAACACATTCTTACATTTTGATTCTTTCCGTGTAAGAATTCTTGACATAAATCTTTCATTTCGAGGGGGGCTGTATTCATTTTATTTTATTTGAAACCTCACATAGTTTTTGTAGAGAATAATGTTATAATTTTATTAAACTAATTTTGGACACAATGTCCCACATTTCTGCTAATTCTGGATTCTTCTCCGCTGGCTCTTTCCCCTCTTGTTTTTCTCCTTGCAGGATTATTCTCTTAATTGAGTCTAGCCACTCTTTTAACAGTAAATTAGTCACTTGCTTTGGGCAAAACAATTTGTACACTAGATTTATTGTCTTCCTGCTTGGATATCCATCTTGTAATGTCTTCTGCATAGAGGCGCATCCAAATTTCTCTCTTTTTTTCCTCTTTACTTTGAGCTTAGTATTCTGGAGGAAGTTGATCAAACTGAACATTCTTGTGAATTTAAGCTGGACTGCCAAGAATGCAAGTGATTCATCCCCCTGTAAGGAAAAGGGCTGGCAATAAAGCACTCCCCATTCCCCTTTTAAACATGCAAAATACCGTTACTGCTCAAAACAAGTAAATCTTTTTACTCAGAACAAAGTGTGCTATTAATTGCATGACAACTAGAATTCTTAAAATACTATCTTCTATTTTTAGAACAAGGAAATGTTATCACCAGAGACCTTGTAGTTGATTTGATGTAAACTGTGAGCACTAGTAAAGCACACTGAAATAGTAAGGTTGCCTCCTATCTCTGACATTGTTACCTTATCAGCAGCAGGCCCAAATTATAGCACTTTCCCCTTTATTCTGTATGTAATGGAGAACTGAAGAACCAGTCAGAGAGATACAGCATAATTTCATGGAGAAAACATACTGTAATTAGGATAGAGCAGGAGCTAAAGAGTTTGTTTAGTGCAACAATTTCTAACCAACAACTAAGTTGGCATTGTAAACATTCATATTAGTATGGCAGTACTTAAGTATGCTTTAGCGCCATCTAGCTAACTCCCAAGGGAACTCACATCTCTACAAAGTGTTTTCTTCCTCACTATTTCAGTAATAAATTATGAACCAACAATGTAACACTCTTGCAAAAAAAGCAAACATAATTCTGGGATGTATTAGCAGGAGTGAGGTAAGAAAGACACGAGAAGTAATTCTGCTCTACTCTGCGCTGAGTAGACGAGCAACAAAATTGATTAAAGGTCTAGAAAACATGACCTATGAGGGAAGATTGAAAAAATTGGGTTTGTTTAGTCTGGAGAAGAGAAGACAGAGGGAACGTGATAACAGTTTTCAAGTACATAAAAGTTTTTTACAAGGAGGAGGGAGAAAAATTGTTCTTCTTAACCTCTGAGGATAGGACAAGAAGCAATGGGCTTAAATTGCAGCAAGGGCGGTTTAGGTTGGACATTTGGAAAAACTTCCTGTCAAGGTAGTTAAGCACTACAATAAACTGCCTAGGGAGGTTATGGAATCTCCATCCTTGGAGATTTTTAAGAGCAGGTTAGACAAACACCTGTCAGGGATGGTCTAGATAATACTTAATCCTGCCACGAGTGCAGAGGACTGGACTAAATGACCTCTTGAGGTCCCTTCCAGTCCTACGATTCTCTGATTCTAATATATTCAGTCTGTCCAGCATACTGAACTGCTTGTCCAGTCAATGTCCAGTAATATATATCTGGTATTTCTAATATCCCGGTCCCATAGGCGCCAACTTTCCCTGGCGCCAGTGGGTGCTCGTGCTGCCCCGCCCCTGGCCCTGCCCCGACTCCACCCTTTCCCCGCCCCTGCCCTGCCCCCATTCCAACCCCTTCCCCAAAGTCCCTGCCCCAACTCCGTCCCCTCCCTGCCCCTACTGGACCCCTTCCCCAAATCCCCGCCCCTAGTCCCGCCTCTTCCCCGAGTGCACTGCATTCCCCCTCCTCCCCCCTCCTTCCCAGCGCTTGCCATGCAAATCAGCTGTTTCGCGGCGCAAGCGCTGGGAGCCAGGGGGAAAAAGTGGGCACGCAGTGTGCCCAGGGGAGGAGGCGGAGGCAGAGCAGAGGCAGAGGTGAGCTGGGACAGGGGGGCGGGGCGGGGAGCTGCTGGTGGGTGCTAAGCACCCACCAATTTTTCCCTGAGCACCCACGGAGTCGGCGCCTATGCCTGGTCCTTTGAATGAAAAGTTTTTAGGTGTCTATGAGTCAGACATGTTTGCATTCAGATACCTAGTCCCTGCAAAACCAGAGAAATTGTCCACTGTTTGACGGATCCCACTACCCAAAGCAGTTCGGTACTAAATCCACATTTCTGGTGGTTGTGCAGACAGGACCTATTTATGATTATCATATTTTATAAGTTAAGGTATTAGAAAAAAACCATCATTATGTATTATAATATAATAATAATAATAATATAATAATATTACACCCTTGCCTCTAATGAAAATGCATTCTTGTGATCTCCTGTTCCCTGCAAATTACCTACACATTAGTTGGACTTCAACAAAATCACTAGGGCAGACATTCTGGCTCATGGATGCAAATATCCGTTTCACATCCCTGTGGAGCCATTGGGGGGATTGTGAAACAGCATGAACTAAAATGTCAGTCCCTACACAGCAGCACCACTACCCTCCCCACCCCCCACTTTCACTCCCACAGTCCACAACACTCAGCAGCACATAACCCCAACCAGGGCCATCACTACCCCAACCCAGTAGCACCAACCCCTTCAACCATGTCAGCATCCCCCCAATGCCACCATTCCTATTATGACACACCCCAGCACCCTGCCTCCAGCATCAGAGATAGCCCACTCTGAGAACTTGCCCCATCTAGCAATATCCACCTCACTCCACCAGCATGTCCCTGCACTAGCCCCTACCCAGAAGAACTCAACATCAGAACTCACCATCATTCATTTCCACCCACCCTAGTCTTCCCTTCCTAAAACCAGCCACAGTTCCTTGCCATGAACCCAAAGGAGTATGGAATCTGATCAAAGAATTATGGGACTTAGGTCCCAAGAAGAAACAATGACTAATTTTGGAATCCTGCCTGGAGAAAATTTGAGGCCCCCCTCCCCCTCCCAGGTGAAACTGTCAACTTCAATTGTGAGACTTGTGTGTACAGGAAAAAAAAATTTCAGTAACTGGCCCATGAGTGTGGCACTCATATCCAAAAGAGACCATAAAGACTACACATTTCACTATCTTCACTTACTTCTTAGACTTAGCCTTCCATCCTTTAACCCAGGGGTGAGCAAACTATGGCCCAGGAATTGCATCTGGCCCTTCAGACATTTGAATCTGGCCCTCAAGCTCCCACCAGGGAGCAGGGTCTGGGGCTTGCCCCCCTCCGTCGCTCCAGCCGTGGAGCGGGGTTCAGGGCTTGCCCCGCTCTGTGCGTGCTGTGGATCCATGCAGCTCCCGGAAGCAGCGGCATGTCCCCCCTCTGGCTCCTACGCGTAGGGGTAGCCAAGGGGCTCCACATGCTGCCCCTGCCCCAAGCACCGCCCCCGCAGCTGCCATTGGCCGGGAACCGCAGCCAATAGGAGCTGCAGGGGTGACGCCTGTGGATGGGGCAGCACGCAGAGCTGCCTGGCCACGTCACCGCATAGGAGCTGCTTGAGATAAGCACTGCCAGGAGCCTGCACCCCTGACCCCTGCCGTGCCCCAACCCCCTGCTCCAGCCCAGATCCCCCTCCCGCCCTCTGAACCACTCGGTCCCAGCCCAGAGTACCCTCCTGCACCCCCAACCCCTCATCCCCAGCCCCAACCCAGAGCCCTCACCCCCCCTGCATCTCAACCCCTTACCCCAGCCCGGAGCCCCCTCCCGCAACCTGAACTCATTTCTGGCCCCACTCCACAGCCCGCACCCCAACCCCCAATTTCATGAGCATTCATGGCCCACCATACAATTTCCATACCCAGATGTGGCCCTCGGGCCAAAAAGTTTGCCCACCCCTGTTTTAACCCCACCAAAAATCACATAGTTAAGAAAAAGTCCCTACAGAATGTGGGAAGGACAGAAAAAGACACAGACTTCTGTAGATCTTCTTGTATTCACTCTAATGAACTTGCAAGGCACAGTATAAGAATCTGGGTTGATGGCAATTAGATAGAAACATATGCATCTGAAGCAGCATCAATGTATGCATAGATTTTGGCTTACAACACTGCAGATATTTCCAAGTGTTCAAGGTGCGGTGGGAACTTCTCCACAGATTAACAAAGAACCACATTCATCATTTCCACATGAAACTGTGCAGAAGATGAGGGAATGTCATATCCTTGTATCCCTAATCACTTATATCCTATTGGACCAATAGCGATCAAAGATTAATTGTAAGGAGTGTTGCTATAAGTGCAACATAGCCCTTGTCTATTTTATTCCATTTCCAAAGTGGAATAACACAGACCAGGTACTGTGCATGTAAGACTACATGGTTTGTTAGGCAGAGGTTGGGTAATAGTTGCTACAGTGCCACCCACAGTTTGGCTTTGACCACACCCCTTTTTGAACCTATTTCTAGTCATTCATTGAAGGCTTGTGGATCCGTATCTCCATATGTTTTTGTACGAAGCCAGTATTGGGGCTCAAATATTTCATTGTCAGCAGGCAACTACTGCATTTTTTACTGGGGTTTTAACGTGTGCATGCAAGTCAGAATTTGGGCCTAATCATTTAGCACTTAATAGTAATAATCCTGTGCACTGTGTATGGCACTTTAATATTTTCAAAACATTGCGCAAACATTAACTAACTGATCATCATTACCAAACAATCTATCGGTACTTTAACTCTTGTGCCTTTGTATGTAAAGCCCTTGTGGGGGTTTTAGCTGCTTTAATACCCTATATCTATTTCCAGTATTCGTTTTAATTAAAATTCTGAAATATCCTTTTCTCTGAAGGATCACAAGAATACATTGGGTGATAATGGTCTTGTTGAAATCCTCCTGAACACATCCCCTTTAGAAACATCTGTAATAAAAAAGTTTCCTTTTTAATTTGTTTACAACTATTCCTCTCAGATACTTCTGTGACCTGTGTATTTATTTCTGAGCTGTGTTGTCTATTACTTACTGACATCATGTGAAAGAAAGAGAACAGTACACTCTTAAGGCAAACTGAAATGTCTTTATTAGGTATAACGCCATCATGGCTACTACAGTGCAGGGAAAATGTGCATCCATGTTCAGACTTTCCATATGGGATTTATATTTGGGTGCTATTCCCCTGGATCCACATGAACAACAGGTCAATCGTTTTAGAGAGAAAGAACTTTCCTTAGATTTTTTTGTTTGAGAGTTTTATATTTGTTCATGAATGACCTGTATAATATTTATACTGCACATAAAGGGGACACTGGGTGAAGTACTGGGCCCACTGAAGTCAATGGCAAAACTCCCTTTGACTTCGACACGACCAGGATTTCACCATGAGCCTTTGCTGTACGTAAAACCCAGTTTCATATGTCTAATGAGACTAGTTAATAGTATGGAAAATAAAAAGTTCCTTTTCAGGGAACATTTCCTAAAAGAAGATGCACATTACATACTCTACTAACTTCTCTTTCAAAGAAATTGACACCCTGGTTCCTATCCTGTCCTGCATTATATACCTACAGGACATTGTATTATCTTAGAACAGTGGTTTTCAACCTTTTTGCATTTGTGGACCCCTACAACATTTCAAACGGGGTCTTTGGAAATCTTAGACATAGTCTGCAGACCCCCAGGGGTCTGTGGACCACAGGTTGAAAACCAATGTCTTACAGGGACGTGCACAAGGGGAGGCAAGCAGGGGCACAGGCCTCCCAATAATCATTGGGGGCACAGAACTCCACCTGGTCCCAGGGCCACAGTGGCGGGAGGGTGCGGAAGCGAGCTCCTCCTGGTCTCAGGGCCACGGTGGGAGCTCTCAGCTGGGACACAGAACATGCCCCTCCAAAAGGTGTAAAATTAAATTCCTGCACATGCCCCTTCTGTCTTAGAACCATTCCTGTCACTATAGTTAAGGTTATGTCAACATTTCAACTATAGTAGAACCTCTGTGTTACGAACCCCAGAGTTATGAACTGATCCGTTAACCAGCAGAGACCCCCCCAAACAAAAACAAAAACACACAAAACACAAATACAGTACTGTGTTAAACATAAACTACTAAAAAACTAAAAGGGAAAGTTTAAAAAAAAAGATGTGACAAGTTTCTGTGCTTGTTTCATTTAAATTAAGATGATTAAAAGCAGCATTTTTCTTCAAGTTTCAAACCTGTATTAAGTTGATGCTCAGTTGTAAACTTTTGAAAGAACAATCAAAATGTTTTGTTCAGAGTTACGAACATTTCACAGTTATGAACAACCTCCATTTCCATGGCNCTCAGTTGTAAACTTTTGAAAGAACAATCATAATGTTTTGTTCAGAGTTACGAACATTTCACAGTTATGAACAACCTCCATTTCCATGGTGTTTGTAATTCTGAGGTTCTACCATATATACTCTATCTCAGGGAGGTGGGTGGGTATTATTATAACACGGCTATCAGAATTCATTTTGGGTTCAAACTTTACATACTAAAAAATTTTCAGCAAAGGACATTTTCTTTCTTTTAAAAAAAAACAAGTAATTTGGTATTGCAACATATATAATGGATAGAATTTGGTATGGTTATAGAACCACAAAGGTTATTTATGTAGCATCGGCAGGGCTTTACAGGACTCCAGAAGCTTTGCCTTGTTGTGCCCTACAGTGCTCGCCCTATGAAACTACTTCATTTTAGGAACAGAGTTTTGCAGGTTCCTTGTTACAATGTTTTAGAAGCAGGGACATGTCATGTGAGCCATTACACATCAGCCTTTGTTAGGCATAACCATTCTATCAGATTTTGCGAATAACAGTATCAAAGTGTAATACTAAATAAAGCTGTGTATATCTCTATTATTATGACTGAAGCTTGACAGGAGGGGATATTTTTATCAGCAATGTTTGTTGTAATAAAAAAAATCAATGTGAAATGCCATAAATATGAGTAGATTAATTCTTTGTCTAAAACCCTGCTGTCCTAGGACAGCAAGGAAAACAAAGGAGAACTGTGTGTTGTGGTGGTGTGTGGGATTAACCATGAATCCTCCATTATTTTCAATAGGAATTGCTGAAAAGGTCCAGTAATATATTTGAAGTTGATGCACAGCATGTCCAGGAAGGTGGCTATGAGTGTTATTATGAGCAGGAGCATATTCAGTCCAATCCCTTGGAATCTGTCTGGTAAGGTGTTGGGAGAAAGGGCCTCCTCTTTCTTAGAATATCATGGCGGGGGGAGGAGGGGCAAGGGCAGGGGGAAGCAAGGGAGAACAGACATTTTCAGGGAGATGTTGGAGTAACCAAACACCTGATCCTGTAACATTATTAATGTAAGCAGCCCCACTGCAGCGTGAATAAAGCTGTGTCCACCCAGGAGGTAAGATCTTTACCTCTGCTCAGGGCTTGGCTACACTGGCAGATGTACAGCACTGTGAGTTAAACCTGCCTTCGTACACCTGAATAGGGAAAGCGCTGCAGTCTGTCCACACTGCCAGCTGCCAGCGCACTGTCGTGGCCACATTTGCGGCACTTGCAGCGGCATTGGGAGCGGTGCATTATGGACAGCTATCCCACAGAGCACCTCTTCCCATTCTGGCGCCGTGGGTTGTGGGAAGGGGGTGCGGGGCATTCTGGGTCCTGTCCTAACACCCCGTGATGCATCGCTTCACATCCCAGCAATCCCTGTGTTTCCGTCCACATTTGGCGCCATCTTTCAACGGTTTCTGTGCAAAAATGGAGCCCGAACTGCTGAGGAGTATGCTGATGAATCTCGCCATTGCGTCACGTTTAGCAGTCAAGCTATTCCTTAGGATCCAAAGTGACAGTGAGGAGTCCGACGATGACAGCGAGTCACGTAACGCGTACGACACGAAATTGCTTGTGGCATTCACGGACATGCTCAGCACCGTGGAACACCGCTTCTGGGCTCGGGAAACAAGCACTGAGTGGTGGGATCACATTGTCATGCAAGTCTGGGATGACGAGCAGTGGCTGCAGAACTTTCAGATGAGAAAAGCCACTTTCATGGGACTGTGTGAGGAGCTCGCCCCCACCCTGCGGCGCAAGGACACGAGATTGAGAGCTGCCCTGCCGGTGGAGAAGCGGGTGGCTATTGCAATCTGGAAGCTGGCAACTCCAGACAGCTACCGATCGGTCGCGAACCAGTTTGGAGTGGGAAAGTCGACCGTTGGAATCGTGCTGATGCAAGTTTGCAGGGCCATTAATAAAATCCTGCTCAGAAGAACCGTGACTCCGGGTAACGTGCAGGACATTGTGGATGGCTTTGCACAAATGGGTTTCCCTAACTGTGGAGGGGCAATAGATGGGACGCATATTCCTATTCTGGCCCCGGAGCACCTAGCCTCCGAGTACGTTAATCGGAAGGGGTATTTCTCTATGGTACTCCAGGCGGTAGTGGATCACCGTGGGCGTTTCATTGACATTAATACAGGGTGGCCCGGAAAGGTGCATGATGCACGCATCTTTCGGAACACTGGCGTGTTCAGGAAGCTGGAGGCCGGGACTTTTTTCCCCGATAGGAAGATCACAGTAGGGGAAGTCGAAATGCCCATTGTGATCCTTGGAGACCCCGCTTACCCGCTAATGCCGTGGCTCATGAAACCCTACACAGGGTGCCTTGACAGTAGCAAGGAACGGTTCAACTACAGGCTGAGCCGGTGCCGAATGACTGTGGAGTGTGCTTTTGGCCGTTTAAAGGGCCGCTGGCGATCTCTGTATGGGAAGCTGGACTTGGCAGAAAACAGCATCCCCGCGGTTATATCCGCGTGCTGTACCCTCCATAATATTTGTGAAGGGAGGGGTGAAATATTCAGGCAGGCATGGACCTCCGATGTTCAACACCTGGAGGCTGAATTTGCACAGCCAGAGAGCAGGGCTACTAGACGGGACCAGCACGGGGCTGCTAGGATTAGGGATGCCTTGAGGGAGCAATTTGAGGCTGAAAGCCAGCAGTAATGTCTGGTGCCCTGTGGTTACAATGTTGGTAGGAATCTGTGTTTGCTTCACTGATTTGCAGTGCCTGGTTCCTGGCCTAATGGATCTTTTACTTTATGCAATAATAAAGAATGTTTTCAAAACCAAAATATCCATTTATTGAAAAGAAAATAAATTTATTGAAAGAAACAACTGTTTGGGAATCAAGAAAGGGCAATGGGGTGGGGTGGGGTTGGGATGGGGAATGGTACAATCAGAGATCTGCGTATGTCCTGTCTCCACTGCTTTGCATTGAGTGCTGCACTTCATGATGTCTATACTGCATGGTGATGGGGGTTGAGTGCAGGGGGTAAGGCTCGTAGTTTTCAGAGCTGGGTGGTGAAGATACCGGTGTTGGAGGCAGCAGTTGGCGGTAAGAACCCGCACGTTGGGGAAAGTGGGTTGGAGGGGACATGGGGGCACAAGGTAACGAGTTTTGGGGCAAGGGCTGCATGGGGGTGCGGGCGCGGTAGTGCTCCGCCTGCATGGCTACGAGCTCCTGGATAGAGTCTGCTTGGCGCTCCATGATGGTTATCAGCCTATCCGTGCTTTGCTGCCGGTGCTGCGTGGCCTGCCGCCGGTGCGATGAGTTTTCCTGGCGGATCCTGCTTTCTGTCTCCCTCCACTCCTGCGCTCTCTCCCTCCACTCCTGGGCTTTTTGATTTTCTTTAACAGACTGCTGCATGACTTGGTGCAGCATGTCTTCCTTGCTTTTCCGCGGTCTCCTCCGGAGTCTTTGCAGTCTTTGAGCAGGTGTAAACACGGACGGCTGAGGTCTCAAGGTTGCATCTGCAAAGGCAAAATGCAACACTTAACAGAGGCAGCATTGTTTAAACCAGACAGAGTAATCATTCCCCCGCACTTGAGGAGGGCACACACAGTGTACACAATAGCATAATTTTCCTGTCCCAAAGAGAGCGGACATAACCCACGGGAGCCCCAAAATGGTGAGTAAGGGGGACTGATTGTTTCTGGGCTGTACTGTCTTCTGGGTTTCTGTGCCTTGGGGAGAGCCAACAGCTGCAGGGGGCACCTACACTGAACACTGTCCCAAAATTTTCCACAGGAGTTCGTCCTGGAAGATATCTCACTGCTGAGGGTGACCTGGGAAGCAAGGGAGGGTCTTCTATTGCAATGCGGCTTCCGCCCTGGCCCATATGCAGCTTCACTGTGTGCAGCAATGGTCCCCCCGCCCCTCGCGGCACAGTGGCGCGGACACGTTAGCCTGACTGGGACAAGGACCACGGTGGCTCTCCCAAGAAACCTGCGCAAGCGCATTGCCCACATTCTGGATGAGACTTTCGAAGAGATTACCGCGGCCGATTACCGCGAAGTGATAGACCACATCAATGCGCTATTCCACATCTAGGCATGCATGCAGCCCTAACCCTCCTCTCCCGAAAATCTTCCTTCCCAAAAAATAAAGCGCTTACCGGGAACACGCTCTTCAGTTTGTCCTCCACCAGTTTGTCCTCCACCAAGTACCGGCTGCTGCGACTGGCTAGCTTCCTCCGGGCTCGAGAAGAGCTCCTGGCTGCATGGACCCAGGTAGTCCGGGGTGTCTCCAACCGCCCCAGCACCCTGACTCCCGGTTTCCTCCTCGTCCTCCTCCTCCACCACCCGCTCTGAAGTGTCCATGGTGGTGCTCGGCATGGAGGAGGGGTCACCCCCAAGTATCTCATCCAGCTCTTTATAGAATCTGCAGGTCGTGGGGGGAGCACCCGAGCGGCTGTTTGCCTCGCGGGCTTTGCGGTAGGCATTCCGCAGCTCCTTCACCTTAATCCTGCACTGCAGAGCGTCCCGGTCATGGCCCCTTTCAATCATGGCCCTTGATATCTGCCCGTAGGTATCGTAATTCCTACGGCTGGAGCGCAGCTGGGACTGGACAGCTTCCTCCCCCCAAACACTGATGAGGTCCAGCAACTCGCCATTGCTCCATGCTGGGGCTCGCCTGGCGCGTGGAGGCATGGTCACCTGGAAAGATTCGCTGATAGCACTCCACACCTGGCTGGCTGAGCAAACAGGAAGGGGATTTTTAAAATTCCCGGGGAATATAAAGGGTGGGTCTGACGGTTGGTCACCTGAGGCCAGGGCAGTAGAGTTCGAACTGATGACCAGAGTGGCTAGAACAGGCATTGTGGGATACTGCCGAATACTTCTGGAGGCCAATCAGAGCGCATTGGGCGGCCACACTGGCGCCGCAGCGCAATACTCTTTATTCCTCTCGGGGAGGTGGAGTACATGCAGCGCTGTATCCGCGGAGATACAGCGCTGTACGTGCCTTGCCAGTGCGGATGGGGAGTGAGTTACAGCGCTGTGGGCGGCTTTATTGCGCTGTAACTTGCAAGTGTAGCCAAGCCCTCAGACCCTTTCATGCCAGGTAAAAGGGCAGAGGAGTAGAGTAAATGGGCTCTAAAAATCCAGGCCAGGATCCATCCAGGGAGGATTTGCCAGTGAAGCACGGACAGACAGCCTTAAGGTTGCCTTCTGAAAACCCCTTGCAAACCTTGGCATAGTGGTGTGAGTAGGAACAGGAGGGACATATTAAGGGTGGTGCCTCAGCATGGAGCACTCTGGAGCCAACACTGCAGCTCATAAGACACCAGGGTAGGTTTCCTTAAATTATACAGAGCCCCTCTCCCCCTCCCAGGGTTGTCCAGGGCCTTGTTTACATGGAGACATTCTGGAAAATTAATCCAATTTAAGTGCATTAGTTAAACTGCATTAAACCTGTGCAGTAATGTTCTTATTCAAAATTAATGTGACCTTAATAGGATTTACCTTAATTCAAAGTGAAATAGGATAAACCAAATTAAGGGCACTTTAATTCTGAATCAGAGCGTCCACACAGGGGTTTCATGCAGTTTAAAACTAATCCTATTTAAATTCACACCTTTAGTTAATTTGGATTAATTTTCCTAAATGTACCCATATAGACAAGCCCTAAATTATACCAGGGGCTCCAGAACAGCCCAGGATCCGGTCAGGGGTTCAGGAATAATTTGTATAGTGCGGGTGTTGAAAGCCATTGAACCAAACTGTAAACCCTGTAGATGATGGAAATCTCTTCAGGACAGGGGATTCAGCAGCACCCCTAATTCCAGCACCTTTGGATCTGGTTAACTTCACAGGCAGCAACAACTCTAGGCATGTTAGTGTAGATAAAGATCCCTTAATTACTAGCAATTTTAACACAATGGGTGAAATCCTGGCCCTCTTGAAGTCAATGGGAGTTTTCTATTTTCAACTGGCCAGGATTTCACTCTGCCTGTGGTGGGTTAGCGGCAGTCCCTCCCCCTCTGGGTCAGTGGGAGGCCACTCCCCGCCTCACTACAGTCCTTGCCTACAGTCAGGGAATTAGCAGGGCATGGCACAGATGATGGCTCCGCCTGTAATTAGGCAGAGTTGCAAATAGTTAGAGACTCTGGGCCCAGGCCCTCAAATCGGGGCGGGGCAACAAATAGTTTAAACCCAAGGCATCTAGTCAGGGCAGGGCTGCCACCCGTGGGCCCAGGCCCCCAGTCAGGGCAGGGCTGCACAAGTCTCTAAGGCCTGG
Source organism: Platysternon megacephalum (assembly GCA_003942145.1). NCBI lineage: Eukaryota > Metazoa > Chordata > Testudines > Platysternidae > Platysternon > Platysternon megacephalum. The sequence goes on along the minus strand of QXTE01000047.1, from coordinate 5,481,371 downwards.
TGCTCAGTCAGTGCGGGGCAGCAACAGTTTTAAGGCTCTGGCCTACAGTCAGGCAGAGCAGCACAGAGATCGGGCATCCATGCTCCGGTGGACAGCCGACAAATGCAGGCCTCTTGACCTGGAGAGGGGAGGCTGCCACCGCAGGGGTGGGGTGGCCTGGGCCCACCCGGCCCCGACTCAGGGCCCTAACAGTAATGGAGTATTCTGCCACTGGGTCACCAACATGCAACCCGCTGACTGGGTCTTCAGCAGCAATGCAGCCAGACTAGGGTTGGTTGCCCCTGGGACACTTCCTCCCCTCCCCTTGGGGTATACTCCTCCATTTCCTCAGGGTAGAAGGCAAGCGGCAGTCCCAGAAACTCCTCCGTGGCTTAGTCAGCGAGTGGCTCCAGTGGATCTGGCCAGTCCTCAGCTCCGCAGGGGTCCTGTGCAGTCTCCCAGCTCAGGAGTGGGCAGGAGGCATCTGGCTCCTTCGGCAGCTGCAGCCCAACTGAGCTTTGAACTCGCCCTTTATACTTGTTCCGCCCCCTGACTTCCAGTGGAAGAGGTCAGCATGGCCTGGCTCCGCCCACCAGGGTTCAGAGAGTGGTCCCTCCCCCTCTGGCTCAGTGGGAGGCCACTCTGCCTCATACACCACCCCCCACCCCTTAAATCCAGCTCCTGGTCTTCAGGGCTGGCATCTTGACTCTCCCCTGGTGAGACAAGTCCGCATTAGCATTACCCTTACCTGCCCTGGTGTTGGATGGTAAAGGCATATTGCTGGAGGATGAGATACCATCTCATCAATCTGGCGTTGGTATTTTTCATGGTATTTAGCCATTTTAAGGGTGCATGGTCGGTGATCAGTACGAAAGGAGCCCCGAGAAGATAAATAGTATCTGAGGACATTGATAACCTAACAGAGAATGCCTCCTTCCTGATAACCGAATAGTTACATTCTGGAGGGGAAGAGCTTCCAACTGATATAGAGAATGGGATGCTCTTCTCCATCCCCTTCTTGGGAGAGGACTGCCTTGAGCCCCACATCTGAAGCATCCATTTGGACCAAGAACTCACGGTTGAAGTCAGGGCTGAAGAGCACGGGTTACCGGCACAGGCTTTCCTTGAGGACTTGGAATGTGTCTTCACGCTCCGGCAACCAGCGTACCCGGTGCAGGCTGTCCTTGGTGCCTAAAAGTGCCATGAGGGGTGCTGCAATGGATGAAAACTGGGGCGCAAAGCGTCAGTAATACCCAGCTAAGCCTAGAAACTGTTGTACCTATCACTTCGTAGTAGGTGCCAGGCAGGCCTGCAGAGCCTGGACCTCCCCTACGAGGGGGCGCATGAGGCCTCGTCCCAGAGTCTATCCCAGGTACGTAGTCTCCTACCACCCAATCTGGCATTCTTTTGGATTGGCAGCGAACCCAGCTTCCCGCAGGGTCCGAAGGATGGCAGCCACCTGGTTTAAATGATCTTCCCAGAGGTGGCTGTAGATCACTACATCATCTAAGTAGGCCACAGAATACTCCATATGGGGACTTAGAAGGCGGTCCATCAGGCAGTGAAAGGTTGCCAGGGCTCCATGGAGGCCGAAGGGCATCCTTGTGAAGTGATATAACTTGGTCGGAGTGGTGAATGCTGTCTTCTCCTTGGAACTCGGATCCAAGGGGATTTGCCAGTACCCTTTCATGACGTCAAGTGTCATGATGTACCTGGCTATTCTGAAGCGGTCGAGAAGCTCATCGATCCAGGGCATTGGGTAAGCGTCGAACTTTGAGATTGCATTTATCTTCCGGAAGTCTATACAGAATCGGAGGGTCCCATTAGGCTCTGCGACCAACATGATGGGACTGCGCCACTGACTCTGTGACTGCTCTACGACCCCCAACTCCACCATCGGACCTCTTTCTCAATGACCTCCCGCATCTGTTGCGGGAGTGGGCACTTGGTCTCCCAGACTACCTGCCCGGGGGTCGTCTGGATAGTGTGCCACACGACTGAGGTGTGGCCTGGAGTGTGGTGAAAGTTGTGTGGAAGGCAGTCAGCAGGCACCGAGCTTGTTTCTGTTGCTCGGCCAACAGGGTGTCACCCAGTTGTAGCTCCTCAGTCTCAACCATATCAAGAACCTGGGAATCTAGGGCCGGCTCGGGAGGATACAGGGCAATCAACAGTCCCTCATGTGTATGCCAAGGCTTCATGTGGTTCACATGGTAGATCTGCTTCTTCTTTTTCCAGTCCAGCCAGTGGACTGTGACCGGTCCCACCTGGCGGACTACTTCTTAAGGGTGTTACCAACGGGTGAGGAGCTTCAACTCTTCTGAGGGAAGAAGCAGGAGCACCCTGTCTCTGGGCTCAAATGTGCGGGCCCAGGCCCCCTGATTGTAGTTTCGTTCCTGGGATCCTTGAGATGCCTGCTGATTCTCTTTCACAAGGGCACCTGCACGAGCAAGGTGTCCCTGAAATTGCAGGCCATACTGCAAGAGTTCCTGGGTGGCCAATGGCCTGGCTCCCAGGCCTCTTTCATTAGATCCTGCAGCCCATGGGGCTGCCGGCCGTACAGAAGCTCAAAGGTGGAGAATTTGGTGGATGATTGGGGCATTTCCGTGATAACGAGCAATAGCGGTGGGATCAGCTGGTCCCACTGGCGTAATTCTTGCAGAGGAAACTTTTGCAGCGTGTCTTTTAGGGTACTGTTAAAATGCTCAACCAGTCAATCAGTCTGGGGGTGATACACCAAGATCTGTAATTTCTGAATGCCCAATATTGTGCACACCTGGCAGAGCAGCCGGGAAGTAAAGTAGGTTCCCTGATCAGTGAGGATCTCCCGGGGCAGTTCAACTCGGGAAAATATCTTTACCAGCTCCACCACAATGGTGCGGGCGGCGGTGTTCCATAGTGGGATGGCCTCGGGGTAGCAGGTAGTGTAGTCCATCAGGACAAGGATATAACAAAGCCCAGCATTACTCTTCAGGAGGGGCCCCACCAGGTTCAGCGTGACGCGCTCAAAGAAGACCCCCACACTATCACCAATGGAACCAAGGGAGCTTGATACCCCCCGGGGGGCGGCAAGCTGGCACTCGGGGCATGAACTACAATAACCTCTAACCTCACGATGGACCCCCCAGCCAGAAGAAGTGAGATAGGATTCGGGCCAGTGTCTTCTCTTGTCCCAAAGAGCCAGCCGTGGGAACGTTGTGGGCAAGCTTCAAGACGGCCTTCCTATGAGAGTGAAGACGGCCAATTGGGTCCGAATTTCCTGAATTCGAGGGTCCCGATCAATGCGGTAGAGGCAATCACTTGTCAGCTCGAATTGGGGCCACTGTGCAGCCCTCAGGGGATCAGTCAGGTCTCCCTCAACCTGGGCTACCTGTTCGTAGGCCCAGCTGAGGGTGGGGTCGTCCTTCTGGTTGCAACAAAAATCTGAAAGGGGGATCATTGCAGGATCCTCCTCCAGGAGATCTGGAGGTGGCGTTGGGACCATGGGTTCATCAGGGGGTCCCCCTTGGGGTTCCTCAGCCTCATCTCCTTCCCCCATGGGGTCTCCCCAGGTTTGCCCACAGCCTGAGTCTATGAGCGCCGTGACTCGTTTTCGCCCAACTTCCATGGCGGTTGTTAGCTTCGGGGTGGACTGTCTGTGGACATGAGACTCTCCGGTATAGACTCGGCCAAAGCTACAGTCCATCTCAGGGCATTCTCATTGTAAGTGCCTAAACTGGCCGCAAGAGAAGCAGGGTCCTACCTCCAGTTGGCCTGGTCCCTCCACGGGGGACCACCTCTGTGGAGAGACTTGGTTTGTGGTCTCGACTCTTCTTATCAGAGCCATCGGAATGTGTGTGCCATGCAGGCTCAGGTCACCAAGGGGCGTCGCTGGCCCCAGCATCATGGGTTTGGACTCCAGGGTGTCGTTCGGCCTTGGGCCTGGGCTTCCTTGCTGTGCCGGGGAGCATTGAACCAGGCACTGAGGCTGGGGCTCAGGCTCCTGGCCCAATAGTGGTCTCAGCAGCCAAGAAGTCCTCCATTAAGGTGACAGCCGCACTAAGTGTTGTGGGTCAGTGCTGGAGTACCCAAGCCCTCCCCAGGATGGGAGGACATGGACCAACTGCTCTATGGCAATCTTGCCGGCCGACCGTCGCTCAGGGTGCAGCCATCACCAGCAGAGGTCTTTTATCTCCTGGGCTACGACCCGCGGCCGGGACCCCGGTGGGTAGGTCTTAGCCAGAAATTGCTGGCGGAAGGTTTCCAGCGTGATGTCCAAGGCATCTAAAATGGCCACCTTCACACATCCATAATCCCACTGCAGGGGTCAGGTCGCTGCTCACGTTCTCCATCAAGTGTAGTGGGTTAACAGCAGTCCCTCCCACTCTGAGTCAGTGGGAGGCTGCTCCATCTCACTACACCTGTAATCTAGGCAGAGTTGCAAACAGTTAGAGTCTCTGGGCCCAGAGCCTCAATCGGGACGGGGCAACAAATAGTTTAAAGCCCAGGCATATAGTAAGGGCAGGGCTGCCACGGTCCGTGGGCCCAGGCCCTCTGTCAGGGCAAGGCCACAAACAGTTTCAAGGTTCTGATCTAGTTAGGGCAGAGCAGCACAGAGATCGGGCGTCCTAGCTCTGGCAGACAGCCAACAAACGCAGGCCTCATGACTTGGAGAGGAGAGGCTGCCATTGCAGGGGTTGGTTGGCTCATGGGGGGGGCCTGGGCCCACCTGACTCCACCGGGCCTGACCCAGGGCCCTAACACTAGTGTAGGATTCCATCACTGGGTTAGTGGGGAATCCAGTTGCAACCTGGATTTGGAGGGGTCCTCTGTTTTCTCAGGGTAGAAGGCATGGGGCAGTCCCAGCAACTCCTCTGTGGCTCCAGCGGCTCTGGCCAGTCCTCAGCTCGGCAGGGTGCAGTCTCCCAGCTTGGAAGTGGGCAGGAGGCATCTGTTTCCTTCAGCGGCTACAACCCAACTGAGCTTCAGGACCCACCCTTTATACTTCCTGTTTTGCCCCTTAACTTCTGGTGTGAGGGATGATCACAGCCTGGCTCCACCCACCAGGGTTCAGAGGGTGGTCCCACCCCCTGGGGCTCAGTGGGAGGCCACTCTGCCTCACTACAATGTCATTAGACCTCTTTGGAGGAGGGTTGGATGATAGTGTAAAAATATGCCAATGACAAAAGACAACTTCTTTACACTAGGGTTCCCATTACTGCTTTCACTAGTGGAGCTGGACTGGTGGGCAGAAAAATGCAGACAAAGACATAGGATAGTACCAAAAAAAGTTCAAAGTGACAACCTTACTAGTTATACTAAATTTTGGTGAGATATTCTTAGGATTTTGGATGCCCTCTCTACAACATATGATCTCATATGCTGCTTTTCAATTTTCCATTTACTGCAGTGACAACCCTGTTTATTCCTTACCTACAGTATATCACAATTTCACTACCTAGTTGATTCAATACAAGCAGTGAGGGAAATAAGATTCTATTGGTAGAGTATTACCCAAGTTATAAAATCACTTTATTACTCTATTGTGTGCCTAAAATTTCTGGAGCACTGAAACAGATGTATTTTTATAGGGAAATGACAGCATATATTAATGAAATCCAGGTTCAGATTCTGGCAAAAAATCTTCCTTAATTTTATATTTTTGTAGCTTTAAATCTACTGCCCCACTGGGAAAAAATCAACTGAATATTTAGTATGCCTGTCCATCAGAACTTAATGTATAGCACTATGATTACATTTTATTCAATATACATAGGAGGAGGTTATTGTATGTGACACTGGAGATAAAACTTACTTTGTTAAATTTAATTTTCAAACAAATTCCATCTACTCTTTCTAGTATGCATTTTAGAACCAGGTCTTTATGGCAGACAATTAGAAGACTAGGGCCCAGATTCATCATTGCATTACTCCAGTTTTATGGAAGCGTAACACCATGGAGTTACTCCAGTGGAGTTACAATGATGTAAAACTGAATAGCATTGTGAAAAGACTCCATCTTTTTACCTATAAACTTAACAAATTTGATATGGAGTCACTGAGACACAACAAACACGGAGCATGTTAATACCATTTTACAGTGTATTTTTAGAATATAATCACACATTTAAATACAAGCATGCAACTAAGATCATACCTATCATCCTCATGAAGTTTTCATGGCAAGAAACCAGGGTGGATAAAAATCAATGATTTAAAAAAAAATAAAAAATTGTTTTTTAATTTAAAATCAGATTTTTTTTGATAAAATGCTTTTTGAGGAAAAAAACCTATCTAAAGATAGTTTTAATTAAGATACATTATAGCTCAAAGATATCTCATCATGGAATAGGGATTATAAATTCTAATTCTATAGTATGAGACAATATATTCATGTAATGTTTAAGAAAAGTTTTGTAAATGAGTTCCAATAGTTCATGGATTAGGGACCCAATCTTATGGGGTCCCAAGGGCTTCTGTAGAGATTATTTAGGTTAATCTTTCTATCTACCCAATGGGACTCAGTGCTCAGTCTAGAGAAGATACAATCAGAGATGCTTAGTTTTCCAGTTTGAGAACTGCATTTGTGTCTCCAGAGATAACATGCTTGTTAACAGCAAAAATGTTTTTAAATAAATAAATATATAAAGGTGAGAAACAACAGACCTCAACCCTATTGTCTCTCTGCAAATTTGTGTACACGGACTCAATCCCTTACCTCTCTCTAAAAGTGCAAAGTTTCAAAAAGTTCCCAATGAATAGAAGATGGTTGGGGGCGGAATAGATCTGGACAAGGAGAAGAAGTCTGGAGATAAATGTGAAAAGGGAGGGACAGGCAGTAGAAACAAAAGTTAAACTGTTGGAGCAGCATATTCCAGAAGTCTTGAGGTCTTTCTGTAGCCTTCATTGATTTGAGATCTACCATACCATTCTCTCACTAGAAGGGAAAACCTATAATGGCAGCAGGCTGTAAAAGAGACCCAGTTTGGGAATATTTTAATGAAGTTCTTCTACCTGTGGGTAAGACAGGCATGCGTGCAAAATGCAAACAGTGAAACAAAGAAATGCAAGGCCTGGTTGCCTGAATGAAAACAACATTCTGAGAAGTGTTCCTTCTCAGGAGGAAGCTGCGTTGAAGATGATGAAAGGAACATGTCTGAACATGCAGGATCTTCAGGTTGGTAAACTTTTTTATTTCATACTTCATTCGTAAGGACTGCCTGTCTTCCTTCTGGACTATTCTTGAATTCTCATGTTAGAGCAAAAAATATAGTTGTTACTCTCTGGTACTATCATTTTAGATGCAGTTGTGATAAAAAATAAAATAGCTGAAATAGGCAGATCTCCCTTTTACAATTTCACCTTTAAAGTAGTAGTGAGTGTCAGTGAATGCAATGAGTAATACTAAATGAGCAGTATGGTAATAATAATTAAATAACTGCATTGACTTATTTTGTTTAGGAGAATCCATCCTCAACATACAGGATTCTGAAGACTATCCACTTCAAGATCACCTTCATTTTCTATAGTTTCAGAGTTATCTGCCAATGATAGTGTTTCAGTCACATCATGTATGTCACATAGCCACAGTACATCACCTGTAGCAAAAAGAAAAAAAAAATCTCCATCATCCAGAAATAACCATAGATAAGTTTGTGATAAGAACCAGCAGATTACAAAAAAAGAGGTAATTGATGAAAAGATTGCTCAGTTTGTTTATGCAACAAACTCTCCTTTCCATATGATCGAGAACCCACACTTCATTAACATGGTTCAGTCATTAAGAACAGGTTACAGTCCACCCAACAGAGCAGATGTCGCAGGCAAATTGCTGGATAAAGTGTATGAAAGAGAAATTGAGCAGTGTGCAAAAGGTCTAGAGGGTAAAATTGTTAACCTGAGTCTTGATGGGTGGAGCAATGTCCCACAATGATCCTGTTGTATGAGCTTGTGTGACAACAGAAGAAGGGAATGTCTCCCTTACAGAAGCAACTGATACATCAGGAAATGCACACACAGCAGAATACTTACAAGAAGTAGCAGTAAAAGCTATAACAAACGGTGAAAAAAAATTCAAATGTCTAGTACGCAGCTTGGTCACAGACAATGCTGCAAATGTATTCAAGGTGAGAAAAAATTTAGAAGAGAGTCCCAAGCTAATAACATACAGTTGCAGTGCTCATTTGATGCACCTCCTAGACAAACAGCATGGCTACACTTGCAGATGTAGAGCGTTTTGAGTTAAACCAGCCTTTGTAGAGCGCAGTAGGGAAAGCGCTGCAATCTGTCCACACTGACAGCTTCAAGCGCACTGGTGTGGCCACATTTGTGGCACTTGCAGCGGCATTGGGAGTGGTGCATTATGGGCAGCTATCCCAGCATGCAAGTGACTTTTAAAACGGGAGGGGTGGGGTGGAGTGTGACAGGGAGTGTGTCGTGTGTATTTGGGGGGAGAGAGAGTGGGTTTTGGGGGGGCTGAGAGCATGTCAGCATGATGTCTTGTAAGTTCAGACAGCAGCAGACCTCTTCTCTCCCCCCGCCTCTCTCTCTCACACACAGCATTCCACAGTAACAGCTTGCATGATGGCTGTCAGAAACGGAGCTTTGAAACGGCATTTCCGCATTCCTACAGGAGTTCAAAACAATGACAAGAGTGGCCACTTGACTTAAGGGGATTATGGGACGTTTCCGGAGGCGGATCAGAGCGCAGTAACGGAACATCTCATTCACACTGACGCCCGGGCGTTGTAGCCAAGGCCGAGGTGGAGTACCAGCAGCGCTGTAGCTGCGGAGTCAGAGCGCTCTACGTGCATTGCCAGTGTGGACGAATAGTGAGCTAGTGCGCCTGGGGCTCCTTTATTGCGCTGTAACTCACAAGTGTAGCCAAGCCCAAAGATTTCAGTGTTCAAGAAATAAAGGCTAATGTTGTTGAAATTGCAAAATACTTCCATAACAACCACTTTGCAGCAGCTGCTGTAAAAAAAAGTGGGAGGAACCAAGCTAACTCTCCCACAAGACATGTGATGGAACTCAGTAGTGGACTGTTTTGAGCACTATGTCAAGAACTGGCCTAATCTGATGACAGTTTGTGAACAAAATCATGAAAAAAAATAGATGGCAGTGTCACAGCCAAAGTTCTCAACATTGGGTTTAAGAGAAATGTTGAACACATGCTGAGTCCCCTGAAGCCTATTTCTGTAGCCTTGAACAAAATGCAGAAAAATAGCTGTTTTATTGCTGATGCTGTTGAAATTTGGAAGGAACTGAGTGAGATCTTAAAAAGAGAAATATGCAATGACGGAGTTAAATTACAAGTATTAAAAGAAACGAATGGGACAAGCACTATCTCCAGCTCCTTTTCTTGCAAATATTCTCAATATTCGATACCAGGGTCAAACGTTAACTGCTGAAGAAGAGGAGTTGGCTATGACATGGACATCCAGCAATCATCCCTCCATAATGCCAACTATAATAAACTTCAGAGCTAAGGGTAAACCATTCAAGAAATATATGTTTGCTGATGATGTTTTAAAGAAAGGTCACACCAGTGAACTGGTGGAAGTCACTTAAGCACTTGGATTCAGAGACTATGGAAGTGATAATCTCACTTTTAACAGCAGTAGCTTCTTCTGCCGGTGTAGAAAGAATATTTTCTTCCTTTGGACTAATTCATTCCAAATTGAGAAATCGTTTGAGACCTGAAAAAGCAGGAAAGCTTGTTTTTCTTTTCCAGATTATGAACAAACAGGAAACTGAAGGTGAAGATGACTGACTTAGCTGCAGAACCCAATATTTGAAGTTTCTCATGTTGACCTGGCTGATATAGTCAATTTAATTTTGGGTTTTTTTTTTAAATATTTCATTTAACTATTTTAGTTAAAAACAATTTTAACAAAAACAAACCTGATTTTAAAAAAACTTGAATGTTTAACTAAATTCAAAAATTCATATGCTTGTTTTGTTAAAATAGTATATGTTTGCTGTTGAAGACAAAAATCCAGAATACACAATGTTGTTGTTTTAGTTAAATAAAACAATTTAAATGTCTGTCTGGTGATGTTCTCCTCCTAATACAGCATGGCAAGAAAATCCTCCAAATATTAATGATTAACCTGTTGAATTGGAGATAGGTCACCTCCCAATGACTTCATAAATATCTGCTTCAGTTACCTTTGGTAAATTAAATAACCAAACAGTCATTCGTTTTCTGATATAGCTGTAAAACTAATCTGAAAAGTTTTCAAAATAAATCACTTTAAAAATGTATAGTATGTACCTTCTAAAAATGAAACCTACATCTGAGATGTGAAGAATATGTATTAAGGTTATAACAACCAACAAGAATGCAATTTTATGTAGAAATCCATGATTAAATCGAGTCTTCCTGACTAGTGATTTAAATCATGATTTAAACCAATTTGATTTAAACCAAATCCACCCTGCAAGAAACTGGTCTTTTCCGACAAAAGGCTTTTAACACTAACAATTTCTCTCCATGGTCTAAACATAGGCCTTTGTAATTAGAGCAAACAAACATTACTTAGAAAACACTAATATTTTGCACTTAAATAGTGGAAGGAATGGTTATTATTGGTGCTTCTTTGTGTGTCTGCACTAGAGAACTGAGCCTTTTGCCTTTCATCTGATTTCTCTCTTCCATTGGTAGAGCCCTGCAAATCTACAGATATCTGCTTTATATCTACTCCGTGGACCATTTTTGCAGATCACAGATGGATGCAGATCCAAATTTTATATGTAAAGCCCTGCAAATCTGTGGATATCCGTGGATCATTTTTGAAGATCATGGAATCGGATGCGGATACAAATTTTGTATCTGCGCAGGGCTCTAATCCATTGGGACTGGGGCCTGGTTAACTAAAACTGGCAGAACTGCCTCGTGATCAGTGCACAAGATGGATGGGGCTTATTGAATGAGCAGCTATCCAGTATTTTGTTTTTATCTTAATTGCTCAATGAGTGGCCCCATGCCTTATTTACTGCACACTATTGAAACCTTGTTCTGAAGACAGAATTATTAATTTCCTCCTGGTCTTTTCCAGAGTGCTCATCACTATAGTTATGGATTATAGAAATTAATTTAATTTCACAACGCTGTGAAGTGAAATTACACAGAGATTAATCAGAAGTGTACACTAATTTTAAGCATCCAAGTTGAGATGCCTATGGGCTGATTCTTCAGAGTACTTTATATAGCACTTCATATGTTCAAATCCCTGTGTATTTTTAAAAAGTAATTTGTGATCACACACCACTGAAGAGTAGCATCTAATTAACTGTACATGGCAATGCAGAGCAGTGTCTATTCTATACTATTGTGCTTATCACCATAGTATCTGAGCACCTTCCAGTAGTCATAAGAACGGCCGTACTGGGTCAGACCAAAGGTCCATCTAGCCCAGTATCCTGTCTAGCGACAGTGGCCAATGCCAGGTGTCCCAGAGGGAGTGAACCTAACAGGTAAGGATCAAGTGATCTCTCCCATAGAATAGAGAATATCAGGGTTGGAAGGGACCTCAGGAGGTCATCTAGTCCACCCCCCTGCTCAAAGTAGGACCAATTCCCAACTAAATCATCCCAGCCAGGGCTTTGTCAAGCCGGGCCTTAAAAACCTCTAAGGAAGGAGATTCCACCACCTCCCTAGGTAACGCATTCCAGTGCTTCACCTCCCTCCTAGTGAAAAAGTTTTTCCTAATATCCAGCCTACTCCTCCCCCACTGCAACTTGAGACCACTCCTCCTTGTTCTGTCATCAGGTACCTCTGAGAACAGTCTAGATCCATCCTCTTTGGAACCCCCTTTCAGGTAGTTGAAAGCAGCTATCAAATCCTCCCTCATTCTTCTCTTCTGCAGACTAAACAATCCCAGTTCCCTCAGCCTCTCCTCATAAGTCGTGTGCTCCAGCCCCCTAATCATTTTTGTTGCCCTCCGCTGGACTCTTTCCAATTTTCCCACATCCTTCTTGTAGTGTGGGGCCCAAAACTGGACACAGTACTCCAGTGAGGCCTCACCAATGTCGAATAGAGGGGAACGATCACGTCCCTCGATCTGCTGGCAATGCCCCTACATATACAGCCCAAAATGTCGTTAGCCTTCTTGGCAACACGGGCACACTGTTGACTCATATCCAGCTTCTCGTCTACTGTAACCCCTAGGTCCTTTTCTGCAGAACTGCTTCGGGCCCTAGTCTGTAACAGTGAATGGGATTCTTCCGTGCTAAGTGCAGGGCTCTGCACTTGTCCTTGTTGAACCTCATCAGGTTTCTTTTGGCCCAATCCTCTAATTTGTCTAGGTCCCTCTGTATCCTATCCCTACCCTCCAGCGTATCTACCCCTCCTCCCAGTTTAGTGTCATCTGCAAACTTGCTGAGGGTGCAGTCCACGCCATCCTCCAGATCATTCATGAAGATATTGAACAAAACCGGCCCCAGGACTGACCCTTGGGGCACTCCGCTTGAAACCGGCTGCCAACTAGACATGGAGCCGATGATCACTACCCGTTGAGCCCGACGATCTAGCCAGCTTTCTATCCACCTTATAGTCCATTCATCCAGCCCATCCCAGCAAGTTAAAGAAGTAAGAATACTGTGGGAGACCATATCAAAAGCTTTGCTAAAGTCAAGGAATAACACATCCACTGCTTTCCCCTCATCCACAGACCCAGTTATCTTCTTATAAAAGGCAATTAGTTTAGACAGGCATGACTTGCCCTTGGTGAATCCATGCTCTCCTGCCATCCATCTCCACCCTCTGACAAACAGAGGCTAGGGACACCAATCCTTACCCATCCTGGCTAATAGCCATTAATGGACTTAACCTCCATTAATTTATCCAGTTCTCTTTTAAACGCTGTTATAGTCCTAGCCTTCACAATCTCCTCAGGTAAGGAGTTCCACAAGTTGACTGTGCGCTGTGTGAAGAAGAACTTCTTTTTATTTGTTTTAAACCTGCTGCCTATTAATTTCATTTGGTGACCCCTAGTTTTTGTATTATGGGAATAAGTAAATAAGGAAAAGTTCTCTACTTTCTCCACATCACTCATGATTTTATATACCTCTATCATATCCCCCCTTAGTCTCCTCTTTTCCAAGCTGAAAAGTCCTAGCCTCTTTAATCTCTCCTCATGTGGGCCCCCTTCCAACCCCCTAATCATTTTAGTTGCCCTTCTCTGAACCTTTTCTAGTGCCAGTATATCTTTTTTGAGATGATGAGACCACATCTGTACGCAGTATTCAAGATGTGGGTGTACCATCGATTTATATAAGGGCCATAATATATTCTCCGTCTTATTCTCTATCCCCTTTTTAATGATTCCTAACATCCTGTTTACTTTTTTGACCGCATCTGCACACTTCGTGGACGTCTTCAGAGAACTATCCATGATGACTCCAAGATCCTTTTCCTGATTCGTTGTAGCTAAATTAGCGCCCATCATATTGTATGTATAGTTGGGGTTATTTTTTCCAATGTGCATCACTTTACATTTATCCACATTACATTTCATTTGCCATTTTGTTGCCCAATCCCTTAGTTTTGTGAGATCTTTTTGCAGTTCTTCACAGTCTGCTTTGGTCTTAACTATCTTGAGCAGTTTAGTACTGTATCATCTGCAAACTTTGCCACCTCACTTTTTACGCCTTTCTCCAGATCATTTATGAATAAATTGAATAGGATTGGTCCTAGGACTGACCCTTGGGGAACACCCATCTCTATTCTGAGAATTTACCATTAATTCCTACCCTTTGTTCCCTGTCTTTTAACCAGTTCTCAATCCATGAAAGGACCTTCCCTTTTATCCCATGACAACTTAATTTACGTAAGAGCCTTGTCAAAGGCTTTCTGGAAATCTAAGTACACTATGTCCACTGGATCCCCCTTGTCCACATGTTTGTTGACCCCTTCAAAGAACTCTAATAGATTAGTAAGACACGATTTCCCTTTACAGAAACCATGTTGACTTTTGCCCAACAATTTATGTTCTTCTAGGTGTCTGACAATTTTATTCTTTACTATTGTTTCGACTAATTTGCCCGGTACTGACGTAATTGCCAGGATCACCTCTAGAGCCCTTTTTAAATATTGGCGTTACATTAGTTATCTTCCAGTCATTGGGTACAGAAGCCGATTTAAAGGACAGGTTACAAACCATAGTTAATAGTTCCGCAACTTCACATTTGAGTTCTTTCAGAACTCTTGGGTGAATGCCATCTGGTCCCGGTGACTTGTTAATGTTAAGTTTATCAATTAATTCTAAAACCTCCTCTATGTTCTTATGTTATGTTATGTTCTTATGTAGTCCATTAAATAACATGACTACTATCTGTCAGATGTTTGTTCTCTCACCCTCTTCCCAAGGAGAAAATGTGTGCAATGGGGTATCTTATTTAAAAAAAAAATTTTTTTTAAAACAATACACACACAGAGCTCTCTCTTATTTTAAAGAAGGTGCGGTAAAGAAATGGGGCTTTCACTTAGAGCAAAAGATGGTGAGGTTTGTGATGGTCTCTACTTTCTGTGGGAGTTCATTCCACACCCTCACACACAGACAAGCTTTACCCTTATTGGAGCGAGTTCCATTGTTCCAGGGGAGCAAAGTTGTTGATTGCAGTTTTCATCCTGGAGGTTTGGTTGATCTTTTAGATATCTTCAATGCCCTTCATCGCCTGGCCCCAGGATGAGGACTGAGATCTTGAACTTGACTTGATATTCTATGGTAAGCCAATTTAGGGAACAGAGGATAGGTTTATTGTGTTTGCAGTAGCCTCATGTGTTACTGAGATGTGCTGTAGCATTCTGTACCATTTGGTGTTTCCTAAGGACCAAAGGCTTCATGCCTAGGTATATCACATTTCGGTAGTCCAGCCAAGGGGTGATGAAGGCATGAATTACTGAGGCTAACTCATTGTTCATCAGAATGGGATGGAATCTCCTAATCAACCAGAGATGGTAGTAAGCATCGCTCATGGATGGTGCTGTGCAAAAGCTTGGTGTCAGTGAGGAATCCAGGAGCACTCCTAAGTTACAGACTAAATTGTCCAATTGTGGGTGTGTCCCTGCAACCAGTGAGGACTGCATCATGGCTGCATACTCTACAAAATGCTTTCCTCTGCCCACCAACATCTTCTCTCTCTTGCTCGGATTCAGCTTCAACCAGCTGGTCACCATCCACGAACTGATCGCATCTGAGCACTGGACCATCTTAGCAATAATAGTGTGTTCGATGTTGCAAAGGATAGGTAGAGCTGAAGGTCATATGTGTATTGTTGGCACTTGAGTCCTTGTCATCTGACCAGTTCACTAGTGGCTGCACGTAGATGTTGAATAGGACAGAGGAGAGAATTTATATTTGTGGTACTCCACAAGTGAGAGGTCTAGTAGTGGAGGTGCAGTTTCCAATCACTAATCATTGGGCGCATTCCTCCAGGAAAGACTAAAACCATTTTACGTCACGGTAGGATAGGAAGTGAAGAATACTATATATCAATCAGACAAGAGCCACGAGAATGATAAAAGGATTGGAAAATATGCCTTATAATGACGGACTCATGGAGCTCAATTTATTTATCTTAACAAAAAGGGGTGACTTGATCACAGTTTTAAGTATCTAACGGGTAACACAAAATGGTAATGGGTTCTTCAGTCTAGTAGACTATGTATAACAGGATCTAATGTCTGGAAGTAAAAGCTATACAAATTTAGACCAGAAAAAAGGTATACATTTTTAACAATGAGGGTAATTAACCACTGGAACAACTTACCAAGAACTGTGGTGGATTCTCCATCACTGACAATTTTTGAATCAAGATTTCTTAAAAGATATGTTCTAATTCAAATAGGAATTAATTCAGGGAAGTCCCATGGGCTGTATTATATAAGAGGTCAGACTAGATGATCCCTTCTGGCCTTTTAATGTATTAATCTATTTATTTAAACTACAGGGGAATGTAGTTTTAATACTGTACTTTCCCAGCAGTGCAAACACTGTATATGTTTCACTGTTTGTAATCTGCACTGAATTTGTTGCAATAAATTAAGAAAAAGAAATGTAATAAAACGTTGCACTTATATAGCACTTTTCAGCCCACAATGGTGTGTCAGTAAATGTTACCATTATTTTACAAATGGGGAAAAGCAGGGGTCAAATTGAAAATAAAAAGGTAGTGGTACTCTTCCAAGGTCCTCCCACAAACCAATTCCTGTCCACAAAATAAGCTCCACACACTTGAAACAGAAAAATATGTTGTCCGGAAGTAGATTGTGGAGATGTTTAAAACATGATCATGCTAGGCTGGCTCCCTTGGATTACCTGAGCTTGTTTCCTTCTTGGGGAAAAAATAAATGGTGGAACTCTCCCAAGTTCCATCTACTCACAACACTAAAATGAGACATCGCTCACACACTCCTTTGTTACATGCTTTGATCAGTAGTGAAATTGTTAAATTAGTTGATGTTTAAATAATCCATTGCTGAGAACCTGAGTTAACACCACTGAGCATCAACTCAGACTCCTCAGACTTATTTTTTTATGTTCTCGCAAACTCAAACAGACGTTGCTGCTCAGATACATTCAATCCACATTCTAAAGGTTTCCTGCGCAACACTGAAGGCTAGAGATTTACTTTTTTTAAAACAAAAGCTTCTATTCTAGAGCACAAGGTTGCAACTTGGGAGAGTAACACAGCACCACTGCACACCTTCAAATCTGAAGGCTGAGGAAAACTGTAAATGGAAGTTAACTGGCTGGCTTAAGACCACATAGCAAGTTGTGGGACAGGACAGAACAGAACAGAGAACTCCTGAGTCCCACCCCTCTATTCTGTTTACTAGATTACAATATTTCTATTTATATTTTCATGCTTAAACCCATGTTAAAAGTTGCATGGTTATATTTTAATTCAAAACATTCCTAACTATTTTGCAAATATGAGAATATATTTTAAAAGAATGTAAAATTTCAGATTCAAAATCAATTAATTTTGATTGTGAGTGTATTTCATGAACAATTAAAAAAAACCATACTTGAGCTTTCTTAAAAAACTCAGACATGTTGGTTCATTTTTCACATAAGCAAAGTGTTCAAAATCTAATAGCAGGAACTACTTAGATTCATAAAGCAGTGCTTTATTTGTTACAGCTGTTCTTTTATGATATCTGAACCCAGACATAAATTTCTTAGTTTTGCACAGGGGTCTGGCATAACAGGCAGATATAATTAATTTTAGCAATATGAAAAACTGCATCATCTTGGAATTCATTCTTACAAATGGTGGTGATGCTGAGTCACTTCCTTTGATAATTTAGGCAATGATAATTATAATTTAATTTCTTATGATTTTTCCTAAATATTATCTACCCCAAAAGAAAGGAGATGGAGGTGCACAAAGATAGGTTGTGTTGGTTCTCGTCTCATATTAAATGTACTATAAATCAAAATTTAAAAAAAATCAGTTTACATTAGTTTCATGAAATGTGACCTACAAAGGTTTTTGTTTGTTCGTTTTGCAATTGGACTCATGCTTTATGTTTTCAAAAAAGTCTGAAAGGTGTATGGATTTTTTTCCTGTCTATTTTTTAAACGTTGAAATATTGGAAATGTCAATCTACTAAGGCCAGGAAATGCAAATGTGAAAGCATAAACTGTAACTCTACCCCTTTATGCATATGTATTACAATGTATGTGATCACATACTCCTTTTTAAACAACACACAATGTATCATATATATTTCCATAATATTAAGGCATGATTCAGAAAAGCATTTAAGCATATCAGGAAAGTACTTTGCTGAATCAGGCCTTGGATACGCAGGTGTAGCAGTTTTTAGTATGGTGTTCTACTCTGTGTATGCAAGACAGAGTCCATGGAAGTTATTTCTACATACTTAAAGAACAAACATGCTACAAATCAATTATAACAAGATTTAATAAGCAGCATTATATAAATACTTACAATTAGAACATTAACTTTTTCAATAACTACATTACTATTAATATTTCACAAATAAATCAATGAAAATATATTAAATATAATTAAATACTGTGAATCAGCAAACATACATATATTTCTATGTCAGTTTACAGCAGAATTCCATGTTCTTGTACTTGTGAAGTCAGAAATATATTAACAATTTTCCAAGTAGTGTGGAAGTGAAGGTTCCAAAAAAATCCTGACATGAATGTAAAGAAACATTTTCTTTAAAAGAATCCTAAACTAAGTCCAGTACTTAGTGAAAGTAATATTTTAACTTTATTGATCAAGGATAGGCCATATGAAAAATACTCTCTAAAGCCCCAATCCTGCAAAGACGAACTTTCTGTCTTGAGAGCAGTCCCACTGATTTCTCACAATGTGTAATTCTCTATAAGGTTAGATAGAGCATGAATGTATAGTACATAGGTGGGCACAAATTAAAATGCATAAAAACACAGAAATGCCAATATATCATAAAACATACTGGACCAGCATGATAATTAAATTAGTACATATTTTCATTCTTTTCTACCCATAAATGTGACATTTTCCCATTCATCTTAATCCCTTGGGCCTATTATCAGGACTGTTTTATTGCTGACCCTCATATCAGAAACATACATTTATCTTTCTCCCACCTATCTGGCAGCACACAATAGTTGAGCCAAGAGTGACATAACATAATATTGTTCTTGGAAAAACAAAAGCATAAAATGGAGAGCACAAGTATTTGTTACGGGGAACTAAACTCTAGTTATGATTTACCCCATTCTAATTTATTTTTTCAACTACTTGAAATTACAGGTTATTACTACACATCTATCTGCAGCAGACATCTCTGTAAATCTTTCTCCCTTGTGGAACTATATGTCATTCTGTAGAAGACATAAGTAATATTAGCCTATTATAAGCTTTTCAAAGTATTAGAAGATGCTGGGATGATTTATCCTGTAAATCTTGAGACTCAATTTGTGAATTTGAAACTGAGCAGAACAGTTATTTTGGAACATTAGCAACACTTCAGCGTCATGTGACAGATATGATATTCCACTCAACACATAAGTGATTCTGCACTTACCTTTGAAACAATTCTCTTTAGCTCCTGTGAAGTCCTGCTAGCCAGCTACTAATAACTGAGATGCCCCAGAACGCAGCTACCACAACAGTAACTTGGCTGGAGCAACACAGCCTATCGGTTCGGACATATATTGTAAATATGCAAAAATATTACATAGTTTTGAAAAAACAGCATATAACTGCTCGGGATATAAATAATAAAATAACTCTCAGAACAGCATGGTGCTTGATCTTAGGTGCAGGTTCAAATACCCAACTACAATAATGTAGGACATCGATGTTAACTATGTCATTGCCGATCCGCGATCAGGGCACGGAAGGAAGGCGAGATCATTCAGTGACAACGTGTACAGGGTACTGCAAGCGGGAAGGCATGTCGGTGCCCCGGGGGTGGCACTTGGGGAAGCACCAGCACTCACTGACCCCCAGCTGAGCGGGGGAACCCCTAGGCCAGAGGGGCAGCAAAAGCCCCGCACTGCGGCTCCCTGGCGCAGCAGGGACGCGGTCTGCCCGGGCAGGGGCGCGAGGTCACAAGGCTGCTGTGTCTGCAGGGGCCGCTCGCAGAGCTCCCCGCACTGGTGACGCTGCGGCCACCCCGAGGGCGAGACGCGCGTGCTCCGGCCGCTGCTGGGGGACGCGCTCACGTCACTCTGGGAGCTCCGGCGCTGCCTTTGCCTCCCCCAGCCCGGCCCCACACAAGCTGTGAGCGCGCGGCACTCGGGGGTGGGGGCGCTCTGCCCTACCCCTAACTTAGTGCGCGCGCGCGGGTCCTAGCTCCTCCTCCCGTATCCCGGCGGAGCTGCCGCGCTCCTCTCGCGAGAGTTTAACAGTGCGCCCCCGAGACATCCGGGTCCCTCCTCGCCGCCCCGCGCTGCTTGGCCCGGCCGGAGCCCGGAGGAAAGATGGCGGTGGAGTCGCGGGTTACGCAGGAGGAGATTAAGAAGGAGCCGGAGAAGCCCATCGACAGGGAGAAGGTATCGGGGGGCAGGCCCGCCCAAGGGCGCTGCGGGGGGGAGAGGGCCGCGCCGCGCCTGGGGCCGGTGCTGACGGCCTGTGTTTGCCCCTTGCAGACGTGCCCGCTGCTGCTGAGGGTCTTCACCACCAACAACGGGCGGCACCACCGCATGGACGAGTTCTCCCGCGGCAACGTGCCCTCCAGCGAGCTGCAGATCTACACCTGGTGAGCTCTGCCCTCCCCTGGGACCAGCCGCGCCGCAGGGCTCCGGCGCTTCCCCGAGCCGCAGCTACCGTATAGACCCTGCCCTCTGGGCTGTGTTTTAGTCTCACCGCTGGTGAGCTGCTGGGCCGCAGCACACCCATGATCCAAAACTGCATCAAATCCGCCACGCCCTAAGCTGCCATCGAGGGCCTTGCACTGTAGTTGCAGGCATGTGTATTTTTATTAAAAACAACCCGTGGCTGTAATAGCTAAACTTGGAAGGCAGAAAGCTGCTGTTGTCCTGCTATGATACTGCATCGTTTGCAGTCATAATGACTGGGAATCTCATTCCTAAAATTGGAACAAAGAATTTCATATGAAACTTAACTAACTATAGGTCATTGCTAGAGATTCTGTATTTGATGTGTCAACTGACTGCCTCAGACTTTCAAAGATCTATATGTTGGAATACTCTTCATTAATTTGGTGTAAATACACAATACAAAAGACTTCTTACTTTAACACCCTTGTACATTTGAAATTCTCTATTCCAAAGTAGGCCTAAACATTACTTTGTCTTCAAAACTGGTTGTTTTGGCTGCCTGTAGTAACTAAGGCCATGTCTGCACTAGCACTTATGTTGGCAAAACTTTAGTTGCTGAGGTGTGTGGGGAAAAAACACACCCCTGAGTGACATACGTTTTGCCATCATATGCGCTCATGTGCAGGGCACTATGTTGGTGGGAGACACTCTGCTGCTGACATAGCTACCGCTCCAACAGGTGAGCTCTCCTGTCTGCACAGAGCAGCTACACGAGCGATCTTGCAGCTTCATTGGTACAGCTATGCCGCTGTAAGCTTGTAAATGTAGACATGGCCTAAGTTCCATGTCTCTTGAAGACTACCAAAAAAGTTATCCCAAAATGTTGAGTATTGTATAGAAAGTGTGTTAGTAATTTTTGTGCAGTGTTTTGCATACATTTCATGTGTGCAGTTTGCATGTGGTATTTTGTGTATTGTGGAGAAGGTGTTATCTCTGGCGGCAACCAGTGTTCTTTATTAACTCTTTTTAGTTCCTTAAGTTTCATTTGGAAAACTAGTTTGGCCCAAAAGTTGCCAGAGTTACTCTTCAAAAACATTCTTATTTGTCTTCAACATTTGAAGAATGTCAAACTTAGTTATGTGTTGCTGATGCTGACTTGGGAATGAACTTTGTCTAAAACGTCTTTGTCTACAGGTATCTTGTTACTACTCCAAACTTCCCATATAGCAAAATTTCCTTGAAACTTATGCATCAATGACCTAGTTGAATAAACTAACCTTTGTTGTGAATAGGTTGGAGGCCCAGTCCTGCTGTATTCATTTTAATTGGAATTATCGACCCAAACCTGGTCATTGATGTCTGGGAAATTTTTGCCTTTAGCAGAAGCCAGATCAGGCTCAGTCAACACAGTGCCCTCTATTGACTGGTTAGAGCTAAATATTTTTAGGTTTTAGTCGTGACTGTAAAGGTAATTCTGTCTCCTGTCAGGATAGTAACCATGATCTTATTATAAGGCTGACTTTGACTTCCTCTATCATGTGTATGTACATTAAAAAAGCTTTCAAATTACAATTTATTACTTTATATTGAAGGCCTCAACTGAGATCAGGGCCCCTCCGCAGGAGATACTTTGCAACTACATAGTGATGATGGGTCCCTATTGTGAAGAATTTACAAAGGGGGGAGGGGAAACAGGTACAGTGAGGTGAAGTGACTTGCCCAACATCATAGTAGGTTAGTAGCTGAACCAGGATTAGAACCCAAATCTGAGTTCCAGTCCAGTGCCTTATCTACTAGACCATTTTGCCTCAAGTGTTTAATTGGTGTCTTATGTTTTCAGATGTTTAGAGTAAGTCCTCGCTGACAACAAAAAAACATGCTCAGAATGTTTTAAATAACTTAATTTTTTAGATTAAATACTTTAAAAATGGATCCTCATTGAAGCTTGTGAAGTGACTAACATGAAATACGTAGTACACGGAAATACAGAAGTATATAAAAATCTTACACTGCCCAAATGTGAACTATATATTTCCTTGCTTTTACGTGCTGTTTTTGTAAGTGATAATACGTAGTTAACAAACAATTGTCACTTATCTTAAACGGGGTTTGAAATTTTTATATATTTGACAATAATATGAACCATCCTGATGAGTTGTAATGTGTCTTTCTTTTTTTAAATCTAGGATGGATGCAACTTTAAAAGAGCTGACCAGTTTAGTGAAAGAGGTCTACCCAGAAGCACGGAAGAAGGGCACACACTTCAATTTTGCAATAGTTTTTACAGAACTCAAGAGACCCGGTTACAGGTAAATGACATTTCTTCTCCAGATTCATGGAATATTTCAGTCAGCAGAGTTGTAAACTGTTTTTCATCAACACTTATTTAAAGTCTGATATCATCTGAAATCTAGTCCTAATAAAGAGAGAACTGCATGGTGACTGCAATGCTTCTAACGTTTCTTTTGTCCTTCCCAAAACAACGAACATGTGTTTGCCTAATCTGCTGGTCACCTCATAGGCAACCACCCAGGATATGTACCTGTAGCTTAGAGTGGAAATGGAAGGCTTGTTGTCTCAGGTGGTATGGGGAGTGACTAGATCCTCTATCTAATAAGTGCTTATGATTAAGGCCCTACCAAATTCACGGTCAAGTTCACGGTCATAGGATTTTAAAAATAGTAAATTTCATGATTTTAGCAATTTAAATCTGACATTTTGTAGTGTTGTAATTGTAGGGGTCCTGACCCAAAAAGAAGTTTGCGGGGGTGGGGGGAGGAAGGTCGCAAGGTTATTGTGTGTGTGGGGGGGGGTGTTGCAGTACTGCTACCCTTACTTCTGCGCTGCTGCTGGTGGCGGTGCTACCTTCATTGCTGGGCAGCTGGAGAGCAGCAGCTGCTGTCCGGGAGCACAGCTCTGAAGGCAGAGCCACCGCCAGCAGCAGTGCAGAAGTAAGGGTGGCATGGTATGGTATGGTATTGCACCCTTACTTCTGCGCTGCTGCCTGCAGAGCTGGGCCCTGAGTGAGCAGCTGCCACTCTCCGGCCCTCGAGCTCTGAAGGCAGTGCAGAAGTAAGGATTTGCAATACCGCGACACCCCCCCCCTCCCCCCTTAAAATAACGGAACCCCTGCAACTCCCTTTTGGGTCAGGGCCCCCAATTTGAGAACCCTGGTCTCTCCTGTGAAATCTGTATAGTGTAGGGTAAAAGCACACAGAAGACCAGATTTCATGGTTCATGACACGGTTTTCATGGCTGTGAATTTGGTAGGGTCCTACTTATGATCTTAGGACTGATATTTCTGTCATAATGGTCCTCTGTCAACCAGTGATGTAGGCATTCACTTATCAGTGACCAGTTAAAGGGCAGTGAATGTGTCCTGCTATGTCATCTGCAGTGTTTTCTTTTAGTTTTGTTCCCTTTAACTTGACAGACACATTAAATTTTAGCTCAGAAAAAACTAAGTTTACATAATGGTTCTATCCCGAGTTGTACTGTTTCTCTAGTGAAGACAGAGCATGTGGAGTGTGAGGGGGTGCCACCTTTGTATTCAACTAGTTGAAGACAGCATGAGGGGGGGAAAAACTAAAACCATTCACTAGAAGATCATATTTGGGCCTTAATGAGTTTTCAGTTTAGAGAGAGATGGACTCTTTGCCTCTAATTATTAATTTGCATTTCACTTCCTCCCTGCAGGGTGAAGGAGATTGGCAGCACAATGTCAGGCAGAAAGGGCACAGATGATTCCATGACTCTGCAGTCTCAGAAGTTCCAGATTGGAGACTACTTGGATATAGCAATTACTCCTCCAAATCGTGCACCGCCCCCATCAGGACGCATGAGACCATACTAAGTGACAAAGTGTCACTTTGTTTAAAACTGATCACGTATATTTCCCTTTGATAGTACTTGCTGCTTGAAACAGGCTCTTTTTTGTTTTTATTGCTAAGCAAGAACATCTGAGAACACACTTAAGCCTTGGAAACATGGGTTACTTTTAAATCTTTATTTTACTCTGTTTAGAAGAAAATATCTTTCAGCAGCTTCATAATCCTTTTCATAGTAGTTATGGTTTGAAAAGTAGGAATGTTCAGTGTTTCACAGTCTCTAAAATATGAGCAGCATAACATAGAAGTGTTCTTTTTGTTAGAAACTGTCATGTTTGGAACAAATATATTGCTATGTCATCCAAAATTTAGTGTCTGTTTTTAAAGATTAAATCAGGTCTGCGTAATAAGTGTTTAATTAAACTGTTAATGTCAGGAGTTTTCAACAAATTGTGGCCTCTAAAATGAGGAGTGAAGCTTTCCCTGAATGACCCTGTAACTGACTCCTTTGTGGGATGAATGGAGTTAATGCGGTGTTAACTCTATGCAAAGTCATAAGAAAATTGGGCTTTGTCTCTGAGGGCTTTAAGTCTTTAAGATAATTTCATCTTTAGTGGTAAGTCTTTCTCAGCTGAGTGAGATTCAGGGAAAAGACATGGTATCTTTAGCCATACCTCCCATACCAGTGCTCCCATGACTGACTCCCTCTGTGAAAGGTGCCTAGCCCATATCCAGCCAGAGTGCTATGCTGCCTCACTGGTTTCTGATCCTTCTGTGGAAGGAATGGACATAAGTTTTATCAGTATGTATTTTATTTTTAGGGCCCTACCAAATTTATGGCCAAGAACAATGCATCACAGACTGGGAAATCTGGCTATGTAGGGAGGGGCAGGGCTCCCCATCCCAGAGTCCCTGTTCCCAGATCCTCATCTGCTCTGCCTTTCCCCCACCCCATTTCCTCCTGTCTCTCCTTGCTCCCAGTTCTCCTCCTTCCCCAATCTTAGTGTGTCCCCCACCTCCTTTGGCTCCTTGTCCTAGTCTTTTGGCAGGCAGTCCCATAGCTCCTTGTCAGATGTCTCCATCCTTCACCAGTTGTTGCCAGTTTGCCTCCCTGACCTTTTGCAAGCCCAGTCCCCTTACTGACCATTCCAAATAGCTTTTGTCATGCACTCCTCTTGTTCCAAGCTCCTGTATTTGATTCAGGCAACTTACTCCTTCATGCTGCCTGGGAGTCAGGGCCGGGGTGAGTGGTCATTGACAGCACAGGAGAGAATCTTCCTACTTTCAATTCTGGTGCTCAGACCTGGCATGGCCCACAGCAGCTCAGAGCTGCACTTGCAAGGAAAATTCTTTTCAGCTCCCTGCAGCATAGCTAATGCCGATGGAATCTTTGGGGAAATTAAGCTGTAGCCAGTGAGAGCATGCACACTGCAGTTTTTCAGATACTTATAACTTGGCCAAATTTGAAGGGGAACAGCAAAAGCACATCCCTGACAAAGGCTACCTCACCCAGGCCACATTTTAAGTCTCTGGTTCAAGGCATTGGTCCTGCCTCAGCACAGTCCTGGAATTGATGACTTCTCAAGGTCCCTTTCAGCCCTACATTTGAGGGTGCCAGAGCTTTTCAAAGTGAAGGTCCCCAGAAGGGTGAAATTAATGAATGTTTCCACAACTTTGTTCTTGGAAACAGCTGAACCACTTTGGCCTGAAGTTTTCCAAAAAAAATAATTCAGCCTGAGGCAGACAGCTGGTCTAGAAAATGTCACCCCAAAGGGTTAGTTTGGCAAAGTTCTAAGCAACTGAAAACAGGGTCTTATAACAACAGATGTCAGGCACCTTTAATGGTGGGTGGTGCTACTGCCCTCACCTATAGCATTTACTTCCATATCATGTACTTTTTGCTTGTTTAATTCAAAATAAATAGGACCCTATCAAATTCATGGTCCAGTTTGGTCAATTTTTGGTCATAGGATTTTTTTCATGGTCATAGGACAGGGGTAGGCAACCTATGGCACGTGTGCCGAAGGCGGCACGCGAGCTGATTTTCAGTGGCATTCACACTGCCCAGGTCCTGGCTACCGGTCCAGGGGGCTCTGCATTTTAATTTAATTTTAAATGAAGCTTCTTAAACATTTTAAAAACCTTATTTACTTTTCATACAACAATAGTTTAGTTATATATTATAGATTTCGAGAAAGAGACCTTCTAAAAACGTTAAAATGTATGACTGGCACGCGAAACCTTAAATTAAAGTGACTAAATGAAGACTCGGCACACCACTTCTGAAAGGTTGCCGACCCCTGTCATAGGATTTTTAAAATGGTCAGTGTCACTGTTTCAGATGTTTACATCTGAAATTTCACAGTGTTGTAACCATGGGGGTCCGGACCCAAAAGGAGGTGGTGGGAAGGGGGTGGTCACAAGGCTTTTGTAGGGGAGTCTTGGGATTCCCACCCTTCCTTCTGTGCTGCTGCTGGCAGGAGCACTGCCTTTAGACAGGGCAGCCAGAGAGTAGTGCAGAAGTGAGGGTCACAGGGTATTAGGGTGACCAGACAGCAAGTGTGGAAATTGGGACAGGAGGTGGGGGGAAATAGGCTTCTATATAAGAAAAAGCCTCAAATATCAGGACTGTCCCTATAAAATCGGGACATCTGGTCACCCTATAGATGGTGGGTTACCATATGTCTGGGTTTTTTAGGCAGCCTCCCGGCCAGGTTTGAGACTGACAACTTGAGCTGCAACCTCTCTGCCCGGGGGGGGGGGGCGCGCGGTGCCTGACAGCCTTTTCAAAAGAACTGAGCTTGTCCCAAGTTGGAATAGGACTTTTCATGCAATTGCTCATTTCAGCCACCAGGTGTCACTGTGGCACCAGGTGCTAGATTAAGGAAGCTGAGAGAGAGCACATGCCTCTACTGGAGCCCAGGCAGTGACAAGGAAGAAAGACAGAACTTGGCTCCTGTGGAGAGGTTCGAGAAACATAGGGGGACTGGGACCGAGAAAAGAGGGGAATAGGAGCAGAGGGCACATGGGGGACAGAAGGATCTGGAACCACTAGAGAACACTCCTCTCCAGATGTTGGTATTGAAGCTATGGATCCTGACTGCAACTGTGTGTGTCATTCCACTCTGGTCTACAAGGGGAATAATCACTTACTATTGCTTGAACCCTCAAGCTTTGTGCTGCCGATCCATAGGTCCCAAATCTGGTGATGATCCATCTGGGGGCCAATATGGTTTCACATGATGGAATTTCTAGTTTTCCAGTTTGCCTTTTTAAAAATTTAGGAAGATACATACAGAAAAACTAAAAACATTTAGTCTGCAAAGTCAAGTCCTCAAAAGGCCTGTGCAACCTTAATTTGCCCCCCTATGTGCATATGTATTATGATACAGTCTTTAATTACATGATCATATCCTATTTTCTTCCATAGGACCTCTGCCTCATTCAGTGCATGGGTGTGCTGTGCCCTGGGAATGAATGATATGTATAGATAGTGAGGCAGTTATCTGTATCATTTGTTTTGGAAAGGGCAAGGTGTGTAGTAAATGAAACAGGACAGTGTAGGAAGAGACAGGATGGACTTATGGTTAAGGCTGTGGAATGCTGCCCTTGAGAATTGGATTCTATCCCTGGCATAGAATTCCTATGTGATGCTGGGCAAGTCACTTAAACCAAACTTTTCACACATGGTCACTAGGTGGGAGTTTCTGCTTTTTCTGGGCTCCTGACTGGAGGCACCTGGGGCCCAGATTTACATAAGTGCTGAGCACTCACAATGCATGTGAAGTCAGTGGTAGCTGTGCTTTGAATATATAAAGTGCTATAAAATGTGAACGACTTTAGAAATTAGTCCCATGGTGGGCCCTGTAATTTAGTGGACATGTTTGACAGTTTGGGCCTTAATCTCTCTGTGCCTCAGTTCCTGAACTGTAAAATGGAAACAATACCACCGCCCCTCATAGAGGTATTAGTGAAACACTCTCATACTGCAATGAGAGCACCACAGAAAAAGCCCATGAGGAAATGAATAATTTTATATTTAGTGCAATGTTTGCATGCTGTGTGGTAAATAAGGACAGAAGACACACGTTAAATAAGGATAAAAAAAAAATCAAATAGCTGGTCATTCACTAAGCAGTGTCCTCCTGTGCACTGAATGAGGCTGGGGCCTTGTGGAAACACTAGCATAATGCATACACACAAAAGGTGGGAATTAAGGTTGCCTGGACAATCTCGACACTGGCACTTCTAACATTTGAATGCTTGACTTTGCAGACTTAATATTTAAAAAAATATATAATTCTGGTATTATGTTCACTGACACATAAGTGCATGGAAGGAACTGCCTGGACACACAGAGCTAGCAGTAGATTAGAGAGAGGTAAGGCTCTCAAAAAGAGAGCTTCCCCAAAGGGTATACCCAAAGCAACTCTCAGGTCTAGTCTATACTCAAAAAGGTTAACCTATGTGATTGTACCAGCAATCCCCCCAGTGGAGAGACAGCTTCTACTGGCAAAAATGTGCTTTTGCTGCCTGTGACACAGAGGCCACTTGGTGCCAGCTGCAAAGTGTTCACTGTTCTTTACAAGCAATTTCTGCCTCAGACCTGACAAGCTCACTACACCTAATAAAGCCCTGTCATGGTATTTATCTATAAAGGGTAGCATGTGGCATCTCTACTGAGAGCTTTTTTTATATGGAGATATACCTATCTCATAGAGCTGGAAGGGACCCCAAAGGGTCATCGAGTCCAGCCCCCTGCCTTCACTAGGCAGGACCAATTTTGCCCCAGATCCCTAAGTGGCCCCCTCAAGGACTGAACTCACAACCCTGGGTTTAGCAGGCCAATGCTCAAACCACTGAGCTATCGCTCCCCACTTGTAATTTATCAGTACTCACTGTGAGATGAGTGTACAGGTAATATTTAAGGAATAACACAACTATATTAAAATATGTCCTTATGGTTTTGGAGTGAAAGTGAGTTGCCAGGGAATCATGTCTTGGTGGTGGCCCATTCAAGCAGGAGGGAGTTGTCACCCCTTACTAGTTAGCCAATTACATAATATATTGCTCAATTGTTCACAGCTGCACCAACTCAGAAAAGTCAATGCAAAACCATGAAACACCAACAATAACCACCTGGCAGTGAAAAGGAATAATATGACAGTGAAGGGCTCACCCTGTCTGTGGAGAGTCACAAAAAACTGATTCAGTATATCACAGGGTAGAGAAAGTCACTCTGGATCCATTCACTGAGGAAGTACCTTGACGAGCAGGACTGTTTCATGAAAGACTGGGTCCTAGCTCTTTGGGGCTAGCAACCTCTGCAAAAGATTGAACTTTGGGGGTGGGAATCTACTTTATTAGCTAGGAAATGTAACTATTAATAGGTGTAGGCCCTAGTTTGTGTTTTGTGAATTTGTTTTATATGTAACCATTTGTTTTAACCATTCCAACTTATCTGGATTTGAATCTCTGTTCTTTCTTAGATCAATTTTATTTTGTTCTAGGATAATTTAATGCACAGGCTGTATGTAATACAGGAATGGGGGGGGGGGACTAAAGTAAAATGGGCAAACTGGGGTACACTGTTCCTTTGGGAATAGAGGACCTGGAATTTCTGTGAGTATCCAGTGGTCAGGCTGGATACCACAGGGGGACAGCAGGAAGGGACTTGGGGGCTGGGGTCCATCTATTGTCAACCCACAGAGCAAAGGCAGGACTGATTTAGCCCAGAGGAGAGTGCTCGGGGGCCTGCCAGACTGGTGGTGTTAGGGAGCTAACACCCAGCTGGCACAGAAAGACTCCCTCGTGCTGGCAGCAGATGGCAACAAGATGATGCACAGCCCTGGGTGGCCTGAGAAGCATCACACCAGTATAGCTTATACCATTTCCCCAAACTACATAAGCGGTACTGGCAAAAGCCCACTTTTTGCTATAACTGCATCTACACTGGAGCTTTTGCTAGTACAGAAATGTCATAAAAAACCCCACACCCCTAATCAATACTCCTATACCAGCAAAAGTTTCTAGCGTAGACCTGACCTCGGTTCCCTAGTCATTGTTCTCCATACAACTCCCTTCCTCCTCCCCAGTTACCTCATACACAGGCTAGGTTGAGCTCCTTGGTCACCAGATCATCATCTTTTTGATGCTACCGTCGCCACCTAGGCCAGCGTTTGCTTCTTTCTTCTTCTGAGGTTCATATTCCCTGCTCTGGGCTCCTCATTAGAAGAGAGAGGAAGACCTGAGAGCAGAGTAGTAATCTGATTGGCTGGTAGGGGTGATCCATTGGCCCTTTCCATCCTGTCAGCCCATTGATAGCGACCTGGGAAAGAGAGGAAGTGAGAACAGAGCAAAAAGCTGATGGGCTCTGTGACGACGGTGCTGCCCGTGGGAGCCAGCTGAGGTCACTCAATCAGGGTGAACTGCAAACAAAACGGGGCAGACAAACCCCAAACGCTGGTGGATATTCCAATACTTAGATTTACCAAGCCAGCACAAAACAACTTCTATAGTACCTCACTGGTTACTCAGGGCTGGTCTACACTACGACTTTAGGTCGAATTTAGTAGCGTTACCTCGATTTAAGCCTGGACTCGTCCACACAATTAAGCCCTTTTTTTCGACTTAAAGGGCTCTTTAAATCGATTTCTTTACACCACCTCTGACGACGGGATTAGCGCTGAAATCGGTTTTGCCATTTCGAATTTGGGTTAGTGTGGCCGCAATTCGATGGTATTGGCCTCCGGGAACTATCCCACAGTGCACCATTGTGACCGCTCTGGACATCAATCTGAACTCGGATGCACTGGCCAGGTAGACAGGAAAAGCCCCGCGAACGTTTGAATTTCATTTCCTGTTTGCCCAGCGTGGAGAGCACAGGTGACCACGCAGAGCTCATCAGCACAGGTAACCATGATGGAGTCCCAGGATCGCAGAAGAGCTCCAGCATGGACCGAACGGGAGGTACGGGATCTGATCGCCATATGGGGAGACGAATCCGTGCTAGCGGAACTCCGTAGCAGTAAAAGAAATGCAAAAACATTTGAAAAAGTATCAAAGGGCATGAAGGACAGAGGCCATAACAGGGATGCACAGCAGTGCCGCGTGAAAATTAAGGAGCTAAGGCAAGCCTACCAGAAAACCAGAGAGGCAAACGGAAGGTCCGGGGCACAGCCGCAGACATGCCGCTTCTACGCCGAGCTGCATGCCATGCTAGGGGGTGCAGCCACCACTATCCCAACCCTGTGCTATGACTCCGTCAATGGAGACTCACGCAACACAGAAGCGGGTTCTGGGGACGAGGAAGACGATGATGATGAACAGACGGGAGATGGCTCACAGCAAGGAGGCAGAGAAACCGTTTTCCCCAACAGCCAGGATCTGTTTATCACCCTGGACCTGGAGCCAGTAAACCCCGAACCCACCGAATCCCAAAGCGTGCTCGCAGACCCCGGAGAAGGGACCTCTGGTGAGTGTACCTTTGTAAATATTACACATGGTTTAAAAGCAAGCGTGTTTAATGATTAATTTGCCCTGGCATTCACGGCCAGGACAGCTACTGGAAAAGTCTGTTAACGTGTATGGGGATGGAGCGGAAATCCTCCAGGGACATCTCCAGAAAGCTCTCCTGGATGTACTCCCAAAGCCTTTGCAAAAGGTTTCTGGGGAGGGCTGCCTTATTCCGTCCGCCATGGTAGGACACTTTACCACGCCAGGCCAGTAGCACGTAGTCTGGAATCATTGCATAGCAAAGCATGGCAGCGTATGGTCCCGGTGTTTGCTGGCATTCAGACAACATCCATTCCTTATCTCTCTGTGTTATCCTCAGGAGAGTGATATCATTCATGGTCACCTGGTTGAAATAGGGTGCTTTTATTAAGGGGACATTCAGAGT
>QXTE01000047.1:5390400-5447017 GCA_003942145.1 Platysternon megacephalum | reverse complement strand
AGAAATAGTCCATAGGTTATAGTCCAATGTCCATATTCAGGGTGGCTCCAGTCAAAGACTGGGGATCTCAATCCTTATGGCTTAAGGTTCCCCCCTCTTGAAACCAAAGCAGATCTGAGATGATGTATGATCATGTCCCAGGGTTCTTATACATTTCCAGCAGCCTTTCGGCCTGAGAAAACAATAGGCTTAATTCTCCTTCCTCTAAACATCATGGCAATTAGCACAGGGTAATTTATCCATTAAACAGTTCAGATACAGGTTACTACAACCTTCAAAGAGACATATAGACAATAATACTATTTCACTCAAGTATCATCATAAATGTTAATACTCCTTTTTTGATCTTTGAATTAAAGTTATAGCAATAGACAAGACTTGTTTGCTGACATCACAAGACCTGAGCAAACATCTACCCTTGAGATCTCTAACAATGCAGACTTGCATTTCAAAGCTCTATTCATTTACCTATCTTCCTAACCAGTCCTTAAGGTTCACCCATAGGTCAGGTTATTCTGTGAGTTAATTAACTCTTTCTGGCCCTGTCACCTTTCATGAAATATTATATTACACTCATAACGTCACAGGCTCATCCTTCATAGCTTTCTCAGGAGCAGTACTTGTCCTCCTAAACTCTGCAGGTGGAATGCTACACATGAGTGAGTGTGCCTATAGGCCATGCTCCATTTACATATGGGCGTTCCCAGCCCTGCGGTTATAAGACTCTGCAAAATAAGCTCTCAGGACAGGGATTCTAAATATACATTGCTTGAAAATAGTACATTTCGCCCTTCGATGGGCCTGATTCTCTACTACTTTGTGTCTTGTGTGGTCATTTACACCTCTGTAAAGTGAACATAAAGCAATCCTAAATCAGAATGGTAGCATTTGGGCTAACTTTGCACAGGTTTAAATGACAACACAAGGACAAAGGCAGAGGAGAATCCAGTTAATCATTTATATACTTCTGGTGTGTTTATATTTTGAGGTAACTGACGAAATAATTTTGTTTGTGTCTCAGTGAAGGTTGTATTGAGGAAATATGCATTTCTTTGGACTCGATGAGGGTAATGTGTTTGTTTATTACATGGGGCAGTGCAAGATTTACAATGTCCTTTACTTTTCCACTTACTTGCTTTTAAGTGTAAAGGTTTGTAAAGGCTGCAAGAGGTAATTACAATGTTGTCATTGCTTCTCCTTCCTACCGAGTTTTTAATTGAAGTTTATTGATTTGGGGATTGGGTTAGGGGCAAACAGCAACTTCTCATCAGCATGCCTTGAAAGTGTATGCACTGTATTCTCCCTTCATAGGCCAGTAATCTGCTCAAGCTATCTGATCATTTATGCTTACAGTTCTATTGATATAGAAAAGAAAAACTATGACAAAACCAATTACAATTACTTTGTTAAAAAGAGAGGCATGCATACCAAATATGCTATTAGAGCTGTCGATTAATCGCAGTTAACTCACATGATTAACTCAAAAAAATTAATTGCGATTAATTGCAGTTTCAATCGCACTGTTAAACAACAGAATACCCATTGAAATTTATTAAATATTTGTGGATGTTTTTCTACATTTTCAAATACACCTCTACCCCAATATAACGCTGTCCTCAGGAGCCAAAAAATCTTACCGCGTTATATTGAACTTGCTTTGATCCGCCAGAGCACGCAGCCCCCCTCGTAGCGCTGCTTTACCGCGTTATATCCGAATTCATGTTATATCGGGTCACGTTATACCAGGGTAGAGGTGTATATTGATTTCAGTTACAACACAAAATACAAAGTGTACAGTGCTCACTTTATATTATTTTTATTACAAATATATGCACTGTAAAAATGATAAAAGAAATCGTATTTTTCAATTCACCTCATACAAGTACAGTAGTGCAATCTCTTTATCGTGAAAGTGCTACTTATAAATGTAGATTTTTTGTTACATAACTGCACTCAAAAACAAAACAATGTAAAACTTTTAGAGCCTACAAGTCCACGCAGTCCTACTTCTTGTTCAGCCAATCGCTAAGACAAACAAGTTCGTTTACATTTACGGGAGATAATGCTGCCTGCTTCTTATTTACAATGTCACCTGAAAGTGAGAACAGGCGTTCGCATGGCACTTTTGTAGCTGGCATTGCAAGGTATTTACATGCCTGATACGCNAAGTGAGAACAGGCGTTTGCATGGCACTTTTGTAGCTGGCATTGCAAGGTATTTACATGCCTGATACGTTAAATATTCGTATGCCCCTTCATGCTTCGGGCACCATTCCAGAGGACATGCTTCCATGCTGATGACGCTCGTTAAAAAAATAATGTATTAATTAAATTTTGACTGAACTCCTTGGGGGAGAATTGTATGTTTTCCGCTCTGTTTTACTTGCATTCTGCCATGTATTTCATATTATATCAGTCTCAGATGATGACCCAGCATGTTGTTCGTTTTAAGAACACTTTCACTGCAGATTTGACAAAACACAAAGAAGGTACCAATATGAGATTTCTAAAAATAGCTACAGCACTAGACCCAAGGTTTAAGAATCTGAAGTGCCTTCCAAAATCTGAGAGGGATGAGGTGTTGTGGAGCACGCTTTCAGAAGTCTTAAAAAAACAACACTCTGATGTGGAAACTACAGAACCCGAACCACCAAAAAAGAAAATCAACCTTCTGCTGGTGGCATCTGATTCAGATAATGAAAGTGAACTTGAGTCGGTCTGCACTGCTTTGGATCGTTATCGAGCAGAACCCGTCATCAGCATAGATGCATGTAGTCTGGAATGGTGGTTGAGGATGAAGGGACATATGAATTTTTAGCACATCTGGCACGTAAATATCTTGTGATGCCGGCTACAACAGTGCCATGCGAACGTTATTTTTTGTACATAATTCTACATTTGTAAGTTGAACTTTCATGATAAAGAGATTGCACTACAGTACTTGTATGAGGTGAATTGAAAAATACTATTTATTTTGTTTTTTACAGCACAAATATTTGTAATAAAAAATATAAAGTAAGCACTGTACACTTTGTACTCTGTGTTGTAATTGAAATCAATATATTTGAAAATGTAGAAAACATCCAAAAATATTTAAATAAATGGTATTCTATTATTGAACAGTGCGATTAATCGCATGATTAATCACGCTTAATTATTTTCATTGTGCAATTAATCATGATTAATTTTTTTAATTGCTTGACAGCCCTACTTACTATACAATTATGGTTATAGTTTTAAAGACCATTGAAACTAGCATTGTGCTCTGTCCTTGGTCTCTCCCTGCTGTTGGCACAAATATCAGTTTAAAACAAAGTGGAGTTTTATTAAAAGAATTAAAACTTTATTTTGGATCCAGAACATGTAAAGCATTTTGTTTTTAAAACCAAACTGCTGATATTCCATCATGAATTTATACAAAAGGTTTTCTTTCTAGTCAATATCATAATTGTGACTCATAACAATGCCCAACATAAAGTAATAAGGCTTTCACACACACAAGTGCTGGTAAGAAAACAGAACTTTAACTCCTAACCAGGGCTGTCAAGTGGTTAAAAAAATTAATCGCAATTAAAAAAATTAATCGCGATTAAAAAAAACTAATCACAATTAATCGTGCTGTTAAACAATAATAGAATACCATTTATTTAAATATTTTCAAATGTGGAACTCCTGTGATTGATTAGTTGGTTGCTACATCCATTGCTATCAAGCTTCTCCATTCCTGCTCCCAGATCCCAGTGCACAGACACATTCATCTGTGATTGGGGTACAGAGCTGGGTTTTTGTTCTCCCCACTTCATTCAGAAAGTTAGAGTGAGCAGGGTGAAGGTGCTATTGCTGGCACCCTGATGACCCTCATACCCTTGATTCTCAGGGGACTTTCCTTTGAGTATAATAGGCCAAGTTCTCTTAACATGCCTTTTAAAAAAGTTTGATTGCAAAGTGATCAGTGAATTTATCTCAGTGAGCCTATTATTTTATCATTGTTCTATCCCAGTTCTTTCCTTCCTCAGGATGAGACACTGTTTTGTCTTATTCCCATGCAGGCAAAACAGATGTTCTCTGTTTCACAAGCTGCCATGAGACCAGGGCAGCTTCTATGACTAGCATAACAGATGGAATAAAGAACACTTGTGTCTGATCGGGCTAGCCATCTTAGGCCTTGTCTAATCTGCAGAGTTTTGTCAACAAAGTCAGCTTTCATCAACAAAAGAGTGGAGGTGTACACACTATAGTGCTCCTCCCACTGAAAAAGCTCTCCTGCTTTGCTGACAAAATAAAACCACCTTGATGAGAGGTGTAGAGGTTTTTGCGGCAAAGTTAGATTGAAGAAGTGCCAGTGTAGACACTGCACATGGTTATGTCGCTGTAAATAGCCTCCAGGAGGTGACCCACAATGCCTATCCTGACCGCTGTAGTCAGGGTGGACAGCTCACATCGCATCCTCCCAGCTGACATGGCAGCTCCATGCAGTGAATGCTCTCCGCTTGGAGCACACCACAGTTACTGGATCTGCTGGGTCTGTGGGGAGAGGAGACTGTGCAGTCCCAGCCCTGCTCCAGCTGTAGGAACTTAGATACCTATGGTCAGATTTCTTGTGGCATGTTGGATAAGGGCTACGAATGGAACACGCATCAGTGCTGTGCAAAACTAAGGGAGCTGAGGCTGGCATACCAGAAGGCAAGGGTATCAAACTGTCATTCTGGTGTTGCGCCAAAGACCTGCCACTTCTATAAGGAGCTGGACGCCATCCTTGATGGCGACCCCCACCCCACTCCACTGCCAAGAGCCCTATGGATACTTAATGGGGACTGGAGACAGCGGCCAGCGGACTCAACCCTGAGGACAAAGTGGTGGATGAGAAGTGGAGTTGGAGGATGAGGTGGAACAGGCAACCGGGTCGTCAGTACCGTGGCAAGCCAGGACCTCTTCTCGGAGGGTTCGAGCCAGTCCCAGTACTCCATCTCTGCTGTGCATGATGCAGGAGAGGGGAGCTCTGGTAAGTGCTCATTTTGAATTGATACTGCTGGGTTACATGAGGTAGAGCTGTCCTTTGCTAGAAGTGGGTTAAGGGATAGAAATGTACAAGACTAGCTGTGTTTGCATCTGCTTCACATTCCTCTGTGCAGCTATGCAGTGGGGGCCCTGAGGAACAGTGGGGTAATGTACACTGAGATTTCACAGGAATCCTCCAGGAAACTTTCCTGGAGGTACTCGCCAATCCTCTGCCAAAGGTGCCTTCCCCCATTGTAGGAAACTTTCCTGCGCCAATCAGCAATCACTTGTGCAGGGACACACAGGTGAGCAGCATAGGGGTCCGGTCTGATGCTGCACCCATTCAGGAGATGCACCCTGGAATCCTTGCTTACCCTCAGGAGTGAGATATCGGCTTCAATGACCCCCCACTTGTGGAAAATGGTGGCAAAATTTACAATATTGCCCCTAGTCGCTTGCAGTGATCCTCTTGAAAAACCACCAACATCATTTTCCCCATCTTGTGCCCCCACCCCACCAGGCTGAACTCACTACAGCTCGGGCGTTTGCCGAGCTGTGTGCTTGCCAAGGGACAATGAGAGAGAGGTTTATTTTACTATTATGATTTGATGCTGTGAGTACACTCACAATCATGCTTCTGTTTATTGTTTCTTGTGCTTCTCCAGATGTGGCCTCAGGGGAACCCCCTACATACCGGCAGAGCACCTCCACCAGATAAGGAAGCGACCGAAGAGGAGCAAGGAGGACATGTTTCGGGAGGTGCTCCAATCCTCTGAGCTGCAAAACAAGAATGCAGGATGTGGAGAGAGACAGTTAATGAAAATTTAAAAATAGAGAGAGGCATGAGAGGAAGAAAGGCCAGGAGTCAATTTTATTAGGTCAGGAGCAGATGATAAAAGTGATGGAGGAGCAAACGGAGGTGCTGAAATCCCTAACTGCGCTGCAGGCAGAACACGTGTGCTTGCCCCTCCACCCCCTCCAGAACTGCTTGCCATGCCCTCCCCAAACTCCACCGACACATTCCTTGCATCTTCCCAGCCTGTCGCAGTACCCAGTTCACTCCACCCTTTGGACAGCTTGGCAAATGGTAGCTGGAGTTACACACAGCTATGAGAGCCTCCATCAGGAGAGTGCCCTTCTCAGTGTTATGTCCCTTTCAACAATGCGTTTTCTGTGAGTTTTTTATTGCTATTTAATAAAGAAATGCTCTCTGAAAGATAATCAAACTTTATATGTCTCCTACACACGGTGGTTTCGGCTGGAATTAATACACAGTGGCAACTGGCACGTTTACAGACTACAAATCACAATGAGGAAGCAATTATCAAAATTTTCATGAAACATGGCAAGTTAACAAAGCATGGCAGAATGTTTTATAGAAAGACACATTACTGGAGCTCATTGTCAAAATGGTGCCTCAAAGCCTCCCTAATTCGAATAGTCCCCTGCTGTGGCCCATCTAATAGCCCTAGTATCTGGCTGCTCAAAATCAGCTGCCAGGCCATCCATCTCCACATTCCACCACTGGGGAAACTTTTCACCCTTAGCCTCACAAATATTATGCAGCACACAGCAGGCTGCTATGACCATGGGAATAGTTTCCTCTTTTAGGTCTAACCTGCCATAAAGATAGTGCCAGCAAGCTTTTAATCTGCCAAATGCACATTCAGTGGTCATTCTGCACCTGCCAAGCCTATTGTTGAAATGCTCCTTGCTGCTTTCCAGGTTTCCCGTGTAAGGCTTCATGAGCCATGGGAGTAAGGGGTATGCTGGGTCTCCCAGGTTCACTATGGGCATTTCAACATCCCCCACTGGAATCTTCTGTTCTGGAAAGAAAGTCCCTGCTTGCAGCTTTCTGTACAGGCCTGTGTTCCTGAAGATGCACCCTGACCACCCAACGTTGATAGCAGTGAAATGATCCCAGTGATCCACAAGCACCTGCAATACCATAGAGAAGTACCCCTTTCTATTGATATACTCCATTGCAAGATGGTCCAAGGCCAAAATTGGGATATGTGTTCCATCTATCACAGCTCTGCAGTTAGAGAATCCCATTGCCGCAAAGCCATCTATTATTTCATGCACATTTCCAAGAGTCACAGTCCTTTGTAGCAGGATGCGATTAATGGCCCTGCACACTTGCATGAACGCAACGCCCACGCTGATCTTCCCGACTCCAAACTGATTCGTGACTGACCAAGTAGCAGTCTGGAGTCACCAGCTTCCATACAGCGATTGCCACGCGCTTCTCCATCGAGAGGGTAGTTCTCATTTTGGTGTCCTTGCACTGCAGTGCTGGGGTGAGCGCCGCACCCAGTTCCAGGCAGGTGGCTTTGTGCATCTGAAAGTTCTGCAGTCACTGCTTATCATCCCAGACCTACATAACAATGTGATCCCACTATTCAGTGCTTGTTTCCCGAGCCCAATAGTGATGGTCCACTGTGTGCAGCTGATCCAGAAATGCCAAAGGTAATCTGATGTTCCTTTCCATGGCACACAGCAGGGCAGGCACCATGGATTCCTGTTCAGATTTGGCGCTCATGATATACTGCATGATCAGTGTGTTGTGTTCATAACACTGACCACAACAGTAGAGAGCAGTGCAGGATCCATTCTTTCAGGCAGAGATGGCGGGTGCACAGTAAACAGAGGCTGTTGAAAAATGGTACAAAATGTAATCGGAAGACCATGGAATGATGGGACAGAAAAAACTGCATCATGGGACGTTGAGCACATACCCATGATGCACTGCGATACACTCCACCTTCCCACAACTAGCTGCAGAAGGTGGTGAGTAGCACAGTGGGATAGCTACCCACAGTACACTGCTCTCTCTGTCAATGCTAGAGCATCAACCGTGGACGCGCTCTGCCGACAGAAGGGGTGTTGTGTGAACATGCACCAGTGATGTAATTGTACTTGTTTATGTTCGCCGGCATAACTTGCATCGACTTAACCCTGTAGTGCACAGGTGCCGATTTTCCAAAGAGCCAGGGGGTGCCTGACTTTGCCCCAGGCCCTCCCCCACTCCACCCCTTACCCCAAGGCATCACCTCTTCCCACTGCCGCTCCGCCCCGCCCCTTCCTGCCAGTTCTACCTTGCCTCTTCCTGCCCAATTCCGCCACATCCTTGCTCCTCCCACCCCCGTGAATGCTGCGAAACAGCTGATCATGGCAGGCGGGAGGCGCTGGGGGTGGTGGTGGAGGAGAACTGATCGGTGAGTGCTCAGCACCTACCATTTTTTCCCCCGTGGGTGCTCCAGCCCCAGAGCACCCACAGAGTCGACACCTATGCTGTAGTGTAGACATAGACTAAGTCACCTGTGAGTCAGGAGTCATTCCTCCGAGAGACCACCACTTCTTTAGCAGTGAGAGCTCAGGCTTCTACTCTGAAGAATGCAGGACAGCCATGTGGTCAGCCTCCTACCCTGCACTTGGATCTGCAATTCAGACAGCACTCCTTGTTTGAAAGTCAGATTTTAAATGCAGTCCATTCAGGTAAGCCCTCCTCCTTTGGTACTGCTTGCTATCTTTGCCTGTGATTAAAGTGGTCTGAAAAAGTATTTCAAAAAGGCATGTTGAACATGTGTGCTAGAGTTACACAGACAAGGCCATTTTTTTCTGTTAAGCTGTTCCTTAGAATTAGTCTTTTGTTGGCCAGCCTGTGACAATCACATTTCTGATTTCTCTACAAGAATGAGGATTATTCAGACTTTGCATCCAGGGAAGTTTCCACAGAGGAGGAAGTGGTGCAGAAAGCAAGATTGTTCTATTATTTACATGCATGACAATGGTGTAGGAAGGAAGGAGTTGCCAAAATTTTGGTAGACATCCTTATGATGTTATCTGATTAAAATATGACCATGTAGATCATTGTTGCTACCACTGTTATATAATCACAACAAATCTTGTACAAGATATATCTTGTCAGCTGTCTATGGAAAAGTTATGATTTGCTGAATATGATTATCATATATGTATGCATGTATCATCTTTGTATCTGAAGTTATGAATATTGACTATGTATCTGTATTTCACATGTCGTCACACCTGGATGTGACCCACAGAGGCACAGTGACAATCCAAAACAAGGATATGGCCAAGCAAGAGGATGGTGAAACAGGAGAATGATTAAAGGATTGGAAAACATGCCTTATGGTGATAACCTAAATAGACTGAGCCCTGTGAGAAGGATAGGGGGTGACTTGATCAGAGTCTATAAACACCTATATGGGGAACAAGTATTTGATAATGGGCTCTTCAATCTGGCAGACAAAGGTATAACAAGATCCAATGGCTGGAAGTTGAAGCTAAACACATTCAAATTGGAAATAGGGCATATATTTTTAAGTGAGGATAATTAACCATTCAAAGAACTTACCAAGGTTCATGGTGGATCCTCCATCACTGGCAATTTTTAAATCAAGATTAGATTTTTTTTTTTTTTAAGAGAGATGCTCTAGTTCAAACAGGAATTATTTTGGGGAAGTTCTATGGCGTGTGTTATACAGGAGGTCAGACTAGATCAGGGGTAGGCAACCTTTCAGAAGTGGTGTGCCGAGTCTTCATTTATTCACTTTAATTTAAGGTTTTGCGTGCCGGTAATACATTTTAATGTTTTTTAGAAGGTCTCTCTCTATAAGTCTATATTATATAACTAAATTATTGTTGTATGTAAAGTAAACAATGTTTTCAAAATGTTGAAGAAGCTTCATTTAAAATTAAATTAAAATGCTGATCTTACGCCGCCAGCCTACTCAGCCCGGGGTCCTGTTCACCTAGGCCGTCCGCGGGCTGAGCGGGGCCTGCGGCCGGGACACCGGCTGGCAAGGGACCGGCAGCCGGGACTCCAGACTTGGGGGGGGGTTCAGGGGTCAGGGAAGAGGGATGGGGGCCGTGGGGGTTCAGGGCAGAGGGGGTGGGTTCAGGGGTCAGGGCAGAGGGCTGGAGGGCGTGGGGGTGCAGGGCAGAAAGCTGGGTGTGTGTGGGGCGTTCAGGGGTCAGGGCTGGGGTGCTCGGCTCGTGGGGATGCTCCCAGCCCCCTGCCCTGAGCGGCTCAAGGCAGGGGGCTGGAAGGGATATGCCCTGTTCCACCCCCCTTCCCCAAGGTCCCGTCCCTACCTCTTCTCTGCCTCCTCTACGGAGCAGCGAGCATGCTGCCACTCCTGCCCCTCCCCCTCGCAAGAGCGATCAGCTGATCGGCGGCAGAGAGAGGGAGGGGAAGGGGCAGGAAAGCACCACGCTGGGGGAAGAAGTGGGGGAGGAGGGAGCTTGGCTGCCGCAGGACCAAGCTTCTGCCTCCTTCCCCCAGCAGGGGAGAGCGGTGGGCGGGGGGGCTGAGTGGGGCTGGGGGCCGGGACCACAGCAGGCAGCGGCGTGCCACTCAAAATCGGCTTGCGTGCCGTAGGTTGCCGACCCATGGACTAGATGATCAAAACTGTCCCTCTGGCTTTGGAATCTGGGAAAGGCAGAGACCCCTTTAAGGGACCTAGCACAGATGGGTCCTGATTTTGATTGGACTTCCTAGAATTTCTATAATGCAGTTTTTTAAGACAGCAGATCAAACCTAATCTCAACAAATAAAAACCACCTACCCTAAAGCTGGATACAGACTTTCCAGCAAATAAAAATACTTGAGGAGTAAAGAGAAGGCTCCAGGTGATGAAACTGTGTTTGAGATAGTTCATACCCAGCCTTGAACAAGTGACATGACTTGTGAGTTAATGATTCTACGTGTTCTGGCACTAGAGCGTGCCAAGGTATTGAAACTGCTAGTGGCAACCACTGTATTGTAAGGCCTGGGGAATGTCGTCATGAAATGTCAGTGAGAAAGAAAGAAGCAACCCATTGCCTTCATTTCCTGAAGCCTAGCAGAAGCAGAACAGTGGTATGTAGATTCTAACTGGGGAAATCTTTTTTTGGGGATGTGCCAACATGTTTATCTTTACTCCATGTGTACAGAATTTACTAGTGAAAGCCTCAGTTGGCCCTTCTTACACTAAAATGCTTAGATTAACTTCTGAAAATAAAAATATAGACCTTAGAAAAAAATGGTTACTCACATCTCGTAATTGTAGTTCTTCGAGATGTGTTGTTCATGTCCATTCCTCCTACCCCTCTGTCGGAGTAGCTGGCAAAAAGGAACTAAGGGGGTGGTGGGTCTGCAGGGCTCTATATTAGGTGCCATGAAGGCGCAACTCCAGGGGGCGCCCAGGCCGACCCGACGGATGCTACTAGGGGAAAAATCTTCCGGCCAACATGCGCATGCACACACATGATTGGAATGGACATGAACAACACATTTAGAAGAACAACAGTTATGAGACGTGAGTAACCGTTTTTTCTTCTTCAAGTGCTTGTTCATGTCCATTCCAATCAGGTGACTCCCAAGCCAAATTTAGGAGGTGGGGTCAGAGCTGTCCACTGATTGGAGTACTGCTCTTCCGAAGGCCACATCGTCTCTGGCCTGCTGGGTGATTGCATAATGCGCAGCGAAAGTGTGTATGGAAGACCACATTGCCGCTCTGCAGATTTCCTGGGTGGGAACCTGAGCCAGGAATGCTGTAGAAGAAGCCTGCGCCCTGGTAGAGTGTGCAGTGATCAGAGGTGCGGGAACACCTGCCAGGTTGTAGCACTCACGGATACAGGACATGATCCATGATGAAATGCGCTGGGACGAAACCGGCTGACCTTTCATCCTGTCCGCCACTGCCACAAAGAGCTGGACCGACTTTCTGAACGATTTTGTTCTCTTAATGTAAAAGGTCAGTGCCCTGCAGACATCCAGAGTGTGATGTCTCTGCTCCCTGTCACTGGAATGAGGCTTCAGGTAGAAAATCAGGAGGAAGATGTCCTGGTTGATGTGAAACTGTGAGACAACCTTCGTGAGGAAAGCAGGGTGAGGCCTGAGCTGAATCTTGTCCTTAAAGAACACGGTGTAGGGAGGGTCTGATGTCAGGGCCCTGAGCTCAGACACCCTCCTGGCTGAGGTTATCGCCACCAGGAACGTGACCTTGTAGGAGAAGTAGAGCGGGGAGCATGTTGCCAAAGGAGGGCCCCCATGAGCCTAGAGAGGACCAAGTTGAGGTCCCAGGCAGGGACCAGTTGACAGACATGAGGATATAACCTGTCAAGCCCCTTTAGGAATCGGCTGACCCTGGGTTTGGGTTTAGCGAAAACCGAGTGGCCCTGCACGCTCAGGTGGAAGGCTGAGATGGCAGCCAAGTGCACTCTTATAGAAGGCAACGAGAGACCTTCCTGCTTCAGATGTCGGAGGTAGTCTAGAATGTGCAGCACCAAAGCGAGCGTCGGGGGCGAGTTGCGCTGCGTCAACCAGATTGAAAATCTCTTCCACTTGGCAAGGTACATGGCCCCCATCGAGGGTTTCCTACTGCCAAGGTGGACCTGTCTGACCTGGTCTGAACAGGAAAGTTCTGACCGATTCAACCATGGAGCTTCCATGAG
Organism: Platysternon megacephalum; assembly: GCA_003942145.1. Taxonomy (NCBI): domain Eukaryota; kingdom Metazoa; phylum Chordata; order Testudines; family Platysternidae; genus Platysternon; species Platysternon megacephalum. The sequence continues at coordinate 5,434,556 of QXTE01000047.1, read as the reverse complement.
TGACTGGAGGTTCAGGTGTTGGAGACGTCTGTGATCTTGTGTGAGAAGGGCAGGGGAGAGCAGCAAGGTAATCGGGGCTCTTACTTTTTTTTTTTTTTAATTTAAATGGAGATATACCTATCTCCTAGAGCTGGAAGGGACCCCGAAGGGTCATTGAGTCCAGCCCCCTGCCTTCACTAGCAGGACCAATTTTGCCCCAGATCCCTAAGTGGCCCCCTCAAGGATTGAACTCACAACCCTGGGTTTAGCAGGCCAATGCTCAAACCACTGAGCTATCCCTCCCCCCATGATATGTCTGACTGACATGTCTAGGAGGGATGTGTACCAGTGTTGACAGGGCCAGGCCGGTGCTATCAGTATGACCTGAGCACGATCTCTGCGGATCTTGAGCAGCACCTTCTGAATGAGCGGTATCGGCGGGAAGGCGTATAGGAGAGAACTTCCCCAATGGAGGAGGAATGCAGCCACGGTGGAGCCCGGGCTCTGATTCTGGAAGGAGCAGAACTGCTGACACTTCCTGTTGCATCGCGTGGCGAAGAGGTCCATCGGGGAAACCCCCACCTCTGGAAGATTTAATTTGCGACGTCCGGGCGAAGGGACCACTCGTGGTTGCGGAACGACCTGCTGAGGTGGTCCACCAGCTCATTCTGAATCCCGGGGAGGTACAACGCCTACAGGTGGATTGAATGTTCTATACAGAAGTCCCATAGCATGAGGGCTTCTTGGCACAGGGGAGAGGAGCGTGCACCCCCGTTTGTTGATATAGAATACTGCAGTTGTATTGTCCGTCATGACTGATACACATTGTCCAATTAGGTAACGGCAGAATGTTTGACATGCCAGGCGCACCGCTCTGAGCTCTCTGACATTGATGTGGAGAGACAGATCTGCTTGTGACCAGAGGCCTTGAGTTCTGCAGTCCCCCAAATGAGCTCCCCAGCCCAAGTCTGATGCATCCGTCACCGACAGAGATGGCTGTGGGGCAGTAAAGGGGAACCCTGAGCACAACTGCTGGGCGTCGATCCACCACCGGAGCGAATCGACGATAGGGTGAGGCAGGGTCAAGATCCTGTCCAAGCTGTCCCGGGCTGGGCGATAGACTGACGCTAGTCATGACTGGAGCGGACGAAGCCTGAGTCTGGTGTGTCGTACCACATATGTACAGGCTGCCACATGCCCAAGAAGCTTCAGGCAATTTCTTGCTGTAGTGGTGGGAAACTGCATGACTCCCCGGATTATGTCGTTGAGGGCTTGAAACCTCACCTGTGGGAGGTATGCCCTGGCTTGGGTCAAGTCCAGTACTGCCCCTATGAACTCTATCCTCTGGACGGGAGACAGAGTCGATTTTGCTTAGTTTAGGAGCAGACCCAGGTTCTCGAAGGTGGCTCTGATAAATGCAACCTGAGTTTCCACGTGGGTCCTGGAGCGGCCTTTGATCGGCCGGTCGTCGAGGTATGGACACACCTGTACCTGATGCCTCTGCAGGAATGCGGCGACAGCTACCATGTGTGACGGGTTGGATCACAGAGACCCGCTTGGGGCTGCCAACTGATGTGCCAAGACTAATTCTGCCCCTGCTTTCCCTGCCAGCTTGGGACTTCAGCACCCTGTCTTGTTGAGCCAGACACGCCAGTCTGCTCCAATACAGACCCAGGGTCTGAACCACATGCCCCAAAGCTGCAGACTTAACTGAAAGCAGCTTAAGAAGTGTTCCTGTCTTTAACACTCAGATGCCCAACTCCCAATGGGGTCCAAACCCCAAATAAATCCGTTTTATAAATCCCTGTATAAGCTTTATACAGGGTAAACTCAAATTGTTCGCCCTCTATAACACTGATAGAGAGATATGCACAGCTGTTTGCCTCCCACCCCCCCCAGGTATTAATACATACTCTGGGTTAATTAAAAAGTAAAAAGTGATTTTATTAAATACAGAAAGTAGGATTTAAGTGGTTCCAAGTAATAGCAGACAGCCAGTATCAACATATGCCTCTTCAGGCCTTGCAAAAGGAGCTAGGGACATAGGGCAGAACTGTTGGTGGATTTGTTACTTTGTTGGAAGGAACGTAACCAGAATATAAGGTCTGCTGCTGATTCAACACCACAGAGTAATACCACAAAGTTGCAATTGAAGGTCCACAAGAGACACCAATATAAATAAAAGAAGTGATACCTCAGGACTTACAAGCCTTATGCAACTTCAACGACATAAACGGAGGCATCCGGTTGCCCTCGTTTCCTGATGCCAGCAGTATGCGTCTATGACATGTTTAGCCTTCCTGCCTAGGTATGGAGTTCACTACTGAAACAGAGCCCAAACCTTTGTTGATGCTGACAGAAATGATTATAACTGCCTTTTCAGAAGAATAAGAGAACTTTGAGAAGTTAGTCCAAGTGTCTGTTGACTCAGACAGAATACCCCAAATCCAGCACCTGATCACAGCAGATAATGGCAGTTCAAGAGACGGACAGCAGCAACTTGTGATTCACGAGGCCTTTCAAAAGAAGCTGGGAATAAATAACAGAATTGTTTGAGGATCTGATATTATTTAGCAAAAATGTTACTATGCTAGGAGGTCTGATGCAACCATAACAGAGCAACAGCACAGTCTTTGCAAGCTAAGTTGTTCTTGAAAGCTTATAAAGGACTCTGGTGCATGACAAGGTCATCTCACCCCAAATAAAAAAAACAAGTACACAGGAGAGAGATCAGATATGAGGAAGATGTGCTCAGTATGAGCAGCAGGAGGGAAGGGGGTGTTTAATCTGATCTAAACAAAGTAAGGAAACAAACAAACAATAAAAAATAAACATAAAAAATACAATAAAACTGGTCAGACTTTCCAGCTAACAAAGATACATCAGGAGTAATTAGAAGACTCCAGATCATGAGCAAATACATAAGAAAATTTATACTCAGCCTTGTACAAGTTACACAGCCACTCAGAGAGCAAATGCCTCTGTCTGTTCTGGAAATATAGGCTGCCAAGGCCCAGAAGATGATGGTGGCAGATAGCTCAGGGAAAGCTGTTGTGCAGTTTCAACAAGAAAGAGACTGGAAACCTATTTCCTTCATTTCCTAGGGCTTCACAGAAGCAGAGTCATGATATTTGGATATTGGAGAAGAGGGAGCACTCAGGCAAGTCATCATGTTTGCCTTTCCTGGTTGAGTATGGTATTCACTATCTAATCACCACAGGAGCTGTGCTTGGCCTTTTTCTTTAAGCAAACATCTTGGATGAGCTTCCAACCTACTTTTTTTGCTCAGACACCTCCAATTTACCAACAAAAATAGTACGTGTCAAAAATGATGCTGGCAAAAGGAATGTCTCTTTCTGGAGCACCAGTTCACAAAAGGAGGGACAGGAGGTTGAGGTACATTTTGAGAGTTACAAGACCAACAGTGAGCAATACCACAAATTGTGAGCATGGGTGGTATTAAAAATTCACATGGAACACTGATGCAGAAACACGTGTCATGACAAAACCTTTTAATTAATGTGGGAATTAGTGTCAACCCATAACCAAGAATAATGGAAAATTGTAACATATGCCAATTACTGCAGCTTTAACCAACAGAAATATTGATGTCAACCAATTTTCCTGGTGTCCTGCAGTTTGAGGCAATGGATCTATTCTTCTGAAATGAGAATGGTGTAATAGACTTCTTATCTGCAAATACTGAAACAGCCAAATTACAGGAAACAACTCAAACTATATTTCGTCAGCGAAAGTCCATCAACGGTTCTCAGTTGTCTGCTACAGCCGTTACTGTTTTCATTAGACTGTTCTTACAGAACTGAACAAATGACAAAATTGAGAAAAAGTATAATGAGGATGCAGCAAGTTTAATATACAGACCATAACATTGCATAAGAGACAAGAGGGTTTCCAGGAAGTGATGTAATATGTTCTATATTTTGAAACAACCAGAAGAACTTTAAAGCTGTGTTGACTCCTTTTTAAATTATGTGGCAGAACATCCTTGTGCTCTGCAGAAGAGAAATAGGCAGAAATTTAAACTAAAACGGGACTATTTTTAGCTAATATTTTAAGAATGGGATATTATTATCAGTAGGCTGAATCTAGGAGTAACTAAGTGAAATTTAATAGCCTGTGATATACCAAAGGACAGACTAGGTGATTTAATGGCCCCTTTCTGGCCTTAAATTCTATGAAATATAATTTTATTACAGTGGCCCCTAGAGGCTCTAACTCAGTGAGCTAGGTATGGTACAAACAGGCCCTCCCCAAAAAGCCTAAGGGAAGGGGAAACAGAGGCACAGAAAGGTGACATGACTTCCCCAATGTCACATGGGACATTGGCAGAGCTGGGATTTGTACCTAAATCCTCTAATTCCTAGTGCTGGGCCCCATCAAGTAGACCATGCTGCGCTGAGAATTCTGCCTGCACTGTATGAGTGCTTCCTAACGTACAATCCAAATATAATGGGCATGATGATATGGAATATGTTGTTGTCTCATTTAATTTCTTAATGTTTGTGCTTTGTTGTTTGATATCCTGGAGTTTTTTAAATTTAAACTGTGCTTGACAAATAGGGAGCAAGGGTATTATGACAAATAAACAACTGTCCTACAAATTCAAGATTATACACAAACTGAGTGTATTGTGGCAATGTGCATTATCATCCAGTTTGTATAAGATGTATGAACCATAGAATATCAGGGTTGGAAGGGACCTCAGGAGGTCATCTAGTCTAACCCCCTGCTCAAAGCAGGACCAATCCCCAACTAAATCATCCCAGCCAGGACTTCGTCAAGCCTAACCTTAAAAACCTCTAAGGAAGGAGATTCCACCACCTCCCTAGGTAACCCATTCCAGTGCTTCACCACCCTCCTAGTGAAAAAGTTTTTCATAATATCCAACCTAAACCTCCCCCGCTGCAACTTGAGACCATTACTCCTTGTTCTGTCATCTGGTATCACTGAGAACAGTCTAGATCCATCCTCTTTGGAACCCCCTTTCAGGTAGTTGAAAGCAGCTATCAAATCCCCCCTCATTCTTCTCTTCTGCAGACTAAATAATCCTAGTTCCCTCAGCCTCTCCTCATAAGTCATGTGCTCCAGCCTCCTAATAATTTTTGTTGCCCTCCACTGGACTCTCTCCAATTTTTCCACATCCTTCTTGTAGTGTGTGGCCCAAAACTGGACACAGTACTCCAGATAAGGCCTCACCAATGTCAAATAGAGGGGAACAAACACATCCCTTGATCTGCTGGCAATGCCCCTACTTATACAGCCCAAAATGCCGTTAGCCTTCTTGGCAACAAGGGCACACTGTTGACTCATATGGATATGATTTCATTAAAAGATCCATTGTCTGGAAAAAAGTTCAGTAAAGTTCACTCAAATTTAGACTCCAGCCTACAATGGCTGTTTCTTCTTTATGGCATTTAAGTGCAAGTGTTTCTAGGGTGCAAACACTTTCAGGGAGGGGAATTTGTGAGGGTAGTACAAGGGGACTGAACTTCAAGTGAAGGGATGGAATCCAGCAAGAGAAAATGTAGGTCAAAGAACGGAGAAACATTTCTAAAAGTGAGGCCTATTGGAGCAAGAAATAATCCCCAAAGGGGAGTCCTAGTGCTGGTCATTAAAACTCAGACTGGACAAAAATAATTAGAAATGCTCTGAAGGGATGAATCTAGCCCTGGCCTCGCCCAAGGAATACATTAGGCGACCCAATAAATCCTTTGTTATTCTACAGCTCTATGAGGAAAAGCTGTTTTCAAGCAAGGTGGGATTTTTCCTTTGGGTTTCTGAATTAAACTGGTGGGGATGAGGAGAGCTAAAAACACCCCCCCAATATCTCTCCAGCTGAGGGTATTTTGTGGGGACGTGGGAAGAAGTAATACTCTCTTACAGGTACACAACATCTTTCACCCAAAGGATCCCAAAACACTCTACAAACTGCACCGGAAGAATCCCTTCACTCATCCCCATTTGGGGTGACAAGGCAGTAGCCAGGAATGTTAACCCCCAGAGCCTGCTGCATCACAGGAGGAGAGAGGACGTTCTGGCCAGCAGCACCAGAGCAAATCCCTGCCCTACAGAGAGCATCATAAGATCCTTAGTGCCTGTCCACTCCCAGTTTGTTACTGCCTCATCTGGCAGACCAGGGTCTCCGCAAAGGGATGGGGAATTGGAGTGTTTCCGAGGGAAAGAGCAGAGTGGGGAAAGTGGCCTTCAGTGGCTACAATTTCAGATGGGGGATGGGCAGCATGGGCCCAAGGAACACACATTCCCAGGGCGAAGGCAGAGTCTCTGGGAGGACTCTAACAAGGCAGCATTGGAGCCAGCGCTGGGTTGGAATGATTATCAAAGTCAAGGTATTAAAATCAGCCCAATATGCAGAATCATGAGGTCTAGGCTCTATATTCCCCTCCCAAAAACCTCTTAGGTGTCCCACCTTCCCTGGGAGGCTCCCACCTTTGTGTACCCTCCGCAGGGCTCCCAAGTAGTGGCATGAACCCCCCCCTTTTTTATGGACAGGCACTTAATTAGGGTTGTGCCCACCCAGGAGATAGGGGGGTTAATCACGTCACATAACTCGCAGTTCACGATTCGCACCAGCAATATGCAGACGGAACACCTGTTCTGTTTTCAGTTGGCATCGTATGAATGCACGGTAGCAGCAAGCTGTGAACTGAGGGTGTAGTATTCTCCCACGGTCCTTTGCTTCACCTCTGAGCAGGATGCATCCTGCAATTGTTTTCAGTGTGAACTGTGGGAAGTCAGGTGGGTTTAAATATTTTTTAAAAATGCATGATTCCACTGTCTCGGTCCCATACATCTTTTCTGGGTTGGCGTGCGCCATTTTCAAATTGCTGTCGGTCAGCATGAACCCAACAATGTTCCGTGCTGCTATGGTGATACGTTCAAACATGCAAAGACTGCTTGGGCTGTATTACAGCACTCAGAGCCGGAGGAATATGGCATTGGACTTCACCTATCCCACCACTGAACAGATGATGCGGGAGGAAAATATTCAGCAGCAGCAGCTCCTCCCATAGTAGGAGGATATCTTCAACGATGGCAGCAGGATGAGGTGGAAGAACCGAAGGATGCTAAGCTGTTAGAACAAGAGGACTGGTTCCTGGATCACCTACACAGCATTCAGCACCATTTCTGTGCCTGGGAAACCAGCATGGATTGGTGACAGAGGATTGTTCTGCAGAACTAGAATGACCAGCACTAGCAAGAGAACTTCACGATTGGGGGTGAGTGGCTACCTTTTTTGAGATCTGTGCAGAACTGGCCCTGGAGTTTCAGTGACAGCGTATCCACATACAGTACCCCGTATACATGGAGAAACAGGTTGCCACTGCCATCTGGAACTGGCTACCCAGGAAGGCTACCTGTCTGTAGCCAGCCAATTTGGTGTGGGGAGATCAACTGTGGGGGCCAGTCTCCTGCAGGTCTGTTATGCCATAGTGCTGTCTAACCTGGTCGTGAAGCTGGGTAATGCTCAGTCACACGATGGAGAGTGTCCATAGAGAACCATAGAAGAAAAAGGTGGGGAGAGAGCCACAGCAAGAACCCTGTAGCAGGACAGAACCATAGACATGAATTTGCATCACATACTTTTAAATGAAGTTTTCTTCATCAAGACAGTTGCATAGGAACAGGATCAAAATGACGTAGGTTCTTCCCCTCTGTTCCTGGCTACTTAGAACTGGAGAGACATTAACAGGGAGTCCCCAAAGGGAAAGATGGCTTTAAGAGTCTGATCCTGTTAACAGTGGGATTAATAGGCACAAGATTAATTTGCCAAGTTCAGCAGACGCTATGCATAATATGGCATGCCAAGTTCTACTCCATTTGCATTAGTGATTATTTTCTATAACACCGTAACCCCACTTTCTTTGCTGCTGTGACTGTCACCCTCTGTGAAAGATGCCTATCCGTGCCCATCCTGACTGCTGGTGCTGCTTCGCTGGCATCTCATTCTTCTGTGGAATGGGCAGACTTCAGTTTGTACTATGTAGAGTATGAATTCTATTTTGAATTAACAAGCAAAAAGTACATGTGATATTAAAGGTTGGATATATTAAAAATGCAATTTCTGCTTCAGCTGCCTTTTTGTTCCTTAGTTCATCTCATTTTACAGAGAGCAAAGCGCAAGGTCCCCTGTCACTCAGCAGAAGCAGCTGAAATCAGTAACAAACAATAGTCCTTTTTTTATTCTAGTGTGGTTTTTTTTTAAGCCAGATTTCTAAATGTTTTTCAGTGTAGTTCTCAGCATGGATATAACTGAAAAGAAAAGAAAAGAACAGTGGAGGAGAGCTATTATATAAAGGGAAGAAAACCACCATTTTATAAGTCTTTTTCAGTGATAAGAGTGACTGGTAAATAGGTTAGCCATTGGAATCTGTGGTGGGGCAGCTGCCCCACACAGGCAGAAGAAGGTGGCTGCCCTGTAGGAGGGTTGAGAGAAACAGCATCACGGACAAAGCAGTGTTGGGCAGGGTCAGGGGAGCAAGAGGGAGCTCCAGCCTGATGGTTGCCAGACTGAGGCCCTGATACAAGGGCGGAGAAGATGCTAGCGCTGCGGGGAAGTGGCCCAGGGAAACAGACGGCGGAGTAGGAGGAGGGGCAGTATGTGGCTGCTGGCTATAGGGTCCCTGGGCCGGGACCTGGAGTAGCAGGCAGGCCTAGGTCTCCCCTCTTTTACCCCCCACTTGCCACTGAGGGGAGTGGCCAGTGCATGGACTGCAGTTTGCCACTGAGGCGAGTGGCTAGACCAGAGGCTGCAGTTTGCCACCGAGGCAAGTGGTTGGACTAAGGACTGTTGGGTCCCTGGAAGAGGGGAGAGAACCGAGTGGGGCACAGCCAGAGGGTTGTGTCCAGAAGAGGACGCTGCAGTCTGGGGAGTGATGTGGGTCACCCCAATACAAGGGGAAGCTAGAAGACTGTGGGGACTATTACCTGACTGAGAGACAGTGGAGGTGGAGAAATGGAGTCAGACTATTTGAGAGTCTGTGTGGCCTGGCTAGCCAAGCAGCAGATGTATATGCTTAAGCTGCTGTGAGAGAGGGGCTATAGAGAGCGAGTAGAGAAGCAAGGTCCCAAGGTCGGCCAGAAGCCCGAGTAGGGCAATGTTACGCCTGTGGGCAAAAGGGCCACTTTAAGAGGGAGTGCCCCTACTGGAAAGAGGGACAGTGGAGAAGAGAATACCCCTACTGGGATGGGGAACAGAGACCCCACCCGGCAAATGGGAAGAAGATAGAGCACACAAGAGTCCCCCCTGCGAAGTGAACTGGGAGGCATACTTCAGAAGATCATTCTAGGGAAAAGAAGTAATTTAAATTAGCTTATGATGTAGTAGGTTATCAAGGAATCCAGTACTCCAAAAGGGTTTAACATAAAAATCAAAAACTTATTTGAATTGAACAGCGAGATTATAAAAACGAAAGGCAAAACCAAACCATCCTCTTTGTGTGTGTGTGCTGTAGCAAAATCCATTTAGAAAATATATTTTTGTAAGAATGTAAAAAAAAAAAAAAAAAAAAAAAAAAAAAGGGGGTGGGGGGGGGTTGTGTTTATCAAAAGGTGAAATGCATAACTTAACCTTGCTAGGATATTCATTCATTCAGTCACATTTATTCTGGCTGTTCTCATGGCATGTACTTTCCAGTGCTCCAAAGCCTTCTGAATTGTTTTCCAAAGTGGACTGTAATTTCAATGGGCTAAATTTGCTGATATTTTAACTCCTATCCAATTGCTTTAGAAGCCTTTTTAAATTCAAACTTCTCACCATAAAACTTCCTGATAGCATCAGTGGGATAAAAATATAGTGATCTGTTTCTCCGCAGTAATTGTAAGTGCTGACATGGAGCCAAACTCCTTCCATTTTATAAGATATTAGGAAGACAAATTGTTAGGGAGAAATGGTGGTATCATTACAGATAAGGTTTCAACAACAGCATGTAATTCTTCAGCACTGAAGCTGATTTACAAATTTTATTTCAGTGCTTTACACGTATGGTGTAAAGTGCCTTCAGGATGCCTCTATTTGTTACAGAGGATGTCTCATTCATGGGACACTTGTTATAGAAATACTCAATTTCATTTCACAGTCTCATAGCCCTACCCAGAAATTCTCTAATACAAATTCCAAAACCAAAAAACTTAAACCAGGGAAGTTGGTAAGTGGTAAGGTATAGTAGTTAGCTATTGCACCTGTTACAAAAACCAAGCATTTAAAAGCAAGGAAATAAAAACTTAATGACACTGTATTACTCTAATCACATAAGCATAAATATTCAAATCAAGTATGAAGAAATGCAAGTTTCTTCATAACACATCAATCATAAACCATAGTTGTTTTTTAAAGGCACCATTTTGGTAATTTGGCAGTAGTATCTAAATATGTCTTTTCCCTATTTTCATTTTCTGCTGTTTACACCAAACCCCGGCAAACCCCACCCCCAATCAGCCAGCAATCACAAACTTCCATAACCAAGCAAGATACCAGTGAATTTGTCCTGTTGGCCAATTTTCCCACAAAGATACCACAGCAGACTGAGTGGATGGCGCTCCAGGCCCAATCCACTCCCAACAGGATTTGTGCCCCTCGTAGGAGCCACATTTGTCCCCAACTACCACCACAGAGAAACATTTGGGGACACTCCAACCCGTCCTCCATGATATTTATGTGTGTGCATGCAACCTAACTAGGATTGCCAGGTGTCTGGTTTTCGACCGGATTGCCCAGTCAAAAAGAGACCCTGGCGGCTCCAGTCGGCACCTAGTCTGGTTGGTGGCGCAGCAGGGGTTTGGGGCTAAGGCAGGCTCCCTGCCTGCCCTAGTTCTGAATGGCTTTGGGAAGCGGCTGCTGAGGCCATGCAGCCCCTAGGTGCATGGGCGGCCGGGACCTGCAACCAATGGGAGCTGCAGGGGGCAGCGCCTGCAGGCATGAAGGCAGCAAGCGGAGCCTCCCTGGCAGCCCATCGTCTAGGGGCTGCAGGGACCTGGTGGCTGCTTCCCGGGAGCCACAATAAGTGCCGCTGGGACCCCACACCCTCTCCTACACCCCTGCCCCAACCCAGAGTCCCCTCCCACACCCAAACTCCCTCCGGCAACCCGCAGCCCCCCCAACACCCCAACCCCAGCCCCCTCCCGCACCCAAACCCCTCATCTCTGGCCCCACCCGAGCCCACACCTCCAGCCGGAGCCCTCACCCCGATCCCAGAGCCCCTTCCTTCACCCCAAACCCCTCATCCCTGCCCCCAACCCCAGCTGGAGCCCTCACCCCCCTCCTGCCCCTAATTCCCTGGCCCAGCCCACTGAAAGTGAGTGAGGGTGGGGGAGAGTGAGTGATGGAGGGAGGGGGGATGGAGCGAGCAGGGGCGGGGCCTTGGGGAAGGTGAGGGGCAGGGGTGTTCAGTTTTGTGTGATTAGAAAGTTGGCTACCCTAAACCTTACTATAAGGTTCCTCTTTCCCACACCACTAATCCTAAAAGAGTGGTTAGTAATGGGGGCCTGGTCCTTCTCTCCCCCCACATTCCTACAGAGGATGACTTCAGGCCAGACATGCCTTCACTAGAGGCATCAGAAAAAAAACAATTTATAAAAACTTAATATCTGTAAAGTCTTTGGACTCATTCACTTCCCTGGCCTTTGTCACTGCCTTCCTTCAGCATTAGCCAGCTCAGGATTATCTGCTGTAGCTCTATCCAGCTTTCTTTCTCCTGCCTGCGCGCTTCCTGAGCCAGTATGCCTCTTGCTACTGCAGGCCTGGGCTCTTCAGTGACCATCCTGCTCTGCTTCTTCAGGTAAGCCTGGTTATTGGCCTGCTCTCCTCTGCCTCATCTTATCCCGCCTGGTTCAGACCGGTGCTTCGGCTGCTGAGAAGTGGTAATTTGATAAGTGCCTTTGTTTGTGAAGCTCTGAAATGCACTAGTTACAGTAACAAACAGGTATATTTTTCTGGAAGAAATGAGCCTGCAATAGGGGAGAAACCATCTAGCTCCAAAAAGAGAAACCCTTATGAGTTTTACAGACTTCTTTTCTACTTCAACTTTTAAAAATATTGTGGCAAGACCAGTACCATTAAAGACAATGACAAGTAAACTATCAACATTAACAATTACATACTTATAAACACCCCCTGACTATGTGCCACACTAATCCAAACCTGGACCACCTCCTTGTCTACCTACAAAAATGCCTCATTATATGGAGCAGCAAATGCTATTTCCATAAGAGATTTTGACTGGAGAGTAATCAGGCAAGTTCTTAGTCTGCTATATAGAGTGAAAAACATCTTTAGTACAAGGTCTCAGAGACCTATTATGTCAGAACAAATCAATGACAATAGCTATGCTACTATTAAACAAAACAATACTTTAAAATAATGTGACAGCTAAGTCATAAACTGTCAAAAGCAAGGAGATTCTGAAGTTTTACTGCCGGTCCCTTGCCTGAGCCCTTGTGTCTAGACATTACAGCAGATGAGCTGGGTTAAAAAGAAGTAAGTGCTGCAGTTCCTCTGACAGCATGGGACACTGAAGTATATGAATTGTAAAGGACTTTGCTTCTCTTGCACACAACCGGGTGGCTGCTACGAACAGCGTTGAGTAGGCAGGTGGCTTGGGCTGGACTTGTGGGATGCTGCAGCACCGGATATTAAAACCATCTAAGGTCTGGTCTCACATGAGTCTGAAGATTTGAGAAGTTACCCAAACACCTGAATTGGAATCTTTTATACTTTAACAGAAATTGACAGGCTTAAGCAGAGACCCTCTGGCCTGGAAAATGCACTTGCCCTCCTCACAACTGCCACCTCAGCAGGAAAAGTTGTGTGTGCATGGTCATGCAGAACGCCATGGAAAACTAGAAGTAACATCTGAATGCAAACTATTTATTTTGATTTCCACTTGTGTTGATCTCTGTGCAGTGGGGTGAGGTTTTAAGCTTCAAGAGGCCCTGGGATGCCTATTTTGTTTTTAAAGTAGAAAACTAAGGACATTGAAGGCTGCACTTACACTGGAAAAACTTACTGTGTTTGATAGTTGAGTCAAACATCTCTGCCCTTATCTCCCACAGTCAATTCAGGTGCCTGTCACTCCAGAGAATGCTTGAAATTATCTATTCCATTTGCTTTTGATCAGAGCCGTGGCTCCCCAGTTCATGCATGCAAGGAGAGCTCATCTGCTGCACAAGGGACTGGCACAGGTGAAGGAGGGATAAAAGAGCTGGTGCTTGGTTGCTGAGCAACCAAATGATAGTGGAGTCAACTCAAGCAAGAAGCATGCAAAAAGAAGCAAAGAGTGATTGAGAAGAGGAGCAGCAGAAAGAGGGATTGAAACACAGGCAGAAAAGATGAAGACAATAGAAAACACAGGGCTAAATCCACAAAGACACGTTGGTGTTGCAGAGTCTTGAATTAGGCACCCAGGCTCTCTATACAATACATGGGGAGAGTCAGGCACTTAAGAATGGAATTCACAGAAGCCAACACACTGAATGGGGAGTTACCTAAGCTGGCTAGTAGGAAACACTGAGAAGAGTGGTGGGGCCTATCCCCTATCCCTGAAAAGTATTTAGGTGCCCCTATCTCCACTCAGGATTCACAGTTGTGAACCAGCTTCTGGAATTAAGTGCCTAAGACAGACCAGCTCTTTCTCACATCAAAACAGAGAGACACCCAGCCATTATAGCCAGTAGTCCACATTGGTGTACTCAGCTGGGATACAGGAGAACTGTTTTCATATCCCTACACTACCTGGTTCAAAACAGGGACTGGAACTTAGGTCTACTATATCCCAAGTGAGGTCCCTACCCAGTCTACAGGGTATTCTGGGGAAGATTGTCTCAATCTCAACTGTTGAAGCTGTTCCACTTTGTATTAAATATTCATTGGGAGTGCGTGCATGAGAGAGGGAGGGATTCTATGCCCAGTGATTGGGGCACTCACCTGGCATGGGGGAGAATTAGGTTCAAGTCCCTGCTCCAATGAATAATCCCTTTCTACAAATGTATTTCACAGTGTTGAATATGGTGCTATAAGGCTATGCTCAACATAGACAGGAACTAACCAAACTTTAGTCAACGGACTCACTATATCTCTACTGTCGTCCTTCCCCCAATAAGGCCCAACAAAGCTCCCCCGTGAACTGTTTCCCCCAGTTATAAAAATGCACTTAGGATTCTCATTTCAGTTCCCCAGAAGATGCAGTGTTGTCATCTTTCAAGGTCCTCCTTCCCCAAACTAGGACTTGACTCTACCCATTCCGGATGGAATAGAAATGTTCCAGAGTGAAGTGCTATGGGGATTAGACCAGTAGGGAAGTGTACAGTGGAAGGTGGAAAGGGATTTTGTGTGAAACGAGACTGCTGTTGAGCAAACTCACAAATGGGAAGGAAATAAGTTTCCTGCAAGGTTCTGAACAAGTGGAGGTGGGGAGCATAGGGGCTGCTAGTGGAAGAGGCATGATTGATTAAATGGGCTGTCAGAGCAGCCAGCACAGGAATCCTGGAGTTGGCCTTTTGCTGTAAACAAGGGAAGATTGGAGCATGGCTGAAATATTCCTGATTTAAGAACAAAAGTTGGACTGATTTGCTGCATGGTCTTGATCAAGTCACAATCTTTACCTCAATTTTCCAATGGGAACATGGGAGATCATGACAGGAGTGGGATGAAGTTTAGTGTTTGCACAGCACTTTGAAAACACCACATAAATATTAGCATGTTCAAAATATGCCTGTAGGGAGAAGATGCTAACACCTTGTCATATGAATTAATGCTTATACTAAAGCTGTCAATTACACCTACCACAAGGTCAGTTTAAAGTCAATCTGAATTGCACGCCCACACTTCTATAGCATGTTGTAAAGTGCTGTGCTCGCTACCCATTCACTGTTAATAAAGAAGATGTGGGGAAAAAACCAAACCCTCTATGTACCATTTTGAAAGAGAAAATGAGAAATCCCAAAGAGTAATGTAGAAGATTCTTAGTGGGATTTGGACTTTTACAGAAAATGTCTTGTATTACACCAAGGGGATTCGGAATCAATGGAAAATCTTTTGTGGAGGTGTGTGTGTGTGTGAGAATTATCCCCCCACCCCGGCTCTTCAGCTGGTGAAAACAGCAATTGGGAACAACTTACACTTATGCTAATTGATAATTAAAGTTCTGTCACCCCAGCACACGTTTTTGGCTACTTAATTAGAAGTGTGAAATCTGGCAGCTGATACAGTTCATATCAATTAACAACTTTTGAATAGGAAGCATAGGCTTGGATCCATTTCTGAGGAGTGTTCCCTTGTAATGCAATTCCTGTGATTCTGCAGAGTGGCCACTGGATGTTGTTGTAGTTCCTCACAAGTGGTGATATTTCTGAATTGTGACCCAACAGAAAAACCACACATGTAACTGTCAATGATACACTCAAAATATAGGGCAGCCCCTACACTAACTGCAGATGTTGATGGCCCTCATCCCAGGTGGGTGGATTTTTCAAGCTCTGAATAATGACATGCATTTTAACTTGAAACAAGGCAAATTATATATACACCACAACAAACCCAAGACATACATGAATAACCATGAAAGCTTAGAATATAGCTATTGCTCCAGAGATTTAAAAAACAAACAGCAGAAGGAACTAACAGGAATGCTGTATCATTTTAAGTATTTGGCAAGTGTTTGGGATGATTCATTACACGTTTGTGTGTTTAAGATCAGGCAAAATTCTTCTTAGACATAACAGAGCATTTACTCCTCAGAGGCTTCTATGCAGGACAATTTAAGACATTTTTTCTCAACTAATGCAATTGTGGATATAAGCAGATTACATTGTTTCCCATGCTTTATATTCTAAAACAAGAACAAACAGATCATGTTGTTAGAGAAGTAAAACCTGTACGAGACCACCAGATTTTAGTCAAGTTCTTGAGATACAGACTTTCAGGCCCTTCCTACAGTAGCACTTAAAGAATGTTAGCATGAATTATTTTCAACAACAATTCATGCTAACAATGGTTGCCAACCTAGACTACAAGTCATATTCTTGAGAACAGTTCAGCTGTATATGGGGCCTCTGGTTTCTAAGACAGAATAACAATACAAGTATGAATATCAGAACCATTCCATTTCTTGTTTATGGTACTTGTAATATTTACTTACAGACAAAAGCTAGGAAATCTGCAGCAGACCTCTGAAGAAGGGAATTTTGTTAAAATATAACACTCCTTTTTTAGTGTCAAATACTTTTTCATTAGTTTGGTATTAAATTGTTGAGTAGCAAAACCTTTGCAGTTTGCCTTTACCACTCTGAGAACACCGAAAGATAAGCAGGAACACTATGTGAAAGTCAAATGAAATTTATGCTCGGTTAACATTTCTGTAATTTAATCTTTTTAGTCATCAGAAGTTTAAGGAGTGTGTCTGGGCTTTTAATATGGATGATGCAAAATTCATTCATGCTTAAATTTGGAAAGTCTGGATCACCACCACTGTGGTATTATGAGCATGATCTCTCCTAATATTGTCCCATTAAATCAGCTTTTATTAGCAAAGAGACACAGCCTGTTCTGAATCAGAAGCAAAGAAAAATAATAGTTACTTACCCTGAAGTAACTGTGGTTCTTTGAGATGTGTTGTCCACAGATTCCACTCTTGGTGCACACACATGCACACAAAACTGGATTCTTTTTGGCTACCATTGTCTGCTGGGGTTGTACCTGCACCGTAGGTGCCCTCATGCCCCACAACCCAAGGGTATTAAGGGCAGAGCAGGCCCAACCACTCCTCAATTCCTTCACCAATACAGAATCCCAGAAGAGTAGGACTGTCATATCGGGGAAGGAGGGCGGGTTGTGGAATCCTCGTGGATAACACACCTAGAAGCATAGTTACTGTACGGTAAGTAACCATTCTTTCTTCAAGTAACTGTCTAACACACATTTCACTATTGGTAACTAGCAGTTACCAATTGCTTGGAAGTGTGTATGAAGAGTCCTACTTGACTAAAGACCAAGGACAACTATACCAAAATTGTCCTCCGAACAGGAGGCCTGCCTTAGGGAACAATGAGTGATAAATGTGTGGATTGAGCTCCATGTAGCTGCTCTACACATCTCAGATATGGGAATATTACCCAACCTGGCAGCCAGTGGAATGGCTCAGGGGACCTTGCCTGGCTAATAAATAACATTCTTACATAGTCAGACATCCACTTGGATAACCTCTCTGTGGCTATAGGTTGCCCATTGACCTGGTCAGTAAAGGTCACAAATAGCCAAGGCATGTTCCTCAATTATCTTTTTCCGCTAGCTAGAATTACAGCGCTCTCACTACATCGAGTGTGAGAGACTTTGCCTCACCTCAGATAGAATGAGGTCTGGTAAAGAAAACTGGGATTGGTTTACAGGGAACTCAGAGACAAACATGGGCAGAAACTTTGTGTAAGGTCTAAGAGTAACCCTGTCCTCATGAAACACCACCGACAGAGGATCTGACATAAGGGACTGAATCTCATCTATTCTCCTAGCTGATGTAATGGCCATCAGGAAAGGAAGTCTTGTGGAAGACTGTAAGCTCCTATACAGAAATGCTCATGTTGCCTCTCTCTCAGTAATGAGTTTAATGGTTTGGGAAGAAAATGTATCTAGGTTTCCTTGGGAGCTTCAGCTCCAGATTTTCCCCTCTGCTAGGGGAATAGCCTCTTCTGGAATACTCTTGCTAGTGACAGATTTGCTATGTGGGATTTGATAGTGAGGATCAAGGCCTCTCTGAATTCTCAGATACTAATTTCTCTGATTCCTCAAACATCTTCAACACCTGTAAATTTGGATATACAGCGTGTCTGTTTAGGATGGCCGATTGCTATAGAATCATAGAAATATAGGGCTGGAAAGACCCTCAAGAAGTCATCAAGTGCACCCCTCTGTGTTGACAGAACCAAGTAAACCTGGCCAACCCCTGACAGATGTTTGTCCAACCTGATCATAAAACCCTCTAATGATGGGGATTCCACAACCTCCCTTGGAAACCTATTCCAGATCTTACTATCCTTACAGTTAGAAACTTTTCTCCTAATATCTAACTTAAAATGCCCTTGATGCAGATTAAGCCTTCTTGTCCTACCTTCAGTAGACATGGAGAACAATTGATCATCCTCTTTATAACAGCCCTTAACATACTTGAAGTCTTGTCAGGTCCCTCTCAGTCTTCTTTTCTCAAGCCTAAGCATGCCGTTTTTTTAACCTTTCTTCAGAGATCAGGTTTGCTAAACCTTTTGTCATTTGTGTTGCTCTCCTCTAGCCTGCCTTCAGTTTGTCCACATCTTTTCTAAAGTGTGGCACCAAGAACTGGACACAGTACTCCAGCTGAGTCCTCACCAGTGCCAAGTAGTGCGGGACAATTACCTCCCATGTCTAAATATCACCTCCGAATATTAGCCTTTTTCACAACTGCATCACATTGTTGACTTTTTCAACTTGTGGTCCACTATAACCCCCAACTCCTTTTAAGCAGCACTACCACCTAGACCAGTGGTCCCCAACCTTTTTCGTCTGGCGGATGCCAAAAACAAACAAACAAACCGAGTGCTGCCGGTGGGCGCCAAAAAAAAAACAAAAAAAAACCCCCGAGCGCTGCCGGCGGAGCCAAAAAAAACCCAACCCCGAGCGCTGCCAGCAGAGCCAAAAAACCCCACAAAAACCGCGAGCGCTGCCGGCGGAGCAAAAAACCCCCGAGCGCTGCCGGCGGAGAAAAAAAAACAAAAAAAAAACAAACCGCTACGCACCCCTGACCTAGACCGTTATTCCCCATTTTATAGTTGTGCATTTATTTTTTCTTTCCTAATTTTTACTTTGCACTTAATCTTTATTGAATTTCATCTTTTTAAATTCAGACCAATTCTCCAATTTGTCAAGGTCATTTTGAAGTCTGATTCTGTTCTCCAATTTGCTTGTAACTCCTCTCAGCTTGGTGTAAATCTGCAAATTTTATGAGTATACTCTCCAATCCATTATCAAAGTTATTAATGAAAATATTTAATAGTTCCGGACCGAGGACAGACCCCTGTGAAACCCCACTAGAAGTGCCCTCTAAGTCTGACAGCGAACCATTGATAAACTACTCTGCAAGTCTGGTCTTTCAACCAATCATGCACCCGCCTTACAATAATTTAATCTCGATTGCATTTCCTTTGTTTGCTTATGAGAATGTCATGGGGGACTGCATCTAAAGCCTTACTAAAATCAAGACATATCATAGCTACTGCTTTCCCTCTATCCACTAGGCCAGTAATCCTGTTAAAGAAGAAAATTAGGTTGGTTATTCCTTATAACTCTATTGTTGTTTAGGTTTTTACAAACTGATTGTTTAATTATTTGTTCCAGTATCTGTCCAGGTATTGAAGTTAGGCTGACTGGTCTATAATTCCTAGGGTCCTCTCTGCTCTGCTTTTTAAAGCTAGGTACCATGTTTACTATACTTTGTCCAGTCTTCTGGGACATCTCTTGTCCTTCAGGAGTTCTCAAAGATAACTGCTAACCGTTTCAAGATTGCTTCAGATAGTTCCTTAAATGCCCTATGATGAATTTCATCAGGCCCCCTGCCAAATTGAATACATCTAAATATTCTTTAAACTGTTCTTTCCCTATTTTGGCTTGCATTCCTTCCCCCTTGTTGTTAATATTAATTGTGGTGAGTATCTGGTGACCATTAACCGTTTTAGTCTGAAGCAAAATGGGCATTAACCATCTTGGTTCCTTGATGTTGTCTGTTATTAGCTCTCCTTCCTTGCCATATAAAGGACCTACAGTTTCTGTTGTCTCTCTCTTGCTCCTAATGTATTTAAAGAACCTCATCTTATTGCCTTTTATATCCCTTGCTAGGGTAATTCACTTTGTGTCTTAGTTTTTCTGATTTTGTCCCTACATGCTTGTGCTGTTCTTTTGTACTCCTCCTTAGCAATTTGTCCATGTTTCCACTTTTTGTAGCTTTCCTTTTTGATTTTCTGGTCTTTAAAGATCTCCTGATGGTGCCAGACTGGCCTCTTACTATTCTTCTTCTTTCTTTCGCAATGGGATAATTTGCAGTTATGCCTTTAATACTATCTCCGTGAAACACTCCCAGCTCTCCTGAACTCCTTTATTGTCTTAGATTTCCTTCCCATTGGACCTTCCCTACCAGTTCTCGGAGTTTGTTAAAGTCCATTATCCTTATTCTGCTGCTCTCACTCCTTCCTTTTCTTAGAATCATGAAAGCTAACATTTCACCATCATTTTCATTCAAATTACCTTCAACCTTCAGATTCACTATGAATTCCTCCCTGTTGGTCAGAATCAAATCTAAAATGGCTGTCCTAATGCTTACTTTCCCCACCTTCTGAAACAAAAAATTGTCTCCAATACATTCCAAGAACTTATTGGAAATGTTGTGTTTTGGCATTTTATTTTTCCAAAAGAGGTCTGGGCTACTAGATCTTGTGTTTGGATATTCCAGTTGTTTGTTCTAGAAATGCCTCTTCCACCTCCTCTTCCTGACTTGGTGGTCTATAGTAGACCCCTATCATGGTGTCACCCCTATTATTTTTACCCAAAGACTTTCAACTGTTCTGCCTTTCACCTCCTTCATCAGAACAAGTGTATATATTCTTATATAATGCAACACCACCTCCTTTTTTATCATGTCTGTCCTTCCTGAACATTGATAGGTATAACAAGACTTCCTTGAAGTCACTCAGTTAGGAGCCATTGCTCTTGCCACAAATCACATCAAGTCCCAGGAAAAATTGCTAAGAATATTTTACACACATCTGCAAGGATCTGATCTGAATGTAAATCCAAGACTTCACCCCCAAAGCAAGATCCATATCCCTATGTGATGAGCCATTTGATTGCCAAGTAGTAAATTTTCCTTAATCAGTACATGAATCATTTCTTGTCTGAATAGCCAGTTGAGGCTTTGAAATTTTGGTGTACTGTCCTCATTTTTATGGTCTTTGGGATCTTTTGGAAGGTTTGACTATATCTTTTATTGGTGGGACTAGTGCTGTACCAAACTTAGGTTCTTAAATTTAGGAAATTTTAGGTTTTACATAACATTTCAGTTTAACATTTAGTTTTAATCATAAGCACACTTTTTGGATCTGATGTCCTCAAAGCAAGAGATGCTCTAATTTTGTTTAAGTGGAAGCTATTTTATTATTAATATTAATGAGCTCCTCACCTGCAACTGGCTTCCTGTCTCGTAGGAGTCAGTGTTTTTAGTTTTTTGGGGATGGGTGTTTTTCTCTCTCTTTTGGTAATGTGTATGTTACTTACCCTGGCTGTTTACAGGAGAAAGATAGCACATTATGCATAGCTCAGCCTCTGAAGCCCCATGCACTGGCAGAGCAAGGGTCAGTGGCTTGTTGGAAGCAGGGCATAGCTCCCGCTCTGATGCTCCTGAAAAGCAGTGTACTGCACCTCTTGAACTTGGTTCAATGCTTACAGGGCTTCTTTGCTGCTGTAGTGCAGGGCAGAGGGAGTCCAGTCAAGAAGTGCTATACTGGAGGAACTAGGGGTTAGAACTTCAATGCTCCAGTAAGTCCTCAGCTCATAAGAGGGAGAGAAGAACTAGAAGCTGAAATGAAGTCACTACTGCATAAATAAATAAATAACATTGTTAAAACAAATTGATTGGGAGAAACTGAACTACCAACTTGTTCCTCTGCCTGAGGCAGCAATTTTGGTGGCCTATGCCAAAGGGAAGGGCTTAGTCCCAGAGTCCCCAGCAACAACAGTGGACTGCCTCGAAATTCTAGAGGTAGGAGGAATTACCCATTTGTTATGAATAAGGAGAGGAACTGTGCAGCAGAAGTCTGCTGCCTATAACATTCAGAGTTGCCTCTTGCTAGCATTTTCCTTTCAAATCAGTACAAGTAATTTCCTCTGTATCAGACTGCTTTTAAGGGACAGGATTTAAGCAGTTCTTTATTATTGTAATGCCTCTCAGGCCCCGTTATGGATAACAAGGCCTCTGAAAATAAGGACTACTTGGGAGGAGAGTGCTGGAATTCTGGCTGATAACTACAAACCAACCATAACTTTGCATGGATCAAAAGTGACGTGATTAGGAATAATCTTTTCAAAAATTCATTAAAACAATTCAGCATTCGTAACTATCTTTCATATTATAAGTATCTTTCTAAAGTGGGTCAAATATTTAACATCTCCCTGTCTTTATTTTACAAAATGTTTTTCAATACAGTTCTCTCATTTCATCTTCATCTTGTTTCTCTCCCCACCCCAAAGAGAACCAATTTCTTAGTGTATGTGCATAAGCAGTTCCTTATTTAGAAGCTGTTTATGTAACACTGTATTTATTCCTCTTTCTAGTTCTTCAGTCATTGGAGTGTCTTTCAACTTCCTGGTTACAGACAACAAAACAGATATTTTAATAAAACGTTGACCTTAAATTCAGTGCTCTTAAGATGTATAATGCAAGTGAAAGATTTAGAGATTTTACTTTCTAAGGCAGCATATTGAAGTTTCAGTTTAGTGTATTATTTGAATCATCCTCTTCTCTCTAGTGTACTGCACAAACACATGTGTAAGCAGACAGAAATAATCATATGGAATATGTCACCAGTTCTGAATTAAATGAAGGACTATTCTGCAAAGCTCTTTGAACCACATCATCACTAACATAGAAAGGTAGCACAATATATTTTTGACAGTGCTTTATTTTAATATGAGATTTAGTACAAATTGTTAATTAAAACAATTTTACTCGCCCCAGGTCCTGTGTATAAGTAGTCCTCTTTCTCCTGTGTCTCCCACTTCCAAGTTTGCAGCTAGTGCCATGGAGATGTATTTTGTTGAAGAAAGGCAAAGTTATGACAATGTACATCTCTTTTCCATGAGAGTTTTGCATAACTAGTTCCTTGGGACTTGTTGAAAGTTATTAGAAATTGAGAGATAGAAAACCAATGAAAAAAGACCTATTTCTTCCAACTTTTTAAGCTCTGTAAGACTCAGAAGATCCATGAATGTGGCTCAAAATCCAGAACCATGCCCAGCTCACTCTCAATCATTTGATTTGATAGATTCAGAATATCCTCTGCAAATATATCCAGAACAGAAGTTTATTTAACATTTCAGTAGTGTCTTCAACAAAGAACTAAGTTTGTCAGTTCAAACAGAAAGCCTTTGAAAGAGGCATTTCTTTGTAAATCTTGCTTGACAAGGAAAAAGTCCAGCTAAATTAAAGCTTTATTCTATTTGATACAGAACTAGGGTGGATCCCAATTTCAAACATACTAGCTGATGTAAGCCAGAGTGTTCTCGGTTTCATTCAGGGCTCTCCTGAATACTGTGGTATGATGGCCTTAACTCTGAAGAAGACTTGTCTTTTCCTCACCAATACTCTAAAATCTGTAGTAAATACAAGTTTAATATCAGAGTAAGCAACAAGCACAACAAAGAACACTGAAGCAGAGGAATATCATCCTGTGTGAGATATCCATAGTAGGTCAAGTTATTTGTCACAAATAATGTATCCTTTTCCTGATCAATCTGAACAGGATTTTTACTAATTTATCCATTATGCAGAATTGCTCAGATATGTTGTGCAAACTTGTTTCAACCTATGGATTTGTTCACAAACTATTTGCTGCAAGCATTTGAGTATTCAAAATTTGCTATTTGGGCTGCGTGATTGGTCATTTAAGTCACAGGTGGTTATTTCTGTTCCCTGGTTTTAATGACCTAACCTTGAACAGTAGAACGTCTGAAGAAACCAATGAAACGTTGGTTCTCAGGGAGTGGGCAAAGAGCCCTTGAAGAAAGAAAAGGTAAAAAAGTTACAGCGTTTTATGACAATTTTTTTCCTGTCCTCCTTTGTACAAGAATGAGCATTAGATTTGATTAAGTCCTTGGACTGCACATTTAAAGGATACTTGGGTTCCTTCCTGATTAAGAAAGGCGTAAGCAGTATTTCTTGACTGTTTACATTCTTCATAGTCAATTCTCCCAGAGTCATGAAGTAATTGTATTTGCATGTATACACACATGCTATTTGGGAAGGGTGCAGTAATCTGTCCTATGTCTTCTTTAATTGCTAGACTGCCACAGTTCTGGCCAGGTGGTATGGGAAGCTGCTGTGTATTCCCCACCACTGATATAGCACACGCTTTTACATATTTGCCAGGTCACAATCCCTTCAATTTTGATAGTTATACAGCTGAACATGATCATTTTAAATTCTATGAATTTATTCTGACTATTTATAAAAAATGAAGTTATTAGTTGTACACAAATATATATTTGTATGAACTACAGACCAAACAGAAAAGGAACCTTAAGACAGGCTCCATAAATACCATGCCAAATATTGCACATTTATTAAGACACAACAAAGAAGGGTTGTTTTGGTAGCTGATCTGAGAGCAAGTATTAATTTCTAAATGAATATATCTTCCCCAAACATACTCCCCTAAATTATATCAATTCAATTTCTTTAGTACATCTGGGGAATTCACTCTCACCTGTTCTCTTTGTTGCAATAATCTGGGATATTCCTTTCAAATCTTGTAGCAATTCCTGTTTTGGTCTCTATTTTCATTACTGTAGGTGTATCTGTTTTTGGATTATACTTTGATAATATCTAAAATAAAACATTAAAGGGATTAAAGAGGTAATTATCTGAGCAAGAATTCAAAGCATGACTATGGTTTATACATTTTCAACTGAAAGTAGCAAAGAATTTCCAGATTCAAAAATCTGGTAAAATGAAGTAGTCTTTCAGTAAGTAAGTAAGTAAGTAAAAACAACCTGCAGAATGTCTTCTGGTATCTTTGTTATTTCTGGAGGCGGAGGAGTATTAAAGAAATTTTCATAGTCAGATATTTTTGGAAGAGAGGGTCTTCCAAGATGTTCAAGATACTTGTCAGAACTTAAAATAGGAGGAGCACAATCTTCTTTGTGTTGTTTAACTGTCACATCAATCTCTGGCAGTGACTCAGCCTTGTTCCCCTTTAATGGCTGTATAAAAGATGATAATCATATTCAAACATAGTAAAAGGTCTTCAACTAGTTTAGTTTTATTAGACAAATGAAGTAATTAATAGCATTCTTAAAGTTGATGTTACGGAGATTGGTTCTACAGTGATACACTTGCCCACAAAAGCAGTGTGGGAAGGGAAGGCCATAACTGACTCATTTTAAAATTTTTATCTAAGTACATTTTCACCTGTCTCAGAATAAATATGATTACTAAAATGATATTTAAGCACTTACTTTAGTTTCTGTTTTTAGCCAGCCTGTTTCAAAGTCTGGAAGAGTGGGTGTTGCTGTCTGATTAGAAATATTTGATTCTTTCATCTTCGGGGATTTGGGTAAGATGGTATTGTCCTTTCTGGAAGGAATTTTCAGACCAGGAGTGCAGAACACAGGTATCAAAGGAGAAGGCATGCAATCAACAGCTAAAATAATGGATATGAGTAATAATTGTACATGCTTGAATAGACAGGGCATCTATAACATTTCAATTTTACAATTCTGTATTAGAGACTGCAGTAACAATTTTTGTGTATTTACACATCGCAAAACAGCATGAAAGTATAATACTAGCTGACCATTTTACCACTGCGAAGACATAACTAAATTAGAAGGATTTTTAAGGTTAGAAGCTTTAGTCCATCTATACAAATGTGAATTTTAGGTTCAAATCCATTGCAATATCCACATTCAAGAACCAGTTCTCTTGCTTAAAACATATCTACATCATATTTCTGAACAAATCTCTTACATAAATGTAGGTTACATTTTTCCAAATTCTAAATATCTGTCAGTGTACAATTTTGCTTTAAGATCTTCATACACCTTCTGAAGTAGGTCTCATTTTTCTCTTTTAAGATACTGTACAGCTATCTTGAAAGAGTTACAAGTTATAATATCAGGTCCGCTTGTTCTAACGTAATTTCATTCCTGTTCTTTTAAGCTTTTAATAAATAAGTTTAAAATTATTGAAGCAACCATTAAATTCTGAAGGTGAAACAGTCACAGAGATAACATATTTGGTCTCTATGGATGATGGTGTTGGAGATAGGAGAGAATTTATCTTTAAGTCTGGATGCTAGATTTACACACCGCCAAACCCACCTACTTTTGTACCCTTTAAAAATAATTTTCTGAACCCTTATAATGCAAACAAGTACCAAGCCTGCACTATCAATGCAGAAAGTTCAGGATTCAGAATTAACTGAAAATTACCACTATTCATTCCAAATAGTTTGAATTTACCATTTTCGCTAGGTGTTTTCATTGCTGGCCCAGGAGTAACCATGATTTCCCTGGACTTTGATGATATTTCTGCTGCCACACACATTTCATTATCATCTTCCTTAGGAAAACTAAAGATTGGGATTAAAAAAATACATCAAAAGTGATATTAAAATAACATGACTATGGTTCCATGATTAAAGGTATATTGTCAATTTACTAAACATTTATATAGCAGTAACACCCAGAGGCCTGATCAGGATTGTGCTAGGCATTGTATAAATACATAAGACTACACACATTCTCTTCCTCAAAGAAAGCTATGGTTCAAATCCCGCAGTTCATAGCGTGCAAGTGCAGCAATCTATCCATACCCTATCAATTGCCCAAGAGATTTGAAACCTAGTCATTCTGAAAAAAAAAAAAAAAAAAAGTTAAAAGTAGTTTCAGGTTGTCTTGTCCCACACTTGATCTGATTTTAGAGTCCATATTTCCATTTTATTTTACACTGTCTCTCCCTCTTGCCTGAAATCTATAAAGCAGAGGAGGAAGATTGGCAATGAGAAAGACAGAGGAAGTGGTTTCTCAGCCCTGTTTTCCCTATGACCACGGACTCCATAATTGTCCAACAGGGATTCTTAAACCTTCCTCTGAAACATAAGGTACTGACAGGTCTGATCTGATATGGGAATTCCCATGACTATTCCTGAAGTGCTGTTGTATGATTTTAAGTTGATGTCTCTAAGGTTGCAACCAGGTTCCATTTAAAGACCCATATATTTATCTCCCAACTGGCTAGGAGAGTTAGTTTTGGCTTGAAAATTGCCAAAAGTTACTCAAGACTAAGGAGAATTTTTTTCCCCTAAAGCTTCAGGAAAATTGGTCAAGCTGTTTGAGTTACAGGTTACGTTACACTGATTATCTACTTAATAGCAGTTCCATGAAGCTTGCAACCCGAGTTTCATTACAAGACCCATTTTCATATCCCTTACAGCTTTGCACAGGAAAAGTATTTCTAGCTAAAAAAATTGGGGAAATACTTTAAGTATGCTAGAATTATTTTTGAAAGCAATTAGTCAAATCATTTTAAGTTATAGGTGTTTAAAAATGACATTTAATAAATCTACTTTGTGTCTCTCTGGCTACATACACATCTCAAACTTTATACAGATTCTTCCCATTAAATTAATAAACTAATTAAATTTTACAGAGTCTTATTTACAAAAATTAGCCTGCTTAAAAGCATGTAAAGTCTTTCTGCATACTTTATGCACTATATGCCTGACAAGAAAGAGTCCAGGAAAGAGAAAGTGCAAGAAGAGGATTGTTATCCTGCAGGGCAAACAGGGAGCCGCTTGCGCACCTCCGCCTAGGAGCAAGACCTGCTGCTGGCCACTTCTGGGACGCAGCGCAGTCCGCGGTACCAGGACAGCCAGGAAGCCTGCCTTAGCACCCCTGCTGCGCCGCTGACTGGGAGCCACCCAAGGTAAGCCCGCATCCCAACCCCATGCCCCAATCCACTGCCCCAGCCCTGAGCTGCTTCCAAACCCAGAGCCCCCCCCACACACACTCTGAACTCCTCATTCCTGGCCCCATCCCGCAGCCTTTGCCACCACCCCCCATCCCCAACTCTGTTGGGTCATGGGCATCAACAATTTTCTTCAACTGGGTTGCCAGAAAAAAGTTTGAAAACCACTGCCCAAGAGCCTCCTGAATGCCACAAAACAGATGATTGCTGTGGGCGAGAGGCGCGGGGAGGGAAGCTGCACGCCTCCTGCCTGCAGCAATCAGCTGTTTCATGGCATTCAGGAGGCTCATGCAGGGAGGCGCGAGGACGTGGTGTGCTTGGGGGGAGGGGGTGGGAAGAGGCGGGACAGGGGTGGGGCGGAGTGGGGGTGGGCCTGGGGCAGAGCCAGGGGTTGAGCACCCCCCCCCCCCCCCGGCACTTTGGAAAGAACAGCAAGAGGAGCAGCTGAATGATCCACCCTCTGACTCCACCACCTCAACCAAGCTTCAAAATCATCATTGCTGAGTACAGTATTAAATTGTTTAAAACTTATACTGTATATGTATCTGTTGAAAAAATTTTCCCCCAAAACCTAACCCCCCATATTTATATTAATTTTTATGCGGAAATTGGATTTGCTTAACATCGTTTCACTTAAAGTTGCATTTTTCAAGAACATAACTACAATGTTAAGCAAGGAGTTACTGTAATCTAAACTCTACAAAGCAGGGAGTGGCCATACACACATACGCCATGCAAAGAAAACTGTGTTGATAGTATATGCAGTCTAACAACCGTAACTCAAAGTTAGCAAACAGTAAGAAGCAAGGAAATAAAAAGTTCAGCCAAACATTTCGTTTCCTTTCAAACTGAATCACTTTCACCTTTCATAATCCACATATTATTACTTTAATTCTGAACACTACCAATGTGCAGCCCTAACTCCAGTCCTGGTTACTGATTTTATGCTAATCTACTTTGATTTAATATAGGGCTTGTGCGGCTAGCACAACTTATACTGTATATAGTTCCCTGTACAATTTTGAATTGGTTTTGTAAGTAAGAGAAGTATATTGTCAGATTGCCAATGGTGGCTGTGATTTTTTTTTAAATAAAATGTTTAGGAAAAGGTGATGTGTGTCAACAATTGTTCTAAATGTAATTACAGTTACAGAACTGAAGTCTTAATTTATAGATGCATTGGTATATTATATTTATGGGCACAGGTAAGGCAGGAGATCATAGTTAATACGTTTTGATTTTTTCACACAGCAACAGGAGATAGAAGCAAAAACGAAGTGTGATTTATTAAAAACTAAATACCCAGTGAGGTCCACTAGCTGAAACTACTTTCAACAGATTCTTTGAAACTGACTAGGTTTTGAATTAGCATCCCTTTAAACACAGTACATGGAAAAAACACAGCCACAAAAAAAGTCACATCAGTCACAGCATAGTGAGCTCTCTCGTTACGAAAAGTTCAATATTATGAAATACAAATACAAGGGGCATGTTTGTGCCATTTACAGAATGATCCAGACATGAATTGAGACTGGTTCCTTACAAGTCCACAGAGTGGGGAGAGAAATAGCAGCCACAGAATAGCCAATGGGTGGAATATATGTGGGAAATTATCATGTCAATTTTTCATATGTATAGAAAAAGGCAAAATAACTGAATTGCCTGTGCTTGTAGTATTTGCAATTAGAGTCATTGGTTCTAA
This sequence comes from Platysternon megacephalum, assembly GCA_003942145.1. NCBI lineage: Eukaryota > Metazoa > Chordata > Testudines > Platysternidae > Platysternon > Platysternon megacephalum. The sequence continues at coordinate 5,405,084 of QXTE01000047.1, read as the reverse complement.
CATACATTGGCATCATAGCAAGAGCATAATGTCTGTCTGGAGATACGATTTTTAAAAAATCTGGATTTTAAGATTGATAAAAAAAAAAAAAAAAAAAAAATCCGCCTGCTCAGTAAGTGTGAAGGAAAAACAGCCAACAATGCTGTGATTTCTGTTTAATTCTACTACAAACTTTCCATTTGAGTTTTAAAAGATAATAGAGTCAATTATAGAAGTCCCATGGAACTAACACTGACTTCATAATTAAAGTTGTGACAGTTTTCATTATCAGCCCTTTTTTGTCACTCCATATGCTAACTCTTTCATTAAGTGAAATAAATCATTAAGAGAAACTGAGTTGTAGAATTTAAAAGGACATTGTGAAAAAAAACACTTCACCTATTTTAATAACCTCACTTTACACTATTACAACCAAAATTATTTAAAAAATGTAATTTACTTATTATGCTGTGTATTTCTTCTGTTTCATTCAGCGGACAATGAGGACCTGACTTTTAAAACCAGGGGTACCCATTTTAGAAGTCAGGCCCTTAAAAATACCAGTTTGACTTTGAAGTTCTCCATGCTGCCGTGTTTGTGTTGCAGCTACTACAAGGGAGTATCTATTTGATAAAAACAATATTTCCATGACTATTAAAAATTGTAAACATTTGTATCCGTCTTTGGTTTTCTGAAAAATTAGTTTCCAAAAAACCAAAAACTGGATTACATCACAGCTGGTAACTGCTTTTAAAAGTGCTAACTTAAAAATAAATAAATAAAATCAACTTTTATTGCCTATCCATAACTCAGACAGCATTATCAAGAAATAGCTTTAAATCAGTTCTCGAATGATTACTGCATAGGACAATGTTTATTAATGTCTGAACCCAAATCTGAGGTTAATGAAAGCCAAGGTCTTCAGATTGTCACTGTCTCTATCATGGGGAACCTACTCAAACTGGAAAATTTAAAATCTTTAGAAGGCACAAAATTTGCAGGAAGATGCAATTACGGAATGCAACACAGCAATGTCTGGCACAGCAAAGAGGTTGTGTGTGTGTGTGTGTCTTAGTGTTTTTTTCAAAATGCAACACTAACAAAGCTGGAAATCAATATGAAAAAAAAGGATCACCTACCACCAGAAAATTGCAAGTAACTAGTACAATCACAGAGGAAACTACTACAGAAAACACAGGATAGTCTGAAGTTAAAAACATCTACTTACTTTTTTCTTGTCTGAACATTTTTATTAATAAGTGCCATTGTATAGTCTTCATTCAAACACATGGTATGTTCACTAATGCCAAAATGTTCAAGCTTTGGAGTTAAACACTCATAATCATCCATCTTTAATGTACATTTTGGTGTTTTGGGCACTATATATGGGGTCTGTTTGGGAGTTGGAATTCTGTGTCTTGAATCTTCTTTATGCATATTTGTCTGGGATTGTACATCCATCACATCCCAAGTTCTGGAGAATGCGTATTGTGAAAGACCGAAATCTGAAAGCTGTGGGTTACGCAGGGGATCCTTAGGCACAGATGTTTTCCCAATACAAGCAGGAAAGCTAGACATATCTTCCACTTTCTCTTGATCAGAGTTAGCTTGGTCAGATACCTTAGATGCATGGTTAACTTCCTCCTCCACTGTTTTATTAAAAACAAAGGATACTTCAGAAATTTCAGTTACCACTTAAGAACTGTTTTATAGACTAAGAAAACAAGACTTATTTTGTAATCCTAGGCTAAATATGATATAAAATGGACTTAGTTTCATTTTACTCCTTAATCTCTACAATCAGATATGCTGGCACAGTCCCCTGCTCTTGTGCAGAGGTGCCGTGTAGTCAATAGCTATGGTTGTAAAATTGAAATCCTGTTAAATGTAACAGGAATCCAAAGGAACTTCTGGTGTACTTATTTCAATAAAGAAATGGTTAAAAGAAAAGAATATTTTAACTCTCCTACACAATGATCACTAAAATGTGAAAACTATAAAAAGCAAATTAATATGTACCAAAATGTTGAGGGCTATGGAGGGAGAGAGAATAATGTTTACTTTTAAACAAACAAAAAAGCAATTAATTTGAAAAATGAAGTAAATATTTTCTTGATACTAGAAGGTACCACTGGAAACGACACGAAACCCTACAATGGAAAGGTGGTTAAAAACAGACATTTTCTCAAATTCAGGGAATATTATTTGGAGAAGGAGGAAAGATTATAGAAGAAAGTGTAGCAACAGCTGGACTGCTCTAAGGAAAACAACACTGACAAAGAGTTAATAGAAAACTGAAAATGAGCACAAGCACAATGTAAAAAAATCAAGAACAAAGAAGATCTCACTGCAAAGGTAACTGAGTGCCCAAATCCGACGTTATGTTCAGAAACTAAGACACTCAAGAAAACAACACTTGCAAATTCCTACAAATTATAGCAACTAAAAGAAAGCCATTCAATTGATAGTATAAGTAGCAGGAGTGCCAGTGGTGACACTTCTGAAAATGCTTTAGTATTGCACATATTTACTGATTTTCTTTAAAATTTAATATAATACCGTTAAGGGTTTATATTAATCCTCAAGTATTACTGGGATTTTTATATCAATAAGGAGTAGACTGGGGAAAATTGAGACAACATTAAAGAAGAAGAGACACCACTAGATAATCCTTTGGTTTTGTCTAAGGCCTTTGTCTATGCAAAACTGGTTTAACACTGTGATTTTAAAACAATTTAATTAAACTGGTGCAAGCCGCTGGATGGACACTTATTTTGGTTTAAACCAGCTTTATTTCAGTTTGATTTAAGCTAAACTGAAAAAAGCCATTCAAACCAACATAAGAGTACAGGCGTATGAACTGATTTAAGTGAAACCAGTGCAATAGCTCATGTAGACAAAGCTTCTGCTAGGATAACAAATTGGGTTAAGACGACGTGTTACATGTTTTAACATGCTGTTAATTACCAGTTAGTATTCAATATAGGACAAGACAGTTATGTTTAAAAACCATATCAAAATGGTCTCTCTTAACTCTAGAACCTTTGTCTTTTTGTCCATGTGTTTACAGCACCCAGCACAATGGGACCCCAAATCTTTGGGTATTACTGTAAAACAAATACTACTATGGTCCACATTAATGACACCTGAAATGAAAGATAGATTACAAGGTCAGGGAGTGTAATTTTATGCATGTTACTGTGATATTTAACTTGTCCATGCAACAAGGGTAAAAATTTCAAGTTGCATACTATTTCAAGGGTTTACGAATTGACCTATTGTTAGTAATGTTAATGCAAAGAAATCTGGCTAAGCCTGTATTATGTTTTGTATCTAGTTCATAATATTAACACATTTGGTCTGTGCTTTAATATAGAGATGCTTACCATTAGGGCAATGTTTTATCAGAAATCATATTTTTAATCTTCCAAAGGTTCTACAGTATTTTCAAGTAGTATTACCTGAGTTATCTTTAACAAGTGGTTGATAACCATATTTCTGGAACAGTTCTCTTATTTTTTCAAGATCTGTTGTATTTCTTTGCATCAGTACTTTAATGGCCTTCATGAAATCATAAGTTTCTTGTCTTTCAGAGTGACTCTGATCAAGGGTAGCGTTAACATCACCCTTTGAAGGAAAAAAGTAGAGGCGTGAGTTTTAAAATACTAATTTACAAATAGCTTTGTTCTTCCCTAGTTTTGTTCAAAGATCAGTGGGGAATAAAGTATACAATATTTTTATTGTATGCTTCATCAAATGGGTGAGTGTATTGACTCTTTAAATAAAGGCTTCTTTTATTCAAAAGGCTAGTCACTGAAGATACACATGTAAAAAACAAATGCAAAATTTTTAAACAGTCTTTAACATCTTCCCTTCGGAACACACTGCTCTTTGGTTGAAATTTTCCTGGGTGTGGGGGGTATGTACCTGGACCCCTCAACAACCAGCCCTCGCACCATGTATGTACTTCCCCAGATCACTCCTAGAATGTTTTCTAAACATAAATACATTTGCTACTCTCTAGTCCTCTGGCACAGTAGCTGTTGTCAATGAGAGATTGCATATTTTTGCTAGAAGCTCAGCCACTTAATACCTGAGCTCCTTTGAGGGTAATTTTCAGCTGTTGTTCTTGAAAGTTTATACACCAAAGTCGCCAGTAAAAAAAAGCGTTAATAAATATGTGCAGCTGTTGGCACCCAAGAGCCGATAGATAAAATCATCATCAGCTGCACTTCTGCTTCCACACAGGCCTCCTCCCCTTACCCAGTTCCCTATCCCTACTTAATCATTACAAAACTAGGAAATGCACAGATCTTTGCTGTGAAGTAGTTTGGTTGCTACATACAACATATTTGACACAAAATCAGTAAATGAAAAGTTAAGCCACCTAACAGTACATATGTTCTATTCCTCCACCCAAAGGCACAAACCTTACCATTATCAAAACTACTGTGCACCAGTCCATGTACCATAACTATAACGCTGTCTTAGGGAAGCCAGCCTTCCACCACCCACTTTACCAAACTACCTTCTACTAACCCAACACTCTTACCTAATATCCACAACTAATAACGTTGGAAGGAGGTAATTTGATTAAAGGGGTATGTGGAGAAGGCTGGGTTGTGTGAGGCAGTTATGGGTGTGGTGTGCTATTTCCGTAGTTGTGGTAATAGTAAATAGGTGCCCATACGTGATGGAGGGGAGTATGTACTATTAGGTGAGTTAACTCCATTTAATTGCTTTTGGGAGTTTGTGTCAAGTATATGTGTCACAACCATACCAGCTTCACAAAGTTATCTGTATATTAATAAGGAAACCAAAAAGTGTACGAACTCAATTTTTTTATTTTTTTGCTTTGATAATGGGAAGGAAGTGGAACACAATATTCACCACCTTCAATTTCCACCTGTTACCTTGCTATATGAAACAACATGCTTATGTCTGAAAGTATATCCTACAGCAGAAATATAAAAATATGTATGAAGTTATGGTAGCAATAAAACATGTTGGGAATTTGGGGACTGGAAGGCTCAGACTTTCCCCTATAAGTCAGTACTTCAAATAGACTAATCTGGTTCAAATTCAATCCCAGCGTGCAGAAATGAAGAGTTATTAAAACTTGCTAGCAGGACAGAACATTACAGCACAATTGTCACCATATTTTACACTAACCAGTAGATAGTGGAAGCTCTTAAAAAAGAAGTTTTAATCTAAGATGCTTAGTAGTTGACTTCAAACAGAATTTGTAATTCTCAATCCTTGTCTCTACTTTCTCACTGAGGAAAGGTCCTGAGATGTTGCTGCTCTGATATTATGGGAGGCAAATGATCAGAGCATTGCCCACACAGCAGTTAAGTAGAGTTAGAGTTCCAGATTGTGGGAAGGAAGCATTTCTTCTCATCTAAAGCTCCAGGATTAGATACTGCCCTTTTGCATATTTCAGCCAGAATACCTGCAGCTGGCTAGAATGCCAGATAGTGGGGAAGGGAGGAAATTTAAGAGTGATGGAACTTCAAACAAATGAGAACGTTAGAAGATTTTAGTTGCTTAGGGCCTGCTCTCATTGAAGTCATGAGTAAAACACCCACTGAATAGTTTGAACAGACCATTAGACATTGATAATAAGTTTCTTCCATATTTTCCATTGTATTTTTATGTAGTTCACCATAAAACTCTTATAGCAAGATAACATATTCACTGGGGTATATATTAGTACATCTAATGTGAACTCCATCAGTGCTACAATTTACTCCCTATCTGAACATTTTTGTTAGAAATTTTGGGCTATGGAATACTTCAGCACACTGTCAATTCAAATGTCAATTTAGCCATTGGAACACTTTATCAAGGGTCATGGTGGATTCTCCATCATTGACAATTTTAAAATCAAGATTGGATGTTTTTCTAAAAAATCTGTGCTAGGAATCATTTTTGGGAAATTGTATGGACTGTCTTATACAGGAGGTCAAACTAGATGATCACAATGGTCGCTTCTGGCCTTAGAATCTATGAATTCAATATTTAAATACCAGAGTGAGAAGACAGTAGACAAAATATTTGTATATTTAAAAATCTTTTTACCATTTTTAACCACCACCTGAAAGCCTGAAACTGGGATCTGTTTGCTTACTAAATTTAGTCTCCCTCTCATGAAGTGCACAAATTGGTTTATTATAAATTCAGTGCCAGCAACTCTAAAAACAAAGAATTTACTAAAGTAATTAGTTTGGAAAACAAATAATTAGGACTTGCAAACTGAAAGAAAACAAGTCAAATTCTGAGTTGTTAACCTTCATGAGTTAGAACTGTAAAATATTTAATATATGATCTGTAAAGTTATGGAAAATAAAAAGATACGTTGCTGTATAGTTTGACAGGCAAGTGATGAGTCAGTCATTACCTTTAGAGTCCTGACTTCACAATGCAGGTCATGTAAAACTCTCATTGGAGATTCATCTTCATATTCTTCAATATGCATGTTAATGGAAAACGATTTTGGAAGAAAAACAGAGGTTAATATCTTTTCATTAAGTTAGTCGGTAATCTCAATTATTTCTACCATAGACATATACTTCTATTAGATTCAACATGAAAAACAAAACAAAAATCAATAAATAAATAAAAACCAAGTGAAATATTATAAACCAAATGCCCCACATATCATGAGACTATTAGGTTCACTCCATTACTGCTCCAGTGAATGATGCTAGAAAGTCCTGTTTATAGAAGCAGTATCACCACAGGTATAATCTACTCCTATAAGAATGTTCTGTGAAAATGTGGGATACCTGTGCCAAATTTCACCTCTTATCAGGGTTAACCTTCAACTCAGTTTGGCAGAAACATGGATACAAACATCTATACCTGCAAAAAGCAGAATCTAATACCAATTCTGACTTGTTTGCTTGCATACAGATGCCAGTGTTTCCCACTTATGCATGCAGAAGTCAAAAGCAGGCAGACTTTGTCCCTTATACTGGAAATTGAGGTTAATGTGAATAGCTGAAGCAAGAGGGAACATCTGCTATGTGACAAGACACGGCAATGTACAGACCAGGAAAAGTATGAGTTGATAAATCAAATTAAAACCTTGAATCAAATGTGCAGATACGCTATAAAGCAAGCAAGCAATGCAAATAGATAGACAAATAGCATAGGACAGACTGGATCAATAAAGACAATACAAGCAGCAATAGTTTTACAATGAAACAGAAAACGTAAGTAAAACCTACTGACTTTAAGGATTAGAAGTAATGGAACAAGGTACTGAATTGTCATCAAAGATTAAATAGAAAAAAAACTTCATTAATGCAGAGTTAACGTTGCCCGGTGGTATTTCATGCCCCTCCAAAACTCCAAGTTTAGCAAAATTCAAACTTGTGAAAACGAAGAAATACAAAGTTGAGATACCTGCCCATGCAATCTTAACTCTGCCCACCTGGAGCCCCAACTGGGAATTATCTGCATGCTCCCGAGCTGCATTCGTTGTGTTAGATGTAGCTGTACTGAATGGTGGAGAAATTAGTTGGAGCAGCTTGGAAGAAGAGCGATTTTGATATGAGGCAACCTAGGAGGCTGCAGTCTCTGGGGATTTGAGAGTCCCTCTCCTTGCCCCCTGAGTTTGTGATCAAAGAGATGCAAGTGTACTTGAGAAATCTAGTACCCTTCATTTCAGCACTGCACTCTGTAGGTTAAGCTGGCCTGCTGAACTTTAATGTGATTGCTCATCCCAAGCATGAATAAAGTGGGGAGGGTTGAGCACAAGGTTAACCACCTAGCCTCATAAAAAACCCACACCAATTATAGAAACGGAACCAAGATATCATTCCGGTAAAAATGGCTGCTCAGCAGAGAACACTGCTGAGCCCGCATGCTGCATGAAGGCTCCTGGTGAAACCAAGTCTGTGGAAACCAGGACCCTGAAAAGTTTGATGCTGGCAGCAAGAAAACACTTCAAAGTTTGTTACTGAAACATGAGAATAATTTTTCAAATATCAAAGATCATGAAGGAGATGGACAACGTTAAATTCGAAATTCTGGGCATCAGCGAGAGCAGACTGACAGGTGCGGACAAGAAGCACTTCAAGCAAGAGAAGCCTCATCTCATTTATTCAGGTTATAGTGACAACAAACAATTAGAGGGAATAGTGCTCATTATGGCTGATTCTACACAAGGTAATCACTCATCAATTGGGAACATATAAACCAGTGCATCATATACTCCAGACTCCTAAAAACGTCAATCATACAGTGCTATGCTCTGACAGAGGAACATGGCAATGACGATAAAGATGAGTTTTAAAATTGCCTCCAAAGAGGATTGGCAGAATACCAAAACATGACTTACTCCTTGTGATGGGTGACTTTAATGCTATAGTAGGATGTGACAAACTAGGAATGGAAAGAGAAATGGATAAGTATGGGTTGGGAGTCATCAATCAAAATGGTGAGACTCATAGAATTGTACTTGGTGTCCAACCTAGTTCTTGCAAGCACCCAGTTCCCTTACAAAGACATACACAAAGAAACATGGAATTCACCAGATGGCAAAATGACAAACTAGATCAATCACAGCCATAGTCGCGAACTTTCCCCAGCTGCAGTGGGTGCTCGTGCCCCTCCACCCCCGGCACCGCCTCCACCCTTTCCCTGCCCCACCCCCATTCCAACCCGTTTCCCAAAGTCCCCACCCCAACTCTACCCCCTCCCTGCCCCTATTGGACCCCTTCCCCAAATCCCCCCCCCGGCCCTGCCTCTTCCCCAAGCGCACCGCATTCACCCTCCTCCCTCCCAGCCACACAAAACAGCTGTTTTGCGGCGCAAGCGCTGGGAGCTAGGGGGAAAAAGCGGGCACGCAGCACGCTCAGGGAAGGCGGAGGAGGCAAGCTGGGCGGGGGTGGGGTNGCGGGGGGGGGGGGGGGGGGGGGGGGGGAAGCTGCACCCACCAATTTTTCCCCATGGGTGCCTCCAGCCCCAGAGCACCCACGGAGTCGGCGCTTATGATCACAGCTGCACTAGTTTGAAAGTCAGGTCATCTGTCCAAGCCTCAAGGGCACATTGAGCAGCAGCTGTCAGCAGCGGCCAAAATCTTTGCATTTCTAAACTGAAATTCAAATTCAAACTAAATTATCAACTTTAAACAGAAAACAAAAGTGTACAGTGAGAAATTCCTGCTTGAACTGAGAAACAGATTTGAGACATTGCCAGAGGCAGAGGAAGGTGAGAGACAACAGACCTGAGCTGTGCTCAGACTTCCAAAGACAATGTGATTTAACCTGCAGCAGCCACAGTTGGGTATCAGTGTAGACAGAGCAAGAACAGGGTAAGCCAAGAAATGTGGCCTCTCATCCAGGAAATAAAAGTATTGACAGGAAAACTCCTGAATTCTAAGATCAATGAAATATTGGAAAAAACAAAAGAGGAGCGCAAGAAAGCAGTGAAAAGCAATGCAAGGAAAGATAAATGGAGATATGTTGAAGACCTAGCAGCTGCAGCTGAAACTGCTGCTATGATAGAAAGTCACAGAGTTGTTTACCAAATGAAAATTTCAAAATAGGAAATAGGCCAATAAAAAGCAAAGATGGAAAAATGCTTACAACTGAGGTAGGCCAGAAAAACAAATGAGCAGAACATTTCAAAGAAGTTCTCAACAGACCAAGCCCCATTTCAGTGCCAGATTTCGATGAAACATGCAAACTGGATCAACTCGATATTAACATTGGCCCAACAGAGATGTCAAAAGTATAGGTTGCAATCAAGAAACTGAAACAAAGCGTTGAGAGATGATCAAGTCACAGCAGAAACACTAAAAACTTGATACCATCACCGTAACAAAACAGACAGTTGGTCAATGAAGGTTTGGGGAAAAAAGAGACCCCCTAATGACCAGTGAAAAGTTGGAATCATTGTCAGAATATCCCAAAAGGGTGATCTTACTGACTGCAAAAATGGGAGAGAAGTTACATTACTCAGGAAGAAAGGCAGTGGGTGCAAAGTTTAGAGAAGAACTCAGGCCCAAGACATCCTGTGTAGAGGAGATATTTATACTAAGGGCCATCATAGAAGAATGTCTAACCTGGGAAGCTCCCCTCATCATCAATTTAAAGTGAGGACAATCAATGAGAAACAATCATTCCGGGGTACAAAATATATCAGAAGGACAGAACAAGTCGTGCGGAGGGGTTTGGGGGTGGGAGGGGGAGTGGCACTATATGTGAAAGAAAATGTAGAAGCAAATGAAGTAAAAATCTTAAATGAATCCACATGTTCCATAGAAACTCTATGGATAGTAATTCCAGGCTCTAATAAGAACATAACAGTAGGGATCTATTATCGACCACCTGACCAGGACAGTGATAGTGACTATGAAATGCTGAGGGCGATTAGAGAGGCTATCAAAATAAAGAACTCAATAATAGTGGGGGATTTCAATTATCCCCATACTGACTGGGTACATGTCGCCTCAGGACAAAATGCAGAGACAAAATTTCTCAATACTTTAAATGACTGCTTCTTGGAGCAGCTGGTACAGGAACCCATAAGGGGAGAGGTTTCAGTGGTAGCCGTGTTAGTCTGTATCAGCAAAAAAACCGAGGAGTCCTTGTGACACCTTAGAGGCTAACAAACAAATACATTCGTTAGTCTCTAAGGTGCCACAAGGACTCCTCGTTTTTTTTCACAAGGGGAGAGGCAATTCTCGATCTAGTCCTGAGTGGAGCGCAGGATCTGGTCCAAGAGGTAACTATAACAGGACCGCTTGGAAATAGTGACCATAATATAACAACATTTAACATTCCTGTGGTGGGAAGAACACCTTAGCAGCCCAACACTGTGGCATTTAATTTCAGAAAGGGGAACTATGCAAAAATGAAGAGGTCAGAAATTAAAAGGTACAGTGACTAGAGTGAAATTTCTGCAAGCTGCATGGACACTTTTCAAAGACACCATAATAGAGGCCCAACTTAAATGTATACCCCAAATTAAAACACACAGTAAAAGAACTAAAAAAGAGCCACCATGGCTTAACAACTATGTAAAAGAAGCAGTGAGAGATAAAAAGGCATCTTTTAAAAAGTCAAATCCTAGCGAGGTAAATAGAAAGGAGCAGAAACACTGCCAAATTAAGTGTAAAAAGGTAATAAGAAAAGCCAAAAAGGAGTTTGAAGAACAGATAGCCAAAAACTCAAAAGGTAATAACAAAATGTTTTTGAAGTACATCAGAAGTAGGAAGCCTGCTAAACAACCAGTGGGGCTCCTGAACGATTGAGATAAAAAAGGAGCACTTAAGGACGATAGAGTCATTGCGGAGAAACTAAATGAATTCTTTGCTTCAGTCTTCACGGCTGAGGATGTTAGGGAGATTCCCAAACCTGAGCCATCCTTTGTAGGTGACAAATCTGAGGAATTGTCACAGACTGAAGTGTCATTAGAGGAGGTTTTGGAATTAATTGATAAACTTAACAGTAACAAGTCACCAGGACCAGATGCCATTCACCCAAGAGTTTTGAAAGAACTCAAATGTGAAATTGCGGAACTATTAACTATGGTTTGTAACCTGTCCTTTAAATCAGCTTCCGTACCCAATGACTGGAAGATAGCTAATGTAACGGCAATATTTAAAAAGGGCTCTAGAGGTGATCCCGGCAATTACAGACCGGTAAGTCTAACGGCAGTACCGGGCAAATTAGTTGAAACAATCATAAGGAATAAAATTTTCAGACACATAGAAGAACATAAATTGTTGGGCAAAAGTCAACATGGTTTCTGTAAAGGGAAATCATATCTTACTAATCTATTAGAGTTCTTTGAAGGGGTCAACAAACATGTGGACAAGGGGGGATCCAGTAGATATAGTGTACTTAGATTTCCAGAAAGCCTTTGATAAGGTCCCTCACCAAAGGCTCTTACGTAAATTAAGTTGTCATGGGATAAGAGGGAAGATCCTTTCATGGATTGAGAACTGGTTAAAAGACAGGGAACGAAGGGTAGGAATAAATGGTAAATTTTCAGAATGGAGAGGGGTAACTAGCGGTGTTCCCCAAGGGTCAGTCCTAGGACCAATCCTATTCAACTTATTCATAAATGATCTGGAGAAAGGGGTAAAAAGTGAGGTGGCAAAGTCTGCAGATGATACTAAACTGCTCAAGATAGTTAAGACCAAAGCAGACTGTGAAGAACTTCAAAAAGATCTCACAAAACTAAGTGATTGGGCAACAAAATGGCAAATGAAATTTAATGTGGATAAATGTAAAGTAATGCACATTGGAAAAAATAACCCCAACTATACATACAATATGATGGGGGCTAATTTAGCTACAACTAATCAGGAAAGAGATCTTGGAGTCATCGTGGATAGTTCTCTGAAGACGTCCACGCAGTGTGCAGCGGCAGTCAAAAAAGCAAACAGGATGTTAGGAATCATTAAAAAAGGGATAGAGAATAAGACGGAGAATATCTTATTGCCCTTATATAAATCCATGGTACGCCCACATCTTGAATACTGCGTACAGATGTGGTCTCCTCATCTCAAAAAAGATATACTGGCATTAGAAAAGGTTCAGAGAAGGGCAACTAAAATATTTAGGGGGTTGGAACGGGTCCCATATGAGGAGAGATTAAAGAGGCTAGGACTTTTCAGCTTGGAAAAGAGGAGACTAAGGGGGGATATGATAGAGGTATATAAAATCATGAGTGGTGTGGAGAAAGTGAATAAGGAAAAGTTATTTACTTGTTCCCATAATATAAGAACTAGGGGCCACCAAATGAAATTAATGGGCAGCAGGTTTAAAACAAATAAAAGGAAGTTCTTCTTCACACAGCGCACAGTCAACCTGTGGAACTTCTTGCCCGAGGAGGTTGTGAAGGCTAGGACTATAACAGGGTTTAAAAGAGAACTAGATAAATTCATGGAGGTTAAGTCCATTAATGGCTATTAGCCAGGATGGGTAAGGAATGGTGTCCCTAGCCTCTGTTTGTCAGAGGGTGGAGATGGATGGCAGAAGAGAGATCACTGAATCACTACCTGTTAGGTTTACTCCCTCTGGGGCACCTGGTATTGGCCACTGTCAGCAGACAAGATACTGGGCTGAATGGACCTTTGGTCTGATCCAGTATAGCCATTCTTATGTAGTGGGGCCCTGGAGATAGTCTGCAGTTACATGGAAGAGAACTCGTGATCTTAGTTTAATGAAGGGTAAATACAAGTATAGCGTTAGTTGGTATCATGTGCATAAGGGTGAAGGGTTTGTAAAAAAAGAGGTTATATTCTTCTTCCCGGGGGAGGGTTACTGCATCTCCTCCAGGAACTCAGTCTATGTCTACACTATCGCTTATGTCGGCAAAACTTATGTTGCTCAGGGGTGTGAATATTCCACTCCCTTGAGTAACATAAGTGACACTTGCATAAATGCTAGTGTGCACAAGGCTATGTTGCCGACACAGCTTCTGTCCCTCGCGGGGTGGTTTTTTTATGCTGAAGGGAGAGCTTCACCACACGTGCTGCAGCCCACAACTTAAATATGCACGAACGAGGTTAACAAAGTAAGTTTAAGCAAACTTTTCAAGTGTAGGTAATGCTGCATCACTATTATTTTCTAGAAGAGAGGTATCATATTTTTAATCAATTTGCCAGTTTCCACAACTCATAATCACAAATTTTCCTTTTTTTTTTTAATATCAAATGTTAAAAAGGCTATTCTAGGAACATACCATTCAAGATTTAACCCACAACATACAGAAATTTCAACAAAGAAAAATAGTTGCAAGACAAAAAAAGTTAAAGTTTTGAACAAGGCATGTGGCCTTCAAAGTCTATAGATCTCAGCATTCAACATTCCATCTTAATCCAAATATCCATATCACATCGGAAACTAGAATCTGCATCTCCATACAAAAGAGCAGGATGGAAATACTTTGACCTCTCTTGTAATGTGTTTTTCTTGCTGAGAGCACAAAACTAACAGCTTTCACTGAAGTACCAGATTTGAGGTGCAGCCTCTCACACACTTACGTGTATCTTCTCTATTTAATGCTTGTTCAAGTTGCTCAGCCTCTTTCTCCAAAGTGACAGCTAAAGCACGCAGTTTGCTGAAGAAATTTCCTATCACCTCCATGATGAAGAAAATCACTAGAGAAGACAAGGCAAACACCTATCAGCAACTTAATAGTTGACATTTACATAGGCCATCTCTTGCATAAACTACCCAGAGCTAATGAACTACAGCAGGGGTAGGCAACCTTTCAGAAGTGGTGTGCCGAGTCTTCATTTATTCACTTTAATTTAAGGTTTCGCGTGCCGGTAATACATTTTAACGTTTTTTAGACGGTCTCTCGCTATAAGTCTATATTATATAACTAAACTATTGTTGTATGTAAAGTAAACAAGGTTTTCAAAATGTTTAAGAAGCTTCATTTAAAATTAAATTAAAATGCTGATCTTAAGCTGCCAGCCTGGGGTTCTGTTCACCTAGGCCTGCAGCGGGTTGAGCGCGGCCTGCGGCCGGGACGCCAGCTGGCATGGGGCTGGCAGCTGGGACCCCAGACCTGGGGGGGAGGGGAGGCAGGGATGAGGGCTGTGGGGGTGCAGGGCAGAAGGCTGGACGTGTGGTGGGGTCAGGGCAGAGGGCTGGGTGTGTGGGTGGATTCAGGGGTCAGGGCAGAGGGCTGGGGGGGTGGAGGTGCAGGGCAGAAGGCTGGGGGTGTGGGGG
>QXTE01000047.1:5356008-5390062 GCA_003942145.1 Platysternon megacephalum | reverse complement strand
TGTGGAGGTGCAGGGTAGAAGGCTGGGTGTTGGGGGGGTTCAGGGCAGAGGGCTGGGTGTGTGTGGAGGTGCAGGGTAGAAGGCTGGGTGTGGGGGGGCGTTCAGGGGTGAGAGCAGAGGGCTGGGGTGCTCGGCTTGTGGGGGTGCTCCCAGCCCCCTGCCCTGAGCGGCTCATGGCAGGGGGCTGGAAGGGATATGCCCTGTTCCACCCGCTTCCCCAAGGCCCCGTCTCTACCTCTTCTCTGTCTCCTCTACGGAGTAGCGAGCACACTGCAGCTAGGCTCTTCCCCCGGGTGAACAGCTGATTTTCGGGAGGGAGGGGGAGAAGGAGGGGCAGGAAGGCACCACGCTGGGGGAAGAAGCGGGGGAGGGGGAAGCTTGGCTGCCGCAGGACCAAGCTTCTGCCCCCGCAGGGGAGAGCGGTGGGGCTGAGTGGGGCTGGGACTGGCAGGCAGTGGCGTGCCACCCAAAATCGGCTCGCGTGCCATGTTTGGCACGCGTGCCGTAGGTTGCCGACCCCTGAACTACAGCATGAAGCACAGCAGTGGGGTATGAGGGGAAATTTACTCATGAATACCACAGGAAAACCATACTCTTACAAAGTGCCATAAGTCATTTCAAGAGACAAGGTGGGTGAGGCAATATCTTTTATCAGACCAACTTCTGTTGGGGAGAGAGACAAGCTTCAGGTCCTGAAGAAGAGCTCTGTATAGCTTGAAAGCTTGTCTCTCTCCCCAACGGAATTTGATCCGATAAACGATATTACCTCACCCACCTTGTCTCTCTAATATCCTGGGATTGACTGACATGGCTACAAACTACACTGAATATAAGTGGCTTAAGGTCATTTCTGAAAGATGCAACTGTATAGAACTCCATATATCCACTAAGCCAGGGGGTACCAAACTGTGAGCTTGTCGGAAATGGGATGCTAAAAAACTAAAAAGTGTTTCAGTTTCAAATGAACGGTCGCTGCATGCAGTGCAATGCTCCAGCATACGCCCAAGAAACAAAATGCACTCTCCTGGCCATATTCACTGATGATGGTGAATAACATCACCAACCACGCTGGGATAAAGTTCTACTTAGCAGTGTATTTGCACACTGAGACTGGGCAGATGGGTGCTGTACTCTCATGTGGCACCAAGCTGGCTGGCTTCCTGCTATGCCTAGCCTTAGCTTGTACCTGTGATGCTGTATAAAAGGAATATAACTAGTTACACTAATACAGTCACCACTGTTACAAATTGCAATAAATCCTGTACAAAGTATGTCATGTATCAATGGAAAAGTTATAATATATTTAGTATGATTATTCTGTTTAAATCCAGGTATCATCATTGTATCTGAGGCAGTCCTCGACTTTACGACATTTGACTTACGATGAATGGCACTTACAATGTTTCTGAATTGACACCCTGATTTGACTTACAATTGGTTTTGACTTTATGACGCTTGGTCCCACAATGGAGCGTATTGTGGTTCCAAGCTACGACCCAATTTTCAAGAACCAATTGTGTCCTAAGTCCGAGGACTGCCTGTATTATACAACTCCAGCAGGGGTCCAGAAGCCTGAGCCCATCCGAGTCCCACTGCCCTGGGTGGGGAGGGGGCCAAAGCCCGAGCCCCACCACTCTGGGTGGGGGAGGCGGGGGGGAGGGAGGGAGTTGAAGCCCAAGGGCTTCAGCCCCACACAGGGGACCTGTAACCTGAGCCCCACTACCTAGGGCTGAAGCCCTCAGGGTTAGGCTTCAGCAAGTCTAAGCCACGACCCACTTTGGGGTCCCAACCAACAGTTTGAGAACCGCTGGGCTATGTGTTTGTATATCAAGTATGTTTTGCTCTTGGGTGACACCCACAGGGCAAATTTACATCCATACTAGCCATCTCTGTGTTGATGGGCCATTGAAGAGACTCAGCTCGCCCAGTGAGCCTCTCCTGGAGACGTTTCAGAAAGCACCTGACAATGGTTGCCCCATGACTCAGTGAGGCATGAAGGACATGTGATCTAAGACTCCATCTTTTTGCCAGTAACTTTCTAGGCACATGGGCTGAGGGTATAAAATAGGAGACTGACATCAGTGCTTTGTCTTCTTTCTTGCTCCACTTCTCTAGATTGTGATTTCTAACAAGGAAGCTTTGGAAAAACACTGATGATCCCCAATCTTTTTGGGTGATCCAGGGAGATTTACTGCACGCTAGCAGAATCACCATCACTGCTATTATCCTGACCTACAGACTCTGAAATCAACTGTATAGGATTCCTTTAACCATTTAATAACCCTCTTCTTTTCTATTAATAAATCTTTAGTTTTTAGTTCACTAAAGGAATTGACTGCAGTGTGGTATTTGGTAAGATTCTGAAAGCATATTCTGAGCTGGGAAGGTGGCTGGTCCTTTGGGATTGGAAGAACTTTATATATGATTTCTAGTTTTAATAATCATTCATAACAAAAATCCAATTGTCTGGGTGGTAAGTCAGGGGCTGGAATGCCTAAGGAAACTGTGTTTTGGCTTCTTGATAACTAGTGTGGTGGTACAGGAGTCACTGTTGTTAACTGACTTGGTGAAATCTTATTATAGAATAAACCACTAGTTAGGGGTGTGTCTGCCCTGTTTCTTGACATCTGTCCTCAGTTTGGTATTCTCAGTGGAGACCCATACCAAACACAGTGACAGTACCAAACTGCACACCTTGAGCTACTGAGGTGAACTTACAAAGTTCCATGTCATGCTGCGTGATCCTCTCACAGAAAAAGACGCATACAGGGATGTCTCAGAGCAGCTGCAAAAGCTGCAGCTGCAGAGAACTCTGACAGCAAAGTGCTCCCACACAGAAATCCACTGTAGAAGCTGCAGACTTGCCACAACAGGGCTGGAAGGCCAGGGACACATGGGGAATTTCCTCTTATCTCCCCAGGGGAATTGGGCAGGGGGAAGGGAAGAGTGGTCAGCAAATAAAGCCTGGCTATAGAATTAAGGAAAGCCACCTTGCTCTTCTGCTAAAGAACTAGCTGGCTGCAATTCAAGCCTCCTCCCAGCAGGGGGAACAGCTGTGCAATTTACCCAGCAACTGTAGACAGGGGCCCTGCTTGGAAGGTGCGGAGGAACAAGGCAAGCTTCAAAAGGGCAGAATGCCCTCCTAAAGTCCCCATTTCCAACCAAACCTCCCCCATCAGAATCCTGTGCCATTTTACCCCCCTTCTCACTAACACCATTTTTTTCATTTTCTGCGAGAGCTACTTTAAATGTTTTGTATTGTCCTTGCCTTACATTTCATTCAGAGGGAAGCCAAGGGGACTTTGGCTCATATTCAACAATAGGCCAGATGAGAATTAGCAAGAATTTAGTTTAAATGTAAATTTAACAAGTTAAAGTCAAGCCATTGACAGCAGTTCAGCAGCACAGAGGGGGCATGGATCACACTCCCTATCAGTACCCAGCCTGGGGAAACCAATGGGTCAACCAGTGGACCAAATTCGGTGATGAAGCCTAGTCATGTGCCACCTGAGGCACGTTATGCATAGGCTACGAAGAAAAAGCGACACAGGTGTGTGTTTTTCAAGTTACAAGACACACTGTACTAATGGCAACTCCACAGTGTTTCTTTCTGACAGACTGTCTGGAAAGCGGAGGTTTAAAGAGATTGTCATAATCGCACATTTTATGCTTCCTGAGGCATTTATTTTACTGAGAGCCCATAAGTACTTAAGCCAATTAAGGCCTCCCCCAATAAATGCACCCAGAGAGGAGCAATGTGCATGTGGCATTTCACACATCAGTTACAGGGGAGGGGCCTGGGAACTCCCACAGCGGGAAAAGCACAAATGTCCTGGCATTTGTATCTCTGCAATGACGGTGAATCCAGAGGTTGCAGCCCTTACAGCCAGGCCCCTTTGCCGTCCCGATGCCGTTGTTGTTAGACAGGGACACTCCCTGGCCGGATGGCACATAGTATTTGAGATGTTGCGGGCGCACCAAGGTATGGTGCAAATTAAAGTAGTTTCCTGCAGAGGGGGCTCGGTTAATGCAATAACACCCCCCCCCCCCCGGTCTATGTCTGTGGGGGAGCTCAGCTAACACAATAATCCCCCCACTCCGCATACGTCTCTGTGTGGGGGAGACTCACCTAATGCAATCACACACACACACCCCGGGTGGGGGAGCGGGGGCTCAGCTAACGACCCCGCCGGGCACCAGCACTCCCCTCTCGGACTGTCTCCCCGCTTAGCTCGGCGGGAGTAGGGCCCGGCAGCCCGGACACGGGGCAGAGACCAGGCTCCACAGCCCCACCCGACAGCGCGCGGCTGAGCCGTTACCCGCAGCCGCTCTAGATTTGCTCACCCGGGTCCGTCCCTTGCTGCTGGAATGGAAACAAGAAGACGCGCCTCGAACTTTGTTTGAATGCCTGAGCAGAGCGAACGCCATTGGGCGCTGCGAGGCCCCGCCCCTCCCGCGGCGGCGCTCCTAGTCTCGCGATAGAATCGAGCGTCCGTGGCATATGGCTCGCTCGCGCTGTGACGACCCTGCTTGGCGCCTGGTGTAGACCGTTGCCGTCTTGTTCCCGGCCCATGCGGAAGTGACCGGGCTGCGGTGAACGAAGGGGGCTGGGGTCGGCGGTCGGTCAGTGAGGCCGGACCTCGTCTTAGGGTAAAGGGCTCCAGGCGCGGAGAGCCCCTCACTCCCTAGCTCGCGTGGCCCGGCCTGGGCCCTACCGCTGCCTCACACGCGCCTGCGGCCCCCATGGGGCAGCCTGCGCTGGGAGCCCTGATCCCCGGCGGTTCTAGCGCGCCCCCCGGCTGGGCCTCCTGAGATCCGGCTTCCCCTGCTCGGAGGAAAAGCGAGGCTCCAGGGGCTCTGTGGGGACTGGCGTGGGGCGGCAAATGCAGTGGGGGCGGGGTGCTAGTCACAGCGCGATGGGGAGCGTAACCTGCGCCCATGCAAGCGATGCGATTCGGTGCCGCGGGGTGCAAAGCTACACCTCCGGGACCGCGTATCCCGCCTGCGTGCTAGAAGGCGGTGACTGGCAGGGATTTAAGGGGGGCAGTGAACAAGTAATTCAAGATGAGAGCCTAGTGTAATGCTGTGGCAATACGGGCTGCTGCAAGCTTTGAACGTGTAAATTTCCCTTTATATGCATTGGTGAGACAGATACTGGAATCTAGTTCTGGGGCCCCCATAGTCAAAAAGTTCTTGGAGAGGATGCAGAGCCAAAAAACGATTAAACGGTGGGGGAAAGTGCCTTACAGTTAGAGACTTAATGTTTAGCTAGATTAAAAAAATAAATTAATTAAAAATCAGGAGGTGAGCTGATCGTGGTGTGTAAGTACCTTTACAGGGAGAAAATACCAGGTACTAAAAGGTTCTTTTACAAGAACCAAACAGTGGAAGGTAATGCTGGACAAATATCCATTAGAAATAAGGCATATCATTAACAGGGAGGGTGATTATCCATTGGCTCTACCACAGAAAGTGGTGGATTATCTGTCTGTCATCACATTAAGACTGGATGCCTTTTTAGAAAATATGCTTTAGTCAAACAGAAGTTATTGGCCTGGATGCAGGGATAACTGGGTGAAATTCAGTAGCCTGTGTTGTACAAGAGATCAGATTAGAATATCTAATGGTCCATTTTGGCCTTAAAAAAAAATCTGTGAAACTCTGATGCATCCATCACTGTAGAATCTGTCTGAATGGTGGTTATTTCAGGGTGTCAAGTTTGTAAATGTTGAGCTTTGTAACACTTTAATGCAGTGTTTCCCAAATCCCAACCAGTGTGTCAGCAGGCACGAACAGGTGTGCAGTGGAATTTTTTGAAAAAGTAAATGTTAGAAGTAGTAGTGGGGGAAAGCTGCCTTCTGACTGGCTGTGTCTGTCTCACTGCCCTGCCTACTTCAGGGGCAGAGCAACCAATCAGAGTTCAATCTCCCTCCTCTGCCAGCAATGAGTGGGCTCCTCTGCCCCTTCTCTCCTGCAGCCGCTGGCTGGTGGAAGAGCCCTGGAGTTCAAGGTGTGCTGCAGCAGAGTAAAGGCTGCTCTAATAGCCTAAAAGTGTTCTGAGCAAGTGTTTTAGTTGTACAGAAACTCTCTTGTTATTTCTAAGCTGACTTTAATTATTCATAATAAATTTTAAAACTTTATATATAATCTTATTTACTTTAAGGTAATGTTTCTGACCACAGCACTGCTCCGAAAAAGGATTCCTGGGAAACAATGGATTGGAAAATACAGAAGACCAAGAGTGGTTACTCTTTCAATGAAGAATTCAATGATTCAAAGGCTGGAAGTTGAAGCTGAGAATGAATATTGGCTGAGTCGACCATATATGACACCACAGCAGGAATATAAACATAATGCAGAGCGGAGACTTGCAAAATGGGAGGCCTTGAAAAGCCAGATGATATCTAAGTTTCCTGAACATAGATATGTTGCGGATTATTTGAATCACTTGAATGTGACTAAAAAATGGACAAACTCTTAAATCATGTCTGTTCACTTTTGGCATATTTGCAGTGCTCTACCATCTGATCTGTTGTAGGCTGTTCAACACCTCTTGTGGAAAATTTTGTACTTGGTATAAAAATGTGTGGATAAGGATGTGAATCAGATGAACATTTGTCTTCTGTTAATATATGTAGAGTTAATGACATTAAAATCAATCATACAGGAAGAATGTGAGGGTTTTTTTCCTTAATCTTAGCTCACTACACAGTGAAAGCTTTCCATGCATCTCCAGTATATGCCTAGCTTCTGTTATAAAGCAGGGGTTTTGTATAGGGCCATGCTGCATTTGGGTAGTGGGAGTTGCTGTAAGGCAATTGCTGTTGTGTAGCGGGAGTTTGGCAGGGTCACTTGTAAACCATTTTTTTTTCTTCACTAGCTTCCTCCTCAAAAGTGGGGGGAAAAGAAACCTTAGTAGGTTAACCAGTATTATTGCTGGCCTTTTCCTACCACTGAGTCCCCTTGCTTTATTATGGGATGAAAATGAATAACTGATGTGGGCATGAGAAGGTCTGATTATGCTATTCTGGGCAGATTGATATCCAAGAATCATAGTATCTGTGCCAAAAAAATTATCTAAAAATAATCTGGAGAAACAAAAGGCATTGAGGCCATGTTAGGATTAAGAGTTTCTCATAACTAAATAAGGATTTAGTCATACTTATGGGTATGTTTTATTTGACCCATCTCTTCCCAGAACAGCATCCCATGGTCAAGGAAGCCAAAGTCCTCTTGTCAACACCATCTATGCAGTGATGCATTTATATCCAGGATGCATGTGTCCCTGCCCGGCCCTTTACTCTCAACTAGGAGGATGTATGAGAACACTATCTGCACCCCCAACTTCTTCCCCCTCACTCCCATAGTCCTTTCACATACACTGCTACCTCAATATAACGCGACCCGATATAACACGAATTCGGATAGAACGCGGTAAAGCAGTGCTCCGGGGGGGCGGGGCTGCGCCCTCTGGTGGATCAAAGCAAGTTCAATATAACGCGGTTTCACCTATAATGCGGTAAGATTTTTTGGCTCCTGAGGACAGCGTTATATCGAGGTAGAGGTGTATTTGCTTTCATTGTGTTGCTGTCTGGTCTGGTTTTCCTTAACTTAGATTACAAATGCTCCAGGGCAGGGATTCTTATATTGTGTGAATCTTTTTTTTCTATGAATTTTACTCCCGAGGGCATTCTGTGCCTAAAAATTCTGCACATATTTTAAAATACTGCAAACTTTGTCAATAAATAAATGCAGAGACTCTAGCATGGCAGTGGGGAAGCACAGGCCACTAGCTGTATTAAGGTGGGAGATCACCCTACAGCCTCCCCACTCTCCACGCCTGGGACATGGACTCAGTGGTGAGACTACACCCAACCCTGACACAGCACAAGGCCTGTGCCTGTGCCAGAAACACCCTGGAGCCCTGCCTCTCTGTACCGGGAGCACCAGCTGTGGGGCAGGCAGGACCCAAGTGGGGAGGGGCTCAGTGTGGGGTGAGAAGATTGTGTGTGGGACAGTTAGGATGTAGGCAGTTCAGTGGGGGGATCTGGATGCTCAGAGGCTTGGGGGAGGTTCCAGGTGCAGGGGGACTCTGCAGGGGCTTCCAGGTGAAAGTGGTTGGGGCTCAGCATGCGGGGTGGGGGTCTGGGTGCAGCTGGTTGGGAGTCAGTGGCAAGCGGGCTTGAGCTCAGGGTGACAGGGGGGGCTTGTCGGAGTTTGAGTGCAGGGAGCTCTGGGAGGTGGTCTGGGTTCCGGGGTTGGGGTTGAGGCAGTAGGGTACAGATGCAGGGGTTGAGGTGCAGGTATGGAGGGTTACAGGGGTTCTGGGTGTACAGCGTGAGGCTTGGCAGGAGTGTCTGGGAGGTCCAGATGCATGGGGGTTGGGTGGATGGGGGAGCAGCTCCCCATACAGTGACCCTTGGACTATTCTGAATGCATATTTGTTTTAATTCTCTATAGTGGCAGCTTTGACTCTGAAATTGCAGAATCAGATTTTCCATTAGATCAGTATGATAATTAAAACAGGATAGGTTAGAACTAACAGTTACCATGTTGTCATTTGCTCTTGTTTTGGATTGTAAACCTTGTGGGGCAGAGAGTCTTATCTGTACTGCAAAGCACACCATGCATATGCCCATCTCTAACAAAATTAGGCCTGGTCCACACTAGGGGGAGCTATCCAAATAAGATACGCGACTTCAGCTACAGGAATAGCGTAGCTGAAGTCGAAGTATCTTATTTCGAATTACCTGCATTTACTTCGCGTCCTCGCAGCGCAGGATCGACGGCCGCGGCTCCCCCGTCGACTCCGCTACCTCCGCTCGCCCTGCTGGAGTTCTGGAGTCGATGGGAGCGCGTTCGGGGATCGATCTATCATGTCCAGACGAGACGCGATAGATCGATCCCCGATAATTCGATTGCTACCCGCCGATCCGGGCGGGTAGTCTGGACGTACCCTTAGAGAGGAGAATTTTGTCTTCCCTTTACAGATGTTTTAGCTTTCCATCAACAGGGCAAACAAGCTTCCCTCACCGCCACACAAATGCACTACATTTAAACACTTTATTTTCAGAATATTTCACATTATTTATTTAGTCACTTTTGCATTCAATGAGGTCAAGTGTCATAACTTAATACTTTACCACTTAGGAAAAGAGGGCCCCAAAACGTGCAAGTTTTGCCTAAACCGTGAATTGTAATTTAGATAAAATATGTAGGTCTGAACTTTGATTTACAAAAGTCTGAATGCAAACATTCAACATTAAGTAATAACCTAAGAGTACAGTGGTGAAAAAAAAGATACGTATGGAGAAGTTACAAGGTACGATTAAAATATGAAGGAACTCATACAAAAACACAAATTTTGCCTATTTCATTCATTTATAAAAGCCCATTTAAAAAAACCACTTCAAAGTATTAAACTATAAATGGCAACATGTTTTCTTTGTGCATAGGAAAGTTCCTACCGGCAACATACAAAAAATACAATGTGTCATTTATTACATATTTATTCTTGTATAATTAACTTCAGAGACTCAAACAATTAATTGCAAGTGTACATAACCTACTGAAAATAACTACAAGAAAGATATGTGCAGACAGCCAGGATTTTGCCATTACAGTGCAATGTAGATGACATACCCATTGGCAAATACAGGAGCTGCAGAGATATTTATTTCACAATTTAAATGGGGCAAATTCTTAATAAAGGACTAGCATATATTAGTCTTCTCTATCCTCTGTCTGAACCATAATGTAGATTGATCCTAAAAATATTACTGTGAAATCTGATTTTCTCAGAATATCTGACTGGAGCTGATGCAGCAGGAAAAGAGCTCAACAGAGGCATGTTGACCACTTTAGTATATTGTAACCTAAATAATGTAAACAGTATGAAGTCTGCTGGTCACCATTAAATCTTTGGTGCCAGCACGCAAGATCCTGATACTCATTCCCCAGCACATTTGCATGGGTGCTATGCACTCATCTGAGTTTCTGCTGGTAAATCTCATCTTCTGAAAACCAAGTAATTAAAACAATCTTGTAAACATGGTCAAGATTCTGCTACCTATTAGAAACAAGATTCAAGTAACCTCTGCAAAAATCACTGTTTTATTAAGTCTAACCTAAAACAAATTTTATCATTACAGTAATGTTAAGATGCACTATAACTACATTCTGCATTTTCATTACATATTATGGCAGTTCTATACTAAAGAAAAATATGCATACAAAAAGCTGTCCCTACATACAAAATAAATGGATAGAAATGAACTTAGTAAACATTTTCGGTATTATACTAAACTTTACATACTGCAGCTTCTCTTTGGTATCAATTAGTGATACTGACAAGATGCCCTGTGTGTTGAATATCTAATTACATTTCAGGTATGGTGAACAATGGTTCCCGGGTGATCTGTGTTTCCAAATATTTCAATTACTGAAATACCTGTAGTCTTTTTAAACGGATGTCCGAATCCCTAAAACTTGCCTGGGTTCCACAAACTATATTGTAATGTAAAACTTCATATTCAGAAGATACTTTTGAATGTGGCTGGTTGCTGCTCAAACTGAAGACTGATTGCACTAGCCTTATCCTTCATTAGACAGTCTGGCAACAGATCTTAATTGTTACTTACAAATGCTACTTCCATTCCACTGTTGGGGCTCCATTGAGCTGAAATTGCAATGCTTCAATGATGCAGACAAATGTCCACAAAAATTACTATAAACATACTAAAATCTGTTTCAAGCATGAACTTAGACTGGAATAGTACCTGAAAAATTTAGATACTTAAAACTCATAGAAGTGCAAGTGTTAGTGTGCCTAATTCTGACATATACTGTACTAAGAGTAGCTTGTTACCTATGCATTCCACACAGTTTGGGTATGCTTACTAACACATTAGAGTGTACTTTCTTAAATCAGACAGCTAAAAACATTAGTAATGTCAAAACATTTCTTCTTGAATTACCTAGTAAAAATCAGTCAGTGGAAGTCTGGGCTCAAAGATTACTTTCTATAAACTACTGATGTCAAATTCTGAGATAGTATTTTAAGAATTTAGTTGATAAGAGATAGCATATCTCTTTTCCTACATTCATCATACAAATTTGCCAAGAATCAGACAACCACTATTTAAAACAGTCTGATTATGTGGTACAAGTTGTAAATGCAGCTATTGTTACATAAGCAAAAGCATTCCAAATTGAATTGAATTCTCTCACAGATTCACTTGTTTCATCTTTCCCCCTTAAGGGACTTCTTTATCATCTTAAGTATTCAGAAATGGGAGGAAACCCTTACATAGGAAGAGAGAAGAGCTTTATGTCAGGCTTTTGTCCTCAAACTGGAAGTTTAAAGCACATTACATATATTTAATACAAAATAGCTTTAAGAAACATTAAGCACATGGATTCTAATGGTACCAATATACTCCAGTATTCCAGTTATTTGATTGCTATTTGTGGCTGCAATGTGGAGGCATCTGAAGGCTTAAGCATTGGAACTGCTAAAGCACTGTTCTAAAAAACCAGCACTCTAAAAAACCCACCTCCACGAGGGGAATAGCTCCCAGCGCTGGTACACTTTCTACACTGGCACTGTACAGCGCTGAAACTTGCTGCGCTCAGGGGGGTGGTTTTTTCACCCCCCTGAGCGAGAAAGTTGCAGCGCTGTAAATTGCCAGTGTAGACAAGCCCTTAGTTGTCATCTCAGTATTTCTGTACTTGCACATATGGAACAGCTTTTATAAAACACAATCCAGCACTCACTATAATCATATTATCTCAAGAACACATCCACTGATCCTGAATGGGTGGGGTTCCCTTGATGCAGTGACTGGAAGTCTCTGAGTGGTTGAATAGGAAGGCCTGGGCTGAAAGGACTTGCTCAGTAGGTTGCTCTCACAGGTTGTCCTGCCTCTGTAAGGCAAAGCATGGAGGCAGTGAGCTTACAACTCCACTCAGCAGCAAAACAGCTTTCTCCCCCCCACCCCTTCCCCCCATCTCTCTCTTTCTTGCCAAATTTATTTTTATTGCTGGCTCTCTCCCCTTCTGCCTTTAATTCACTTCCCTTCACTCCAGTACAGAGTGCTCTTGCCTATGCATGGGAAACTGCCAATAGGGTTGCTCTCCAAATGACAGCCTGGAAGATTTGATCCTGTTTCAGATGCTGTACCTATTGTATACCCAGAGCGCCTATGTCAGTTCTCAAAAAAGACAGCAAAGGTGACTCCCTGTATCAGAGAGATGCACCACTTTGGCCAGTGGATTCTACTTAGTTCTATGAGTCCATAGTTGGGCACCCTTTAAGATCAGTTTCATGGTATTTCCTTTCCATCAATATGGTCTTTTTTGTGGAAATCACTTCTCCAAGAAGGGTGAGCTGAACCAGGGGGCTCTTTGTTGAACCACCCGATGATGTTTTACATCCTGTAAAAGTGGCCTCAGATACTACCTGCTTTTATATCCAAGTATAGCTCCTCCCTTCACCAGAATCAAGTGTGCGCTACTCTCATACTAGTCTTACTCAAAACGTCAGAAAATCTGGCAAACTATGGCACTACAAATCTATCTATATCTGTATCCAGATCTATATATCAGTAGCATCAATTCTGCATGGAAGTCTCGATTCATTGTTAGTGGCTTATCTGAGATGCAGAGTAAAGAATGCTCCCAAAGAAACTATTGCTCACTGGAAACCACACACGGACATTTGGCTTAATCTCGGAGGGCTTGTCTATACGCAGCTTTTGTACTGCTTTAAATTGTATCAGTTTAGAAGCCAATATAGTTAAATTGGTGTTAGCCTCTAGCGTGGATGCAATTATACTGGTATACTAAACAGATACAATTAACACATTGTTTTTAGACTCTTAAAGGCAGTACTGTTAAGTAGGAGAGCTTGCCACAGTAGAGACCTAGGTTCTATTCCCTGCTATGCCAGAAATGACCCTCTGCAACCTCTTAGATCTTCAATTAGCTCATCTGTAAAATGCAGGGGGAAATACCCATAGTCACGTTTTCTATAATGACAGCTTGGGGTGCTTCACAGCCCTTAACACCCGTCAGTGGAAGAGGGGAGATGAAATCAGGGTCTTCTCGTTCTCAACCCAGTGCACCTTTCCCCAAGCCATAGGATATTTTGATGGGGCGATCTCTCTTTCCAAACCTAACATGTTGATTGCTAGAATTTGGTGACTTGTTTTTTTTATTTTCAGTTAAGCAGAAGTTGCCAATATTTTAGACGGGCTGAAAGATTTCAGGGAAAAGGGGTTTGTAGCTCAAAAGAAGGCATATGATGTTTTTTGTGAATTCTGAAGTTGGTAGGTGCTACACTTTTTGTACAAAAGTAGTACAAAATTTGGAGAGACATTTTGCAAGACTTCTGAAAAGTGAAATTTTGGACCATTAAATTTCCTTCCATGAGAACACTTGCTAGTGACCAGAGCATGCTTAAAAATTCTCAGATCCCTCCCACTTTAAACAGTACTTGAAAATATAATATAATAGGTACCGTTTTAACTCCAGAGATGACTTAGGGCCCCTGTGAAAGCAAAATCCTGCCTCAACTTTAACCTTAATGTTTCCATAAAATACACGTTCAGTTTTGGAAGTAATCAGCCCAGGAACAAAAACATATAGGTGGGTCCCTTCATCCCTGATAAACTGCTCTGCTGCCTCCAGTCCCGGTTTCAAGAGGACCCAATTGCACCTATTCAGGATCAGCAGATACCATATAGTGGAATAAAGAAATTGACAAGTAAGGGACATTTTTCAAGTTTGCTGGGTGCAATGTCAGTACCACTGAAAAATAAATATCATTAGTAGTCTTTTCTAAATAGGAGTAAGAAATGTGAATATGTTGTTTGCTGTGGGTCTCGAGCTTTGGATGGACTATATTCCCTACATAGGAAACATTTAACTTGCCTTTCATGAACAAGATAAAGAATTATGTAAAGTGCTTATTTCAGCTATTTTTCAGTCACTTCCACTTAAAATGAAAGTAAAAGACAACAGACTAAAGCATAAAATAAACTTCCAATACATTCCCCAAATGCATGATCCAACATTTACATTTCATCACAGATACTTGAACTGTGTCTAAATGGTACTTTAAAGCCAACAATAAAAAAAACCAACCTTCTGTTTTATTAAAAAGCTAAAGCAAATATAAAACAATGTTTATAAACCATCAAGTGTTCAATATAAAAAGCAGTAATTTCCTCCAGTTCCATTTTCTAATACAGTACAAAACTTACAATAAGTTTTCTGCTGCCACTAGGATCTTGCTGCTCTGTTACTGCCTTGTACATCCCATTTTGCACCCCTTAACAGAAAAGTGTACTAGTTTGTTAGCTCCTTTCTGGATTGACAATGTTTTGTATGTTGAGAGGCAACTGTAGGAAAAGTAAAATTGTTGTTTAGGTTACTATATCTAAATGGAAATTCACGTTACGGAGTCACATTCCTGATGTGATTAAAGAAATCAAAATTACTAGGGGGCCCAATCCTGAAGCAAACAAGTGGAGCCCAAGTGAAAGCGTTTTACTTGCTTGGTATCTTGCTGCAACAAAGCAGGGCTGAAGGAAGGAGTTTTTAACCCCCACAGCACTACAGAGCCAGGGTACAGGGGTAGTAAGTGTGTGACCAGCTACCACTGGGTACTAGGAAGAGATGAAGATACATCGTGCTGCTCTTCCCTTACATGGTGTTTGGGCCACATGTAGCTACACAGTGGAGACTCACTGGCCATGCTCTGTGTTTGTGGGCAACACATCCACTTTTCCCCTTTCTTGGTCCCCTGGAGACCTGCTATGGAAGTAACTTCTGCAGTGCACAGGAATATGGGATCTGCCTGCTTGGGTCTTGGCAGATCTATCCCCCCACAGCAGCAATGCATAGTTTCTGCTCTCTTTGGGCCTTGCTCACCCACGCAGGACACTTCAGGATTTGGCTCTTTTGTAGCAGTATATAAGTCAATGTTGCATAAATGCATATTAATAATCTTAAGGCATCTGTCTTACTTCCCTGCTCTGCAGCAGTGCTTATAAGCGTCCATTGTACTGTACAAAAACAATTTCTCATAAATCTTCTTTAACATGTTCACACTGTTCCATTTTACTGAGCAACATCTTCCAAACAAAATTAATATTCAAGCACAAATGTGTCGCAGAAACCTAATTAAAGGAAATAAGTTAATTAGTGGAAGTGTAACATTAACTTTAATAAACATGTAGATCAGTTTTCTATTTAAGAATTATATCTACCTACCTTATAATTAATTCTACAAATAAGATTTTAAAACATATAATTTCAAGCTCTCTGCCTCTGGTAAGGCCCTGATTCATAAAAGTACTTAAACATGTGCTCATCTCTATTCAGGGCAACATTTAAGTACAAGCTTATATGCTGTCCTAAATAGTGTTACTTTCCTGAATCAGTTGTATTCTCTTCCTACAGCAGTTGCCCAGCTTCCTGCAAAGGACCTCAGTCTCCCTATTTTTCCTGCATGGTGACAGACTTTGGCAACCAGGGAAGTCCAATGGGGAACTTGCAATACAGGACGCCAATAGATGGTCTCTCTAAATTCTCCTTAACATAAAATGGTACATCATAACTAATAACAAACAACAAATAACAGTTGTGTCTGTATACAATCTGTTGCTCCTACGAATACTTTCTCATTGCATTTTCCTTACAGAATTCCACCAGCTTTTTTTAAAGTCACTATTACAATCTAAATTAGTCATGGTAAATGTACCCAGGAAATACAGAGTTTTCATGTATGCAGCAGCACACCTCGTATTTCCCAAATATCAAATAAGAAAAGTATATACAGAAACCCTTTCATACACAGAAAAATAACGTTACTGTCAATTTGAAGTGTGACTAAGCAGAGCCATTTGTTCTGTGTACAGAGATCGCTCACTGAAGCAGGATTTACCTCACGCCCACTGCTTTTCTGACCTCATAAGCAAGAGCAAGACAAAACAATACATTGTTTAGCTGCTCCAGAACAACAAGAAAGCATTTAGCTTGGAATTGCCTCTGCAGCGAGTTCCTTCCACTGGTGAGTAAGGCTGGAATTCTTTGGCCTGCTCGCAGACCAAACTGTGGGGAAGGGCTGAGTTTTCTCAGCCCACAAATCCACTGCTACGGGGTTTGCTCCTTCTATCCACTTCTCCAGTTCCATCCCCTCCAGCTGTTATGGCTCTGTCCCAGGAACCTCATGCTCAGCTCTACAAATAAGCCTCCAATTCATTTATCCACCGGACTCTATCCTTAAATCTACTCTTGCTCAGGGAAGGCTGAACTGAGTTACTATCAGACCTTAATTACTTCTGAAGCAAATAAATCAGAGGATGATACAATTAAGAGGCAAGGTTCTCTGCTGTTTAATCAGACAGAGGAAGAGACTAGCCATCCCCCATATTACTCTGCAGACAGAATGCTACGTAGAGCTACACCTCTAGCACTTGTGATGCACTGAAGAGGGAACTTTTTATTAAGAAGCTTCGAGACGTTCTCTGAATTCACAGACTGGATATTTTATGGCTTCAGATGGCCAGAAGTAATTTACTTGCTGTTTCTGTGCAAAATAATCAATTACATTGATCTTACCTTTTTCTCATTGAGATAATTGGTCATTAACAGACTGAGATCAGCTTTCCAATGAAACTATAACATGCTTTTTTGCACCTAAAAAAGTGAGAGGATCATCATACAAAGTATGTATTGCACAGACACTGGCTTTAAACCACAACGTTTACAGTGCTGCATATATTTGTGTCTCTCACCAACAGAAATTGGTCCAATAAAGATATTGGCTCACCCACCTTCTCTCTCTATTTTACAGAAGTAATTTTTCCTTCCCTTTAAACCAAAGCACAAACCCATCCCAAACTAGAACATCCAGAACAGGAGACTGGAAAGTTGGAACTCTTCGATTTCCTTAATGCACTAATCTGTTTTGGATTAGATTATGAGGCACAAGTTAGCCTCATTCTAGAAATAAAATATTGACTTGATTCCATCTGACAAATTTTCCCACCCATTAATACCCCTCTACCTCAATATAACGCTGTCCTCGGGAGCCAAAAAATCTTACTGCGTTATAGGTGAAACCGCGTTATATTGAACTTGCTTTGATCCACCGGAGTGCGCAGCCGCGCGCCCCCCCCCGCCTCCCCGGAGCACTGCTTTACCGTGTTATATCCGAATTCGTGTTATATCGGGTCGCGTTATATCGAGGTAGCGGTGTATTTTATTTACTAAACTTTAAAAATCCATTAGGAAAACATAGCTGAACTATAAAGTATGATACCAGCTGAGATGTGACCCTCTACTTTATAAATTCTACCTGATTTAACATTTTCTTCTTCTGAGCCACCTTCCACCCACTGACTTTCATTGTCCAACAATCGATTTTGTGACTCACTGAGTGGCCTGACAGGAAAGGGCTGATTGGCTCCAGAACTGAAAACAGAGTACACAGAAGTATTGTCCAAAGTTAGATTTTGTAAGAAGCATAGAAGTCATAATTTATTGAAAAATTTAATAAAATTGACTTAAAAGTAAAACAAAAACACCAAACAGCCCAGGCAATGTAACTGGAAATTAAGTATATTTTTGCCTGTTTGAAACCTAATTCATGTATAGACTTGCTTCAGTGAAAACAGCCTCTGTCTGGACTGGTTAAGGCCATTTACTATTCTCATGGGGAAAATGGAAAATTGAACACTGAGGAATGCCTTGTTCAGAACTCCATGCTGCATTCATCTTGTGATTTCACCTACATAATTGCCATATAAATTACAAAAATAACGTAGCCAGTACTTCCTGAAAAAGAAAAAGCAGCGTATAACAATGGGACAAGTTAATGTTAGGGGGCTCCATTCAGCATGCACCTAATGCAATAGGCTACTGCATTATTTGAGCCATAATCCTGCTCCATTGTTTAAGTTTAAGCAAGTTCCACAGGTTAGTTATCTTGCATAAAAAAAAGTATATTTAATTTATTTTATAAAAGTTGGCTTTTAATTTCTCCAAAGCCCATCTACACCAGAACACAGAACTGTTGCCAGAATGATTTAAGCCATGGAGTCCCCTTAAGTGCTAGTGTAGGCTGGACAATAATAGCACTTCAGAAAGACTTAGTTCCATGTACATGTACAAATCTTCACCAAGTCTGAATCCAGCTTTCTGAAGAATACTGAAGAGAGTTTTGTCCTCTCTAAACTAGCACTTTTCAATATCAGCAAACTACTAAAAATCGTTGCCAGCAACAGTTCAATTTCCTCAAATAGGTAGGGCTTGAGTGTCCCCTTGTTTATGCATTTATGGGACCATGTGAAATGGTAAAAACACCACCAATGTCATTTGTTACTTTATACACATCTACCTCTTTCTAATCCTTCTCTAAAATTGTATTATTATTTTAGTCTTTTCAAATCCCTTCTCAGAGGCTTCAAATTATATCATTTGCTAATCTTTGGAACTTTTCTATTATGTTCTTCTTGAGAAGTAACCAAATCTGAAAGTGTTCATGGTGAAGATGTATCATTAGGGCCCTACCAAATTCATGGCCATGAAAAACACATCATGGACCGTGAAATCTGGTCTTTTGTGTACTTTTAACCTATACTATACAGATTTCACAGGGGAGACCAGTGTTTCTCAAACTGTGGGTCCTGTCCCAAAAGTGTGTGTGTGTGGGGGGGGGCAGTAGCAAAGTTATTATAGGAGGGTCGTGGTATTGCCACTCTTACTTCTGAACTGCCTTCAGAGCTGGGTGGCCGGAGAGCAGCAGCAGCTGGCCAGGTACCCGGCTCTGAAGGCAGTGCCCCGTCAGCAGCAGTGCAGAAGTAAGGGTGACAATACCATACCATGCCATCCTTACTTCTGCGCTGCTGCTGGCGACATTGCTGCCTTCAGAGCTGGGCTCCTGGCCAGCTGCCGCTACTCTCTGGCAGCCCAGCTCTGAAGGCAGCACTGCTGCCAGCAGCAGCGCAGAAGAGTGTCAATACTGCGACTCACCTACAATAACCTTACAACCCCCTTTCTCCCCACAACCCTCTTTTGGGTCAGGACGTCTACAATTACAACAGCATGAAATTTCAGATTTAAATATCTGAAATCATGAAATTTACAATTTTTAAAATTCTATGACCGTGAAATTGACCAAAATGGACCGTGAATTTGGTAGGGCCCTATCATCGATCTATCCATTTATATTTTCGGTATTGGTGTCTATCCCCTTAATACTGTCATGTAAATAACTTATTCCTTTCTTTTTTGATCACTGTTTTGCACTGAGGAGACATCTTCATTGTGCTGTCCACCATTGTTCCTCAACCCACCCCATCTACCTATGAAGGATTACAAACTAATTCAGGACCTAACGGTGGGTGCAACTAATTTAAAGTGGCCTTTCAAACTTACATTTAGTTTATTCACCAGATGAAAGATGAAATGAGACATAAATAAAAGCACAGAAATACAAAATAAATAGCTGAAACTAAATACCTTTTGGCGGGTTCATTTTGGCTTGAGACAGTAAGTTGCTCTGGATCCATAATCACCAGGCGAGTTGGAAAATTACAACCATCACCCAAGCTACACGATGAAGGAAACATTAAGTAAATCAATACTGGAGGTGTATTAAAATGAGCTAGGTAAATCCAGTTGAATAGGTACTTGCATGAAAATCAAATGTCACATGTCAGAACTAGTATCAGAGGGGTAGCCGTGTTAGTCTGGATCTGTAAAAAGCGACAAAGAGTCCTGTGGCACCTTATAGACTAACAGAAGTATTGGAGCATAAGCTTTCGTGGGTGAATACCCACTTCGGTGTCTGACGAAGTGGGTATTCACCCACGAAAGCTTATGCTCCAATACTTCTGTTAGTCTATAAGGTGCCAAAAGACTCTTTGTCGCTTATGTCAGAACTAGTTAGCTTAAGTGCCATGCTGCACTCCAAACCCCAGTGAAAAAAAGGAACTGCACATAGGTCTCCTGCATGCCAGTGCAAAGTTCTACCGTTTAGCTATGTGGCCAGGCCACTTAATACTGGAGTCAGTTTCTGTGCTTTCGGGCAGGCCTATGAAATAACTTTTGCCCTTCTCTGCCTAAACAGATTGCTGTCTGTCATGACTGAGTCACAGCACCAGACTATAGATTTTAGTAAGAACTACTGAGATGATTCTTTGGGACGTGACCCAAAAGTAACTGATTTTTTTTGTATAAAACGTGAGAGAGATTCACACATCCCGTTGTACAAATGCATGCAGGTGATCTGGCATTTAAACTGGCGAGAGCTGTAGTGTAGGCAAGGCTCCAGTGGCCAGACCTATTTTTACCACACCTTCAATAAACCTGCTTTTGAAGCCAGTCTAAATTAAAATGATAGGAAAAAAACCTGGTCTGGCTGCCAGAGGCTCATCTACGCTATAGATCCCAGTGGTTTTAAACACCCATTCTAACACAGGTTCAGCTGAAATGGTATTAAAACTGCTGGGAAATTATTTGTCAATTTCTCTACCACAGACAGAGCCTTGTATTGCTTAGTCTCGGAATATTTTCTCATAACACTTTTAATCTAATTATGTGCGGTCCACACTGAAGGCAAAATTGTGTCAGTTATTTTTAAAACTGTTTCTAAAAAATGTCATCTTACATCAGTGTTCTTGTAGCATAGATGAAGCCTGAGAGTTACTGGTCTGGTCCTTTGTGTTGCTGGGCTCCTGCTCTATGTAAGGCACCAGCCCACTGTCATTTGAAACTGTTAGCATCTTTCTAAACACTGTTCAAGAAGTGTTTTCAACATCTCAGTTTGGCAGGGCCCTACGCTCCCTTATGATCAAGGCTTAACTCTTCAGATTAGGGTCCTCAGTGAAGTTTGTTCAGCTGTTTACTGTACACTTTCACCCACCAACCCCTAAATTCCAGGAGTTATGCATAGTTAGTTTGTTTTTTAAAGTAGTGGAATCCATGGTTCCCATAAGAGGTATCAAGTCTTACTTAATACCTTGTAAAAACAGGCAGCAACCAATACTTCTTTTCATCTCCAAAAACCTCTTTCAGATTTTTGCTGCATCCGAGAGAGAAGCCATTTTTGTCAGGGCCATTTCGAAATGTGGGTGCCCGGAATGCTTCTGTTTAAAAAAGGAAATTAACAATTTTAAGCTAAACAACATACTTAGAAAGCATGGAAATGAACAAACAATTTCTCTTCATTACTATGATTACTGTAGGCAATGGGAAGATACATGGCATTCAGACAGTGAGTTTAGTGATACTAATATCAACAATGCCTTAAAATGCATTACAGTAAAACACTGATGTCAAGTTTTAGCAATTAAAAATATGGCAAAGATCTAACAAGGTAAGTGACATAACAGCAACGAAGGGTAAAATTTTAAATTTGATATGGGATGTGCTTTTATAACATGTCTATTTTATTTTATTTTATTTACATTTGACAGTCAAAAGAATACTAATACAAAACCTGAAACCCCAACTATAATTAGGCTTATAACAACTACCCTGCAGCAGTAATACTAATCTACAAATAAATTAACCACTAGGCAGTCAGTGCCAATCTTGGAGCACCAGTGTTGCAGACTCCCAGTGAGATACTGTTTGATAAGGGAGTTGCTGCATTCTGTACCAGCTTCAATCTCCAAATAGTTTTAAAGTCTAATCTTGATGTGAGAAGGCCTGTCTAACAGAAGCAAAGATCACAATCAGAAGGAAAGGCTGCAACTAGAGCTGAGTGAATGATCTGATTGATGAAAAATATGAGAAGAAAAAAAAAAATCACAGAAAAAAAATCAATAGGACTTGGGCTCCAAAGTCACGTAAGCACTTTTGAAAATGTTATCCAAGTGCTTTAACTTGAACACACGGTAGAAAAAATACCCATTGTACTGACCAGCAAGACTCAGTTTACAGCAGGCAAGGGAAGCATCATTATGTTAGTCGGGAAATATTTGTCAGTATTTCCATTTTTCCGTATTACTTTGAGTGTTTTACAAAAAGTTTTCTAGTAGCAAGGTCCCCTCTTTTATTCCCTCTATACCTCATAACATGTCTGGGGCATGGATTGTGTCTTTCTACATCTACGTACACCACCTAGCACAGTGGTGCCATGATCTTGGTTGGAGCCCTGGGGTGCTACTGTAATACAAATGATTTGTACTGTGGTAATGCCTATGGTTCCAACCAGGGATTATGCTATTATGCTAGGCACCATACAAAAATACAACAAAAAAGATAAAACAAATAACTGAAATCCATCGTGCACCCACACCTTTGGTTTCAGACAGATAACTCTTTACACTCAATTATCTCACAACAGAACCTTTCAATTAAATTATTTCCACTGAAAATGTTCCACTCTCCGCAGGATTTTAGAATTTCCCTTAAACATTATGCCACTTCCTGCAGAACTCATGCTCACATCAGTATCAGTTTTCTGGCCAAAAGGCAACTACATATTCCAATTAACTGACCTATTGTTGATCTGTTTTTGCTGACTAGCCAGCAGTGGTAGCTGAAAAGTGACAGTATGCTGATGAAGAACATGGCAGCCACAAAGAAAAGGAAAAGTACATGGAATTTTGCATGCGAGTCTGGCAGATCATTCTGGGGAGAAAAAAAAAAGAAGATTAATATTAACCCTTTTAGCAAATAATCCAGCATCCTCAGTAAACGTTCTACTCTACACTTATTCCCCTCTGAAGCTTTTTTCCCTTCACTTTGCATAATACGCTGCATCACTAATAAGCCTCTTTTCCATATTATCTGAAGCGGTTCAGAGCAGTGGATCACAGTGATTAGCCTGATGGTAACCCCATTCTGTCTGAGTTTTACCTACTGTTCCTTGTAAACACCAACATAACTGGAAGTGAGCAGTATTTTCTATGTACATTTGACAGCACTTTTGGTATCTCTTTCATGTTAGGATGGGTCTTCCATACAGCAACAGGGGAGAGAAAATTGTTTTTAGAAACAGGAAAATTTGGATTGTGAAACCACAAGAATCAACAGAGGGACTCAGGGAAGGTGCTTAAACTACTTTTAATTTAAAAACTGACTAGATTTTAAGTTGACAGTGTCCCTGTTAACATGCCCCCAAACTGGCAGCGAAAGCAGAGAGGAACTGGACTAGTTACACGATGTCTTGTCTAAAATATTTTTAAATGTTGGAAACATTAGGGGCTAAATCCACAAAGTTTAGATCCTCAAACCCTTTGCTCAGCTGCCGCTTAACCCTGAAAGTGCTTAAATTCCCAAGGTGCCTACATTTCTGCCAGTGGGCATGTGCAAAGTTGTGCAAGTCCTGAGTTGCTCAATGCCTAAGCCCCAGCAGGATCTTCAAACTGGGCATTCCAACTCCTAGGTTGCCTACAGCGCCCACATCCTGGGTGTTCTCAAAGGTCACCTAAGAGCACACTTACTGGATTGGGCCCTGCACAAAACAGAGGAGGAGGACTTGCTAATGCCCGTGGCTCCCCCCAGTAGGCCAGTGGTCAGGGCATTCACCTGGGAGGTTTAAAGGAATGATTTTTAGTTCAAAAGGAATGATTTTGGGGAAGTTCTATGGCCTGTGTTATATAGGTGGTCAGACTAGATGATCACAACAGTCTTTTCTGACCTTGGAATCTATGAGGTTCATGGCCAAGAATGTCAAAATGAGAGAGCTGCCTAAGACCCACCCCTTTCCTCCAATTCCTACTGGCTAGTTTAGGCAGCAGGGCTAAGTCCCCTTGGTTGATCTAGGCCTAGTTGCTTGAGTTAGACCAGCTTAAAACACAGCCAGCACTGACAGAGCAAACCACTACAGGCCTGTGCCCATGGCAAAATTATGGAGATCACATTTTTATGTAGATCAACTTTTCTTAAACTACAATTTCAGTACATCAGGTACAAAACATGATTTTAAAAAACAAACAAAAATATTAGGCATTCACTTTCTTCCCTATCTATTTTTAGGCTTTTCTGTATACTTTTGCAATAGGCCAATGAGTTTTTTAAACAATAAATGGTTTAATTATATACGCTCAAAAACTCAATACTTTTAAGAAGCTGACCTTTAACAGCATTCGGAAATTAGAGTATCTATTTTTATTCAGAGGTGTAGTTGGTCTTATTGCCATTTAATTTTCCATTAGTCCATTCAACACACACTTATCTGATGTTGATTTCTTTTCTAGGTTATCTGCCATACATTTCAATTAAATCAAACACACAAACACTCTATACCACCTGTCCTATACAGAGAAAGGATTACAAGTTTTTTTCCATTAGGTAACAATGTAAACAACTATCACAAATGAATGGACTAGAAAAAGCACAGTAGGAACAATTTCTATATTAATCACATCAACACAGGATTTTACCTTTGGACAATTCTCTGCAGATTTCCTGCGGCAAAGCTTTGCGCAAACAAAGACAATTTATTATATACCAGTATTACTTCAAGACAAATGTTTGAAAACAGCACAGGCTTTGTTCGGAAAGCAATGGTTAGTGTGCACATGTGTTCTAAAACATGCAGAGTTCCAATGCCCATTAGAAGCCTTATCTTTCATTCATAAAGAAAATGGGAGCAAAGTGCACAGGAGCAGATTGCCAACTCTTTTCTGAAAGCCAAAAGTGCTCTGTTGGTGTGTGTAACTGGCAACATTTATACCATGTATAGGGCGCTTTCAACATGTTTCCTCAGCTTTCCCAATACAGTTGCATCAGGTGCTCTCTCCATTAGTAGTTTTCATCTAACTGTCTTAATTTTGTAACCGAGGTTTAAAAAACATTGAATATGAACAGAATATTCAAGGGTCAGGAAAATAACTCAAGCTCAGCATACCTTAGAGGTGCAAAACAAATACTGTACAGTTTAGTGATTACACATCTATCTGCATTTCCAATATAATCATTACCACAGGTAGGAGTTGTCAATCAGGGGGTTGTAAATAAGAAGAGGGGAAAATTTTCCACTCAAACATGATGTTTGTTTTTCAGTTGTGCTGGGGAAGTAAAACATTTAGGAATGGGCTGTAATGAGGCAGAATAAAATGGTTTCTCTCTCGTTTTCTCTAGTCATAGCTAAAAAAATAAAAACTGCCCATACAAATACACGTGTGATAATGTTCCTTCTCCCGCAGTGTCCTTTTGTGTGAAGGCAAAAGGGTCTTACACACTGATCTGGGATGCCTCCCACCAGTTAACGGAAAAACTCTAGGCTTCTCCTTCTGCAACAATAAAGCCCTCTCTAAACTCGGACTTCAAGTGTGATGTTAGCACACGTTAGCTAACACTTTAAAAGTCTAAGTTGGGCAAGACTGACTGCTTTAAACATGTAAAGCTGATCAAACAAAAGCCTAAGCTTTAACTTGAACAGTTTAGCACATGTTAAAGGCAGCATCCCTTGCCTACACAAGACTTTTAAAATGTGTTAGTTAACATCACATCTTACATCCAAGTCTAGACAAGGCCTAAGAGAGCAAGGTACAACTGCTCTCTCTACCAACACATCAAGGCTAGGCTCCTCGACCTTGCAACATCCTTACGTAGGTCCATTTTAGTTACTGATGATTTCCATTTCTTAGGGCTGCCATTCTCTCTCTCTTTTCTTCAAGAGACCCAGCCATGTTTTGACTTCTTGACATCAGGGTCAGCGGAGGAGATACTCTAATTGCTTCTCTCTGCTGACCTCCACGCTGGGGTAGCCAAGCCTCTTT
This sequence comes from Platysternon megacephalum, assembly GCA_003942145.1. Taxonomy (NCBI): domain Eukaryota; kingdom Metazoa; phylum Chordata; order Testudines; family Platysternidae; genus Platysternon; species Platysternon megacephalum. The sequence goes on along the minus strand of QXTE01000047.1, from coordinate 5,364,314 downwards.
CCAACCCAAGATAGGTGGCCCTCTTTCTGGGGGGGACAGCTTGAAGATTAAGAAATACAGATCCACAGAGTAAACAAGAAAGTTACAGAGGTGCTTTTTATTCCAGGAAGGCAGGATAGCCAAGGCTCTGTCATCAGAGTTTGCAGGCTAAGTGATAAGAGAAAAATTCTCAAAACTGTAAAAGTACTAGAACTTCAAGGTATGTCAGTTTTTTCCACTGTAAAAAACACATTTTCAAGGGTTGATAGCAATTCTAATACAACTTACATGAAACATGGCACACATCAGTTTGAAAAAACTTTTTTTTTTTAAAACAATTTAAAAAAAAATCCACTTGGCTATTTTGGAATTATATTTCTGTAAAACAGAAAGTAATTCTTGGAGAACAGTATTTTCTCAAAGCAAAATATTTAGTTTTTGAAATAAAATTTGATCGGGACCTGGTCAATACTGTGATTAAACTGCTGCTGTTCTGAACTTTAGAAATTGTTTACCTAACATGGGCAGAACTCATTTTGGTAAAGATATTTTTTGATTGTTCATGTAACAAAATAGCCAAGTGGATTTAAAAAAAAAAAAAAAAGTTGTTTCAAACTCCTCCTCTCCTGTTACTTCTATTCATCTTCCCCACGGAATATTTTCTTAACTCATTGTTCTCCTCATACTGCCCTCATTCCACACAGGCACTCTCATTTATAGGGATTTTCTAAACATCTAATAGCCTGAGGACTCAACTAAAATGAAGGGCCCTACTGGCTAGTAGCAATGCCCACATGAGAATCTAAGCTCCTCCCACAGCCTTCCTCCCCTTGCCTGCAGCTGTTGCAAAAGGAGATTTGGGATTTCTACTACGATGTTGTCCCTAGATCTGCTCGAGGGCTCCATTTTTGTAGTGTCCAGATAATGTATGCTTGGTAAGTATGAAGTTTCCATTCCCCACTGGCTGTTGGAAGAAAAAAAAATAGCTCTGTTCCCCCACTCCGGCCTCAGAGCCTACTGGCTGTTGCAAAGGTGGTGCTGTCGCACTTATCCTATCTATGTACCTATATATGGTCTCATCACTTTAAAATCTAAGAACCCCTGTACCAGGCTCTGTTTTTTAATCCATCTTCTGCCTTTGCTCAGAGCTTTCCCAAGCTGCAGCAGAGTAAATTTCATCTGAAACTTGTCCATGTTGGGTCAGTGCTGTCTCAAAGGTCCCCAACAGGAACAGTGAAAACTAACAAGCCTGATCAATTTTCACTTTGCTTTGCGAGAAAGATATGAGCAGCTGCAGAGGCACTGAAGCTAACAGTCTTCAGACAGCACCACATCAGTTATACCTGGTTCATATCTGGAAGGTTTTCTTTACAACTACTGAGACTAGAATATTTTAAAGAAAACAAATCACACATAAAGTCTTAGATTCTGAAGAAGTTGATGGCATTCATCTAGAAAAGCTTCCTACACACCACACGCAAGTGAATTTTGTAAGCCATGCTGATGAAGGTACCACCACTGCTCTACAGAAGTCTTATTAAAATGGTCTACTATTTTAGTCTCATTATAATTTATTTTCGGTACATTAAATGCAGGAGTGTATAAGTGGCTTGAATATAGGTATAAAGTATAGTTTTACTTTGAAAAGTGATTGTAAGAAAGGCATTGAAAGAATGCAGGATTTTGTCTCTCAATGATTTTGATAACAAGTGTGTGCAAGTTTACAATTAAAAGATGTTTTTCCTACTGGAAGTCCAGCAACCTCATTTTGAAATTTGTCAAGATGGGTTCTTTCCACTCTTGAATATCAAAGTTCTGCATGCCAAATTAGACCCACACTCATAATCAAAACTGTTCTGTTGTTGATGCACTGTATCCTGCTCAATCTTTCTAAGTATGTTGACTCTGCAGTGCTACCAGACATAAGAAGCATCACATACCTGTTTTAATCACTAAAGCAAACAGATATAATTGATTATACAAATGAAGCAATACTGCTGAGTAAGATAAGATCACTTTTTTTTTTTTAAACAGTCAATTATCAGTAATGACACATGCTTGCAGGGAATATTGAAGTCTAATGATTACATAAGAAACTCTTAAGTTCCCGCTCTCCACTCAGAGAAGTCCTCTCACTATTGTGTCTGATGGGCTTTGGAAGAGATTTTCTGTAAATAGGTGGTATTAAATAATGCTCATTACGGCCAAATGTCCAAACACAAGACTTCCACTGTAATAAGACTTATGAAGTGAGGTGACAAGGCAAATCAGGTCTCTTTCCTGCATGTCTGCTCCCCCACTGATCTGTAAAATACAGAGGGCCACATCCACATTGAGCCACGTTCACAAACAAATTAAAGATTCAGTAGTGTATATTCAATAAGACTGAACATTAGAGTTAGACCATTTAATTTTGAGAAATTTGCCAAGGCAATGTTTTAATGAGGAAATTAGTAACATATCCAATTGAATACAATCATAGAGCCTGATCCTGCAAGGCACTGACACTCAATTCCCACTGAGTTCTTTGGCTCTACACTGATGGGCCACAATGTAAAATTGATAGATTATACTGAAAGGTAGCACTTCGTAGAATTGGGCGTACAGCCTGGATGACTACTAACACCATTTGTCTTTCTTAGACATCAAAAGAACAACTGTTTCAAGTGTAGCTACTCCGAACGTATCGTGTAGTCTTATACAAAGAAAGAGATTCCTGATATAGCTACATCTTTAGGCTCCAAAAACTGTCATCCTTACAGCTCTGAGGATAATTACTGTTTTGCACAGCTGCACAAATGGCAACTTGTGTCTTAAGAGGCAGTCACAAGTTTTAAAAGTTGTGAAGAAGAGCCTTTCACTGATGACAATTCTTCCAATCAATTATTTTTCAGTAGCATTAGCTGAATTCTGAAAGTAACTACATCTAGTCCTACGTATCAGGAAGGACAGTAGGCGCAATGCAAGGCTTTAATATTAGGAGAGGGAATGAAATAGAAGATACTCAATAGAGTCTGGAATGTGCACTTCTCTCTGGAAGAGAATTGGTATAAAATATAACGTATAAGGATGCTTCCACTGATAAGGCTCTATTCAAATGAATTTGTGTAAAAGAGTAAGTGCATATTGTCCATTTGAACACTGAAAACAGTTGCAGTGAAAGTAAACAGTATTAACACTGCACATACTTTGCATAACTTCTTATGATGCCCACATCTGGTCAGTAAATGCTACTAACCTCAAATTGAAATTTGCCATTATAAGCACTCAGTATTAAAACCAAACAGTCATAATGAATAGGCAAATTTAGCTGTCTCTTCTGCTCGCAGAATATCCACAAGTAGATTTCTATTTCCTTGAATTTGTTATTCAAATCTGACAGTATTTTCCATCATTTGTTTTACTCTGTTGTTTGATTATAAGCAGCTCTCTGTAAGTATCCAACACACATATTTGAAAAATTGAGCTGTGCTGTTCAATTTTGGGCATCAGAGAAGTTGCATTTTATTGTTTTTGAATTTCCACCCTCTATACTCTCCCACAGTATTTGTCCAGCTCTACTCAATGTAGAACTTAATTCATTTAATTTCGGAAGGTTCTCTTGCTTCAGTCACCTCAAGTGATGTTGTTGTTGATGGTACTGATCCACAAAACAGACAAAAATGGATGACATGATGCTCAGATATAGATTTCAGTAATGCATGCAAATTTAACAAAAAGCAAAACTTACTGTCCAAAACTTTATGAAGTACTGCAAGACCGTAGCGGCAACAAACAGACAGTACAATAAGGAGTATAATAAAAACAGGAGGAAGAATTTGTAGTTAGAAAATCCCACACAGTTATTCACCCTAAAAAAGAAAGAGAGAGAGAGATCACTATGGTATAAAGATTAATCAAACTGTTTTTGTGGGGCACCATTGTATGTGCATGATTTCAGCAGTCTGTCAATTGGGACAACGTTCCATCAATGAAAAAGTTAAGATTTAACATTTTAAAATCCCCTTTTTCAAGAATATTCCCTTAAGTCAGATGATCTGGGCTCCTCCCATCACTCCTGCCACTGAAATAATTTTGCTGAACAAAGAGCAGCCTGATGACCAGCACCATTTCTGGCCAGATTTCTTATATAAAAATATGAAGTCTTGCCAGACATCAGGGACCTTGAGCCACTGGGGGCCTTTCCATTGACTTCAATGGGTGTCACGTTAGGCCCTAGAACAGGGGTAGGCAACCTATGGCACGTGTGCCGAAGGCGGCACGCAAAGCTGATTTTCAGTGGCACTCACACTGCCCAGGTCCTGGCCACCGGTCCAGGGGGCTCTGCATTTTAATTTAATTTTAAATGAAGCTTCTTAAACATTTTAAAAACCTTATTTACTTTACATACAACAATAGTTTAGTTATATATTATAGACTTCTAGAAAGAAGACCTTCTAAAAACGTTAAAATGTATTACTGGCACGCGAAACCTTAAATTAGAGTGAATAAATGAAGACTCGGCACACCGCTTCTGAAAGGTTGCCGACACCTGCTCTAGAACATCTATTAATGTTTACCACAACTAGCAATATCTGCTGGGATGGCACGTCATGTGTAGGGGAATAAAAACTGCATAATATTCAATAGGGTCTACATGTCCAGGTTGCAATTCTACACCCTGAAATGAATCGTGCATGGGGGAAAAAAAAAAAAAAAGCAATACAGTAACTCCTCGCTTAACGTTGTAGTTATGTTCCTGAAAAATGCAAGTTTAAGCGAAACGATGTTAAGCGAATCCAATTTCCCCATAAGATTTAATGTAAATAGGGGGTTTAGATTCCAGGGAAATTGTTTTCGCCAGACAAAACACACACAAACACACACACAGAGTATACGTTTTAAACAAGCAATTTAATACTGTACACAGCAATGATGATTGTGAAGCTTGGTTGAGGTGATGGAGTCAGAGGGTGGGATATTTCCCAGGGAATGCCTTGCTGCTAAATGATGAGTTAGCACTCAGCTGACCCCGCAAGTGTTAACACATTGTTGTTAATGTAGCCTCACACTCTACAATGCAGCACAAATAGAGGGAGGAGACACAATAGTCGCATGGCAGTGGCTGCAAACATTCCCTGCGGAAACTGAACATGATGATGAATCCACTCTATCCCACTAGAGCGCACCACTCCCTCCACTTTCCAAAGTGCCAGGGGGTGCATGCGTGCGAGAGAGACAGACACAACGTGTGTGTGTGTGTGTGAGAGAGAGACGCACATTACCCCTTTAAGTACACTGACCCCACTCTAAGTACACTGCCTTTTTAAGTAGATCAGCAAGCTCCCTTCCTCCTGAGCCATCGTGTCCCCCCTCTGCTTTGTGGAGATGGGGTACAGGAGCAGGGGGCAGGAGAGGGGGACACCTTGACCTCAGCATCCCACTTCCCCTCTACAGCAAGCAGGAGGCTCCCGGGAGCAGCTCCAAGGCAGAGGGCAGGAGCAGCACACGGCAGTGGGGGGATGGACACTTGAACTACCTGATACAGTAACCCGGTTAACGTTGTTTCGTTGTTACGTTGCTGATCAATTAGGGAACATGCTCGTTTAAAGTTGGGCAATGCCCCCTTCTAACGTCGTTTGGCAGCTGCCTGCTTTGTCTACTGCTTGCAGGAAGAGCAGCCCATTGCAGCTAGCTGGTGGGGGCTTGGAACCAGGGTGGACCGGCAGTCCCCTATCAGCTCCCCCACTCCCCTAAGTTCCCTGTGCAGCAGCTGCCTGCAGTTCAGCTGTGTTCCTATAAAATAATATATGGAGATATACCTATCTCCTAGAACTGGAAGAGACCCTGAAAGGTCATCGAGTCCAGCCCCCTGCCTTCACTAGCAGGACCAAGTACTGATTTTACCCCAGATCCCCCAGTGGCCCCCTCAAGGATCAAACTCACAACCCTGGGTTTAGCAGGCCAATGCTCCACCCACTGAGCTATCCCTCCCCCCACTGCCATGCGCTGCTCCTGCCCTCTGCCTTGGAGCTGCTCCCCGAGACTCCTGCTTGCTGTGCCGGGGGGGAGGGAAGGAAGAGGGAGGCTAACGTCAGGGTGTCTCCTTCCCCCTGCTCCTGCACCCTGCTTACCCCATCTTCCATAGAGCAGGGCTCAGGACGGATGGAGCTTGCAGCTGCGGTCTCAGCAAGCTGATCTAATTAACAAGGCAGTGTACTTAAGGGAAATGCGCATATCTCCCTCCATTCCTGCTGCCTTGCAGAGAGAGAGAGAGAGTTAACCCTTGAGGGCTCAGCCAATTGCTAGTTCATCATTTAGCAGTAAGGGAAATATCCCACCCTCTGACTCCTCCACCTCAACCAAGCTTCACAATCATTATCACTGTGTACCAGTATTAAATTGTTTGTTTAAAACTTATAGAGTGTGTGTGTGTGTGTGTGTGTGTGTGTGTGTGTGTGTGTGTGTGTGTGTGTGTGTGTGTGTGTGTGTGTGTGTGTGTGTGTTTGATTATCCTCATCTCTCAGTACTGAGAGATACAGGTGTGACACCCTAGCACTCCAATATTCACCACTGTCCTGTATTAGGATATGTTTTGTACAAAGTATGCTTTGTGAGGTATCATTCTAAAAGTCTTGATCTGCTAGACATACAATCCAAAGAGATATTAATGTACTATCATCAGATGTGAAGTTATGAAGTTTGGCTATGTGTGTATTACTGAAACATGTTGTGAGGTTGAAAACACCCACAAGCAGCCTTTCAGGTACAACAGTAAATAGGCCAAACAATGTTAATGGCTTATTGAGGCAATGCACACAAGCGCAAGGATTACCTCAGGAACTGTGTGCAATAGAAACCTCTCAGAGTTAGCACTACACAATGGGAACTGTTTGACCCAGGTCACAGCAAAAGAGCTTTCCAGCAAGCGGGAAGAAGATATAAAAGAGGGGAAATGGCATCATATGGGTACCTCACTCTCCCTACAACAACACACCTGGAAACACTTGTGGAACAAAGATTGAACAGGGGGGAAGTGATGGTCCCAGGCGAAAGGGATTTCTAGCCTGTATATGAAAACCTGGGAAACCCAAGCTGAAAAGCCCAGGCAGCTTGTGCCTTAAGAATCTGCCAGCCTGTTGATCACTTAGGGTGAGAACAGGGCCGGCTCCAGGCACCAGCATAGCAAGCAGGTGCCTGGGGCGGCCAATGAAGGGGGGGGGCATGTCCGGCCATTTGGCGGCAATTCGGCGGCGGGGCCATCACTCCCTCTCAGAGCGAAGGATCTGCCGCCGTAGAATGAAGCGGCGGTAGAGCTACCTCCGATCACGATCGCGGCTTTTTTTTTTTTTCCTCCCTGCTTGGGGCGGCAAAAATGCTAGAGCCAGTCTTGGGTGAGAAGTATGTTAAACTCAGTTTGTGGTTTTGTTTATTTACTAGGTAATCTACTTTGATCTGTCTGCTATCACTTATAATCACTTAAAATCTATCCTTTTGTAGTTTAATAAACTTTTTTTATGTTTTAATCTAAACCAGTGATCTTTGACTGGAGTGCTTGGGGAAAATCTCTGCTTGGTTACCACAAGTGTGCATTATTCTTATACAGGATTTTGGGCTGTATAAGTAGGGGCATTGCCAGCAGATCGAGGGACGTGATCATTCCCCACTATTCGACATTGGTGAGGCCTCACCTGGAGTACTGTGTTAAATTGGAAAGGATGGGGATCAAAATGAAAATCCGGAGGTGGATAAAGAACTGGTTAAAGGGGAGACTGCAGCAGGTCGTACTGAAAGGGGATCCGTCGGGTTGGAGGGAGGTTACCAGTGGAGTTCCTCAGGGTTCGGTTTTAGGTCCGATTTTATTCAATCTATTTATCACTGACCTCGGAACCAAAAGTAGGAGTGGGCTGATAAAGTTTGCGGATGACACGAAGTTGGGAGGTATTGCCAATTCGGAGAAGGATAGGGATATCCTCCAGGGAGATTTGGATGACCTTGTAAACTGGAGTATTAGTAATAGGATGAAATTTAATAATGAGAAGTGTAAGGTTATGCATTTAGGGATGACTAACAAGAATTATAGTTATAAGCTGGGGACGCACCAGTTGGAAGTAACGGAAGAGGAGAAGGACCTCGGAGTCCTGGTTGATCGCAGGATGACTATGAGTCGGCAATGTGATGTGGCCGTTAAAAAGGCTAATGCGGTCTTGGGATGCATTAGGCGAGGTATTTCTAGTAGAGATAAGGAGGTGCTAGTCCCGTTATACAAGGCGCTGGTGAGACCTCATTTGGAGTACTGTGTGCAGTTCTGGTCTCCCATGTTTAAGAAGGATGAATTTAAACTGGAA
>QXTE01000047.1:5331548-5354662 GCA_003942145.1 Platysternon megacephalum | reverse complement strand
GTGTGTGTGTGTGTGTGTGTGTGTGTGTGTGTGTGTGTGTGTGTGTGTGTGTGTGTGTGTGTGTGTGTGTAATATAGTCTTTTGTCTGGTGAAAAAATTTCCCTGGAACCTAACCCCCTCATTTACATTAATTCTTATGGAGAAATTGAATTCGCTTAACATCGTTTCGCTTCAAGTTGCATTTTTCAGGAACATAACTACAACGTTAAGTGAGGAGTTACTGTAGTTGATAATCTGCTGGGCGGCTGCAGCACAGGGTACTTAGGGGAGCTGATGTGGGGCTGCTGGCCCACTCTGGTTCCAAGCCCCCCACCAGCTAGGTCCAACAGGCTGCTTTTCCTGCAAGCAGTGGACAAAGCAGGTAGCTGCCAAACAATGTTATAAGGGAGCATTGCGCAACTTTAAATGAGCATGTTCTCTAATAGATTAGCGACGTAACAACGAAATAATGTTAACTGGGACAATGTTAAGTGAGGAGTTACCGTACCTGTTAGTGAGCTGATCAACTTGATATCTGGGAGTGAATTCATTTAAGAAGTTGATTTTCACAATTTAGTAAAATAGATTCTTATCTCTTGGCACATACAGTATTGAATTAAACACAATAAAGCAGCATCTCAGCCTCTCTCATTTCTTTTAACCTGGTCAGTTCTGATGTGCATCTATATGTAAGTACATATTTACGTTTCTTATACCTACAATTCTGGCTTGCAATATACATTGCAATAAGCATTAGGAAATATGCTGCTCTCATTTATACATGTCTGAATCTAGAGAAATTCCACTAAGAATCAATGGAGTAATTACATATTTACTTTGGTGTAAGAGAGTGCAGAATTTGATCAATTGTTTCAATATTATTGATATTCATTTAAAAAAAACAAACATACCAAGGACAATGATGGTCCATTTTTAGTACACATCTGAAAAAGAAAAAGTCCATTTCCAATTAATTAAAATAAAAATTAAAGTACAAAATTAATTCAAATATTTGGTCTCAAACTTCCTAAAGCTGTGAAACAACTTTTTAATACCCATTACTTCTGCTTTTCAACCCCACCCCTTCAGGCAAAGGCCCCATATTATAGCTGTCAGACCTTCTGCCCAGGAGAAGTAGAAGATAGTACTCAAAAAAGCCCATTAATCAGAAAGAGGGGATATTATTGAACTGCACAAGGCACTCTTCTGCTCCATAGACCATAAGGTGCTGTTTTCACTGTACACCAACTCCACCTAACGAAGAGAGGGAAGAGCATCTTCGCAAGCTAACCTAGTGAGGAGGCTGGCTAACCTAGGTTCACCGGGGGAAAGAGACCAAAGCCCTGAGGTAAGTGGGAAATGGGATACGGGGAGGAAGCATGAGCAGGAAAGCGTAAGAGGGGAGGACTCCTGTCTCATACTGAGAAAGCGGGACAATCAGTGAGTTATCTTAAGTGCCTATACACAAATGCAAGAAGCCTGGGAAACAAGCAGGGAGAACTGGAAGTCCTGGCACAGTCAAGGAACTATGATGTGATTGGAATAACAGAGACTTGGTGGGATAACTCACATGACTGGAGTACTGTCATGGATGGATATAAACTGTTCAGGAAGGACAGGCAGGGCAGAAAAGGTGGGGGNGAGTGGCTAGGCAGCAGTTCTGCAGAAAAGGACCTAGGGGTTACGGTGGACGAGAAGCTGGATATGAGTCAACAGTGTGCCCTTGTTGCCAAGAAGGCTAACGGCATTTTGGGCTGTATAAGTAGGGGCATTGCCAGCAGATCGAGGGACGTGATCGTTCCCCTCTATTCGACATTGGTGAGGCCTCACCTGGAGTACTGTGTCCAGTTTTGGGCCCCACACTACAAGAAGGATGTGGAAAAATTGGAAAGAGTCCAGCGGAGGGCAACAAAAATGATTAGGGGGCTGGAGCACATGAGTTATGAGGAGAGGCTGAGGGAACTGGGATTGTTTAGTCTGCAGAAGAGAAGAATGAGGGGGGATTTGATAGCTGCTTTCAACTACCTGAAAGGGGGTTCCATAGAGGATGGATCTAGACTGTTCTCAGTGGTACCAGATGACAGAACAAGGAGTAATGGTCTCAAGTTGCAGTGGGGGAGATTTAGGTTGGATATTAGGAAAAACTTTTTCACTAGGAGGGTGGTGAAGCACTGGAATGGGTTACCTAGGGAGGTGGTGGAATCTCCTTCCTTAGAGGTTTTTAAGGTCAGGCTTGACACAGCCCTGGCTGGGATGATTTAGTTGGGAATTGGTCCTGCTTTGAGCAGCGGGTTGGACTAGATGACCTCCTGAGGTTCCTTCCAACCCTGATATTCTATGATTCAGCATTAGCATTTGAGGAGGAAAAAATTCAACATTCAGAATTGATTTTAATAACCAGCATGCCTTACAGCTGCTGTGGACAGTATGGGAAATATGGTAACCTGGCACTCAACTTAATCAATCTGATCAAAATGCTTGATAGAAAAATAACTTTGGGATAGAGAGGAGGAAGATGGAAAAATATATAATCGATAGTTCCAATGGTCTATATTCCATTTTCTCTCAACTTTAGTATAGCATGGCCAAAGGGTAGTAATTCTAGACAGACACATGCATTCATCAGATTTCTCAATTAAATAGATCTACCCAAGCTCAGTCACTGAAATCTATTAACAATTTATTTCCCAGTCATAAGTGGCCTGTAAGAACAGATTTTGCAGGTGGAGCAGAATGTGACTGGTGGATAACACTAATACCTCTAAAGTTATGAAGACCTGTAATGCTACTGTAGCTCTCCTGAAACAAAGTTGTTACTACCACAGCATGCTTGTGCCTGACAGCTAGGGAAGCAAGCTAGGTTCCATGCATAGACGTTTCTGTTGGCATATGTATCACAGTCCAGACCCACTTCACTCTCCAGTAGTGTTCACTCTGAAGGATCAGATTTTACAAAGCTAGAAGCACATTTAGGACAAATCCTGCCCCATTCTCCATGGTGCAGAGGGCCCCATATGCAGTAGAACTGTTGCAGTTCCAGCAGAGGGAAAGGCAGAGATTTGCACGTCTTACATGAAGCCCAGGCTCTGTGGGCTGGGAGAGGGACAGCGATAGTAGATCTACCATTATGCAATTCCACTGGCAAGCAATAAAAATAAGGCACAAGAATTCAAGATGAGAATTTAAACAATAGATCATCACAGCTACTTACAGGTCACATGCAGAACAGTGGTGACAGCGGTCAGGCTTGATTAGTTGGCATCTATCACAATATCTGATTGCTATGTTCAAATTTTAAAAGTCAATCTGTTAAACAGGTCTTTGTAAAATTAAATTACATACACACAGAAGCTCCCTATGTTCAAGAGACTGTCTCAAGGACATCTCCCCTCCCACTTCCATTCTGAATCGCATAAGATTGCTGTGGCAACTACAACAATTGCTTACAGAAAAATGTAACATGGAAGTATTTAGTGTAGCAGTATCTGTTTCTATTGTAATAAATGCTTTTTCAACTCTTCCTCTTCATTTAATCTGTTCCTCAGTCTCCCCTCCCCTGATCCTCCAGCACATGCTTCCCTGCCACTTGGTTTCCTTCTCCTCTGGATATGCTACCCAGACACCGGGTCCTCTTCTCCCCATGTGCCTCTTGACATACTCCCAAGCCTTCTGCTGATGTGGTATCTAGCAGATGCAGTTAGTCTGGCTACTACTCCTTCTCAGCAGTTGCTTTTAACAGGCCTACAGACTCTTCTTGATAAAAAGATGGCACACCTGTAGAGGCAGCTATAAAGAAGGAGAAAAGCCACCACCACCAGGCAGCTCTGTGCTGACAACCAGCAAGTGCCCCAGAGACCACCAATGGCCCAGGAACCATAGTTTGGGAATCACTTAAATGCAAAATGAATTTACTCAAGATAACCATTAACAAATCTCATGACTTACTATTAAGTGATAAGAGAGACAAGGTGAGTGAGGTATATCTTTTATTGGACCAACTTCTATTGGTAAGAGACACAACAGAAGTTGATCCAATAAAAGATATTACCTCACCCACCTTCATCTCTCTAATATCCTAGGACTGACATGGCTACAACCACACTGCATATTAAATGGTATAACATTTGTAACTTCTATTAAAAAGGACCATAGGTCTTGGGAGTAATCAATAACACCACTAGTTTTAGAGTAGTAATGCAGTTATAGAAATCTAGCTATATTGTATTTAGGCATCACGAAAAGTCATTTAACAGTCTCTCATGATATTTTCAGAGAAATTGCAATAGTATTACTTAAAAATAGTGAAGGTAAAGACAGAAATAGCTGAAGGATCATAAACATAATGATTAAACAGCTCTGTCCTGAGAGTTATAGCTGATATTGGAAGAAGAATTTACTGGCATTTTAGCTTCCATAGCCTCAATTCTGACACTGTAGTGGAAGTAAATTCAAACCTTAAATGTTCATACTTAGAGGACCAAAGCAATAATTGGGATTAAATAGAAATTAATATAAAAAACTCAGCCTTCCAACTCTGTTCCTTTAGTCTATGTAAGATTATTATAAACAGAGCGCAAGATAAATATTGTCACGCTGAATTTATTTTGCAAAACAGGATCTTTTTTTGAGAAAATTGTTCTATTTATTGGCTGCTTGTAGAGATCCACAGACAAAAAAGAACTCTGGCATCTCATGGGGAAATATGAAGTCATGGCCTTTTGCAGAAATTATTTAGCAGACGGTTCACACAGCAACATCAAAATACATCTCATGAATTGGACTAGGAGCTTTTGGAGAACTGGACTTGTCTGCATGCCTCACCCCTTGATGCTGTTGTGGTATAGATAGGCAAGTCTTTAGCAGCTCTTCTCAAAATGTCCTGCTGGGATTCTGGTCTCTCTTCTCTTTCATATTGTTCTTTATCAGATTTTGATAAGCAGAACTGCAAGAGGGGGACAGAAGAATCGTTTTTAACTGCATGGCCAATCAAGGTTTACGTTAAGAGAGAACGGTTTGAATACTTTACCACTAAAGAAGCAGCAATATCTGCCTATCATCTTACCAAACAGAGGAGAAAAAGTAGTAAATGATAGGAGGTACAGCAAGAATTGTCCCCCACATATTCTGAAATTACATGATTGATCCTTTGTAACTCAACTTTAAAATGCTAAATTTAAAGGAACTGTCTTTGTCCTAGTTCCCGCCACTCGATTTCCCTTTGCTATACAAAATGAAGACTTGTACTCAGTGGCGTTTTATGAAGGTGCAAACTTCCCTTGAAACCATGGGTCTAAACCCTGTCCCAGAGGTGCTTGGGGATCCCATGAGTTCAGAGGGCTCTGCAATAACGGGGGGGGGAGGATAGCTCAGTGGTTTGAGCATTGGCCTGCTAAACCCAGGGTTGTGAGTTCAATCCTTGAGGGGGCCATTTAGGGATCTGGGGCAAAAATCTGTCTGGGGATTAGTCCAGCTTTGAGCAGGGGGTTGGACTAGATGACCTCCTGAGGTCCCTTCCAACCCTGGTATTCTATGATCTAACCATTCTTGCCACAGGGAGAAGAGTCAGGCTCTATAGCTGCCACGCCCTATCTCTGGTGGGCCTGCAGACGGAACAGGGAAAGCTTTCTTGAAGTGGAGAATAAGTAACTTGTCACAGCTCACCAGCTGAAGGGATACAGCTGGTAACTTTAATGAGACCATCAGCAATGGTCTCAAGCTATATTGGCAGAGCTAGTAACATCAGTGAAGCCTCAAAGGTAGTTCTTGGGGGGAGAGTTACCAACTTCTATAAGGCATGAGAAGAACCATACTTAAGGCTCACCAGTTAGAAGCTTTGCCAGAATAACCTGGAGAGCTTGTACATTCCTGTGACACCCATGAGTTAGTACTCACTAAAATTATAAAATTCATCCCCCCACACGTCCATGAGGCCCAAGGCAGTTACAAGCTTCTCTGGCAGAGACCTTGGCACAGAACTTATTGCTTCCCTAGGGAGCTCTAGGTTCTGAACGGGGTGAAATCTTTTAAACTCTGAGCTCCCAGCAGGAATCCCTGAAGGTGCCCTTTCCTTTCTACATGCACTACTCAGTGTCTCCACACCCACTCCAGTGAGGAAAAGATGCAAACCAGATTAAGGGTGTATCATTTTAACCATGTTGTACTTCTTGATTAGTTCATGTGGGTTTTCCTTGGGCCCTGTAATGTCCCCTTCTTTTGGAATTCACCAGAGTCTAAGTGGTTGGGGAGGGAGTAATAATAGGGACAAGTGAAGAAATGGTACCTCTCCTACTACAGGAAGAGTAGGAGAGACTGCTGTTGCCTCCCCATGTTACTTCCTAAATCCAGAAGGCTGAAGATTCAACCCACATCCCTCAGTAGTCAGGCAAGATTCCACTGCTGTATGCAGTATTGCCAGCTCCAATTTTTTAAAAGTCATAAAATGTCAGTTTCCAAAAATTATGAAATTGGCTTCAAATCATGAATTTAAAAAAGAATAAATATATCTTGTATTCTTTTTATTTGCCTTCAATGTTTTGAGGCATCAGGGTGCACTTGGGTCATGTTTTAAAGCTTTTCTCCACAACCACAAGGGCTAGAAACTTACTTCTTAAAAACTAAAGGCAGATTCTCACATAATTATTTGCCTACAGGAGACAGGGCTTTAAGTAAAATATCAAATATTGTGAGAGTTGAAAACACTGTATAAGTACGAGGAGTACCGTAGTACACATTTGTTGCTGCCTCTCAGGAGGCCTTGTCAAGCGGAGACTGCTGCTAGGAGGAGTCTGCTTGGTGTCTTCAACCCCGGGCCAGAAACAGGGCCGCCCAGAGGGGGTGTGTAGCGGGGTGGTCACCGGCTCTGGCCCAGAAAGGGTTAAAGCCAGCCCTGGGACAGGGCTGGGAAGGAAAGCCTGGGCTGATTGGGGAAGCAGCGGCAGCTGGGCCACGCCTCAATCAGGCCCAGCTGGTCCCTATAAGGGGCTGCGAGCCAGAAGCCCAAACAGTCTCTCTCTGTCTGTAGAGAGAGATGGGCCTGGCTGCAGGGACCTGGAAACAGCTTACCTGAGTGGAGCAGGGCGGGGGAAAGGCCAGAGGGGCTGGGAAGCTCCAGGCTGGCAGCGCCCAGGCTGCAGGGCCTTGTACAGGGCTCCAGAGAGGCACTGGGTTTCAGAGAGGGGCAGCAGGTCCAACCCCAACCTAGCCTATGATGAGTGGCTGACACTGCAGTCTGCCCCAGGGCGCGGGGGCTAGTTGGTGACTGGCAGTAGCCTACGACTGAGGCAATGTGGGGAGAGTGGGTGGGGGTTCCCCTGGGAGGGGGAAGACTCAGTGAAAGGGGCACTGGGGTCCTGGGAGGGACACGGGCCAGTGGCAGCCGGATCACCAGCCTGCAGGGGGCGCTCCAGGACGCTGGAAGAGCTAATTCCCTGGACAACCAGCAGGAGGCGCCGCAGGGGTGAATCCGTGCTCCCTTACAGGGTGGCAAGTGGGGCAATTTGCCCCAGGCCCCGCAGGGGCCCCCACGAGAGTTTTCGGCGGGTCTTCGGAGGCAGGTCCTTCAGTGCCACTGAACACACCCGGAGCGAGTGAAGGACCCGCTGCCGAAGACCCGGAGCTTCTTTCGCTCTGGGTCTTTGGCGGCAATTCGGCGGCGGGGGCTCCTTCTGCTCCGGTCTTCAGCGGCAGGTCCTTCACTCGCTCCGGGACCTGCTGCCGAAGTGCCCCGGTCGCCGAAGACCCCAGGCCCCCTGAATCCTCTGGGCGGCCCTGGCCAGAGAAGTGGGCAATTGACTAAGAGTAAAACTAGCCTTCAAACACTAAACAGACACAGCTAAACAAGCCATCCAACTAATGCATAGAAAAAACCCTAAACCTCTAAAATCGTGTGGTTTTAATTTTTTTTTAAAGTTGTCCTGTAACCATAACGAATTGGCTAACAAACGTTCAGTTTCCCAAAAATGTTATGTTTACATTATTATGTCTATTGAATATTAATGGGGTCACAAGTCTACTCTCTCTTTGGGCAACAGATGCAAATGTTCAAAGGAATGAAAGTTACAGATCAACAAAACAATTGACAAAGTTCCAGCAGCTCTTAATGTAAACAGTAACAAAGAGCCCCTTTGTTTCCTTCCTCTGTTTCTGGGATCTCACAAAATGTTGATTGTTCTTCCTTATTATAAAATATGCAGGGATTACACTTGCACAATAACAGGTGTGAAATCTTTTTTTAGCATATTAGTAAAATCACAGGATGCCACTCATTTTACAAGAATGGGTACTTAAAATAATAAGATTACGTGAAAATGTATACATTTTTGTTTTAAAACAATTGGAAAAAATTAAGTGGGAACAGTTTAGAGACAATACTATATTCTTCCCTGGTGCCTGAACGGAGAGGACAGACAGACTGTGGGAGGAGAGTGCTCAAAGGAGGAACATGGCTTTTGGATAAGCTCATATGTAGAAATTTTCCAATTCAGACCTGATTTTATCAACACTTAAAATGGCCGCACTTTTTAACTCTCTGCTACTCACTGAAAGTTGAAGCCTTGCTGCAGCTTTTATTACAGTTAGTTATAAATAGATGTTGGCAGACAGAAGTATCCAGGCAAGCACCAAAATAATTATAAAATACACTGATGCTTAAGCTAAGTTCATGTGGCTCTACAAATCTTGAAGCAACTGATTGGTTGAGAACTGTTTGATCTGCCAAGTGTGTTGTCATTATCATACAGAACAGGTTCCAATTAAACCAGTCATATGATTTGAAGGCCAGCCTCCGCAGTGAATTTACAACTTAAAATATTCAGTACTACTTCCTTTGCTCAGCTAACCAGCAGAACTCTCTTCAGCTTCCTCTCCTACTCTACTGTAAATTTGTGACACTTTATAGATACATATTATAGAACTACAGTGTCTGCTTTTCCATTGCAATTATGTTTTCACCTGTACAAATATGCTTAGGGCTAAATGCTGGCTTTGAGAGAGTCATCCCTGCCAAAAATAGAATAAAAAAATTTCTGTTTAGCCAGTTTTAAAGTTACAGGAAATAGAGGGAAAACTTTAATTGTAGTTTTGATATTAAGTCTATAGATCAATTGACTTACGGGGAAAAAATAAAAGCCACCATGTTATAGGTTAATCCACCTAATAGATTCCTTGGAGAGATGATATTACAATTACCTCTGTCAATAAAGCTAGCACTTTTTATGTAGTGTTTAGAGATTTCTTTCTATATTAATTTAACAGTGCTCACCACGCCTTGAGCTTCTAAACAGACTTATCACTGAGCATTACAGTCCTCTTAAAGTTACGAATATTTATTGTAACCTATCCTTATCCAAAGAAACGTCACTGAGAGAGTTCAAATAAGGGTGTATAATGAAAATACATACAGATTGAGTCACTGAGCTTGTTGTGTCTTAACTTATATTTAGTTCTGGCAGAATTGATTTTTATTTTTTTTATAATTTTGACAGATAATATTGATTTTTAAGCATTGTTCAATTTTTATTGATGTAAATTTTCACAGTTGCACAATTATTGGTTTTAAGCATTTTTTTTAATCAATTTAAATTTTCACAGTTGTGGGAAACTAGGGGCGGTGTCAGACAGTAATTAATGATACACTGATAGAGAGGTTGGGAGCTTGGTGGGTGGCCTACTGGTTAGTGCATCTGACATACAATCCCTTGTCTCTTTGTTGGGGGAGTGGCGTACCGGTGCCTGGTTCCTGACCCCAGGTCAAGAGTGTTGGGGCTTCCCCCTCCGTCTGGGCCTTTTCTTTTAAGTGGGCCATAGTAGGGGGACCTGGCCCCTCTCCACCGGGTCCCAGCCCAGAGCCCTTTGGGAAGTAACATCGGCGGGTTCTTCCCTGTATAGAGCCCAAGTCTGCTACCCTGGGCTAGTGCTCCTTCACTTTGGGGCATGGCCCCGGCTAGTCCAAACAGTCAATAGCTTCACAAAGTCCAAATGAGCTGGGCCTTGCAAAACCTGTTTGTTCTCCAAGTGGGTGGTGGTTGGAGAAGGCACTGCCTGGGGGCCTTACTCGCTCTGTGGTCCCCTCTGAAGGCTCCACCTTCTGTCTGGCTTTCCGGAGAAGGATTTTTCTCTCCTGCAACCCATCCACCCTTTGCCTGGGCTTCTGAGCTCCTTTTAACTCACTCCTCCACATTGCACATGCTCAACAGACCTATAGGGACGGGGTTGCCTGGGCCTATTATAGCCTTTTAACCCCTTTGGGCCCAGTGTGGGGTTTGTATACCCCATCGTACAGGCAGTGGGATTCAAAAAGTTAGCTTTATAACCAAATTGTCAATGTCACGTGTCAAAATACACAAAGTAAATATCATTCAATCAACCTCACGTTCTCAAGTAGCATTTTTCTTCCTTTTCCTATCTGTACATTTTGATTAATCAATGGAAATATTTTTAGTCAGATTGTGTGTGTGTATGGTGAAATCAATGTTTGCCAATATTTACCCCTAAAAACGAATCCTTCCAAGCCTACTTATTTTATTTATTCTAAATACCAAACTGAAGTTATTGCTTAGCAAAACATTGTAGTGTCATATATACTCACATACCTTATTACTTGAACATATACACCTGAATGTCAAACTTGTGACCACTTAGAAACAAGCATTCAATCTGAAAAAATTTCATTAGGTTATGATGATTTTCAAAGTAATTTAATTATTTACATTCACGATATGGCAGCATGCTATTTATTTCAGTTAATGGGAACAGAGAAGATGAATTACATTGTACTTTAAACAAGTATCACTGCTGAAAACAGTTCAATGGTATAATAAGTGTTGGCATTTTTCCATCATTAAATTTACCTCATCAGAGGGGGAGGCAGGAGCTGTAAAAATCGTCTTCCAATAGGACCATACAAACATGACAAATGACAGATGAAAAACCACAAGGTAGACAACTGCAATAAAAATAAATACAATAAGATTTCAGTGAGTATAGCTGAAAAGACCTAGAACTAGAACATAAAGATGCAATGGTTTTGGGTGTAGATAAGTCATTTCTCTTCTGCAAGCCAGTAAGATAAATTGCACTGAAACCCACTGGATAATTAGGAATACTAGTACATCTGAGTGGGCTTAGCCCTATAAAGAAGTTGTCTAAATCCACTTGATGAGTACTACTTCATCCTCAGAATGAATCATTTAATAGACTACTAAAATAATGATGATCAAAATCTTGGTCATGAAGCAATTTCCCCACTTATAAAAAAGTGTGAGTATATAACTGAATGAGTCTCATCATGACAGCAGCAACCCACAACTTTAGAAACATACCTTCATTCCCACATACCCACCTTCAGGAAAATTAAAATAAAATGTCTGATGTCTGGAATAGCAAAATAAAAAAGCTGGAAGTATACATTTAAATTATCTTGACAGACAGGCCACAGTATATTCCAGTTGGTTCAATTACTAAATTCAATCCATGTACAGTATAATATATTGTCAGCAAATGAAGTAAATGTTACCAGAACACTGAAAAAACACACGTTAATGTAAAATTTGGGTTATGCAATAGATATCTTAAAGTTGAAGCATTGCACTAAAAAATGTTACATGCCAATATTATAACTATTTTATTACTACTAGGAGTTGAAAAGGGGTTGTAAATAATATTAAAATGTAAATGTATCTGTACTGTAATTCAAACAAGGTAAACATTAATCACATTTGGATTTTGCTGTAGTATTTAATATACTAGGCTAACACTCTGATTCCAGCTTGGAAAATCTATTCTTTATACTTATAATAAATGGCTGGGGACTAGATAATGGGAATTCTTGATGTAACATCTTATTTCTGTATGAACATTTGTGATAGTGAGAACTGCTGCCTTTCTGATTATTTTTTGTCTGTATAATTCTTGGTGCCTTCACCTGCCAAATAAAAACAAATATTTGTAACTAAAATGTAGACTCAGCACTGTCACAGCCATAGTGGAAAGTAGGATCTGCTGGCCTTTAACACAAAATTGACTCAATTTCTTTTAATGGTGCTGACCTAAGGAAAAGATGTAGCTAATTTCAAGATATGTTATATGTTTATGATTAGTTAACAGTGTCTGGAAGACTCATGAGAACTGGATGACCCAACTTCTCCTTAGGGTTGCAAAATGAAGTATTTCTAAGCTCTCTGCTGGATTAAAGGGAGCATCAGCACTGCAGACAACTCGTGGTCAGGTTCCTGAAACAATTGGATATAATCTCATGTGCAGAAGCAGGACCCTTGTCAGAAGAGAGATTTGTTCTCTGGTGTTAATATACCACAATCATTTAATAGGAGCTATCATCTCTAGCATTTTGGGAGGAGGGGAAGGAAACCAAGAAGCAGTTGGCCACTGATCTGTAGTATGAAGCAGACACACATATAGACCACAGCCATTCTTGGTAGGAATTAAATCAGAGATTTATAACTGGATTGGTGGTGCTGGAAAAAGAGAATCCATTGGGTGATTTGAAGTCATCACAGGAGATTGAGCAAGTGGTTAAAATGGCATGATGAATATAGCACCACAATTTATGGTGCTTGGGTTAATGCTGGTGGCCAGGGCTGAACAAAGTCATGATATCCAAGACTAGTTTGACCAGTTTCTACTTCTCTGTAACATCTTGTGAAGAACATTTATCTAGATCAGTGGTCATCAACTGGTCGAGCCTAGAGGATCTCCCAGTTGATTGCAATCTCCAGCGGCGCAGCAGGGCTGCTGCTAAGACAAGCTCTCTGCCTACCCCGGCCCCACGCTGCTCCTGGAAGCAGCCAGCATGCCCCCGTGGCCAGGGGTCTCCCTCTATACGCTGCTCCTGCCTGGAAGCACCACCCCCGCAGTTCCCATTGGCCAGGAACGGGGAGCTATGGCCAATGGGAGCTGCGGGGGCGGTGCTTGCAGAGAGGGGCAGCGCGCGGAGCCATATGCTGCCCCACGCCCCCAGGGGTGCGTTGGCCCCTTCCGGGAGTGGCGTGGGGCCAGGGTAGGCAGGGAACCTGCCTTAGCAGCAGCCACGCTACACCACCGACTGGGAGTTGCTGGAGGTTAAGTGCTGCTCAGTGGGAGGCCACACCCCAACCCCTAGCCCTGAGCCCCCTCCCGGAGCCAGCACCCTTTTGACAGATCTGCACCCTGAACCCCATGCCCCAGCCCTGCCCCCCCTCCCAGAGCCAGCACTCTATACCCCCTCCTGTACCCCCAGCCCGAAGCCCCCTCCTGCACCCAAATTCCCTCCCAGGGTTTGCACCCCTCACCCCCTCCTGCACCCCTGCCCTAGGATCAGCCCAGAGCCCCCTCCCACACTGTGAAACCCTCATCCCCAGCCCAGAGCCCGCACCCTCTCCCAAACCCCAACCCTCTACCCCAGCCCAGTGAAAGTGAGTGAGGGTCAGGGAGACCGAGTGACGGAGAGAGGGGGGAATGGAGTGAGTGGGGCGGGGCTTTGCGGAAGGGGCGGGGCAGAGCCTGGGTTGCCCTTAAATTCAAAGTGATCTTGGGCATAAAAAGGTTGGCGATCACTGCTCTAGATAGATGAAGGCAGAACTCATTGTATGCTGATGTGTAGCATCTTGTGGAAGTTGAAAATAATTGGCCACAGATTAGATGTCAAAATTTAATACCGTGCTATTTTAAATGCAATACCAATGAATAACACTAAATTAACACAGCTAACAGCAGTAAGATAAGAGCATCTGATTAGAGCAGTGGTCCCAAAACTGTGGGGCGGAGGAATGTTCGGGAGGAGTGCGCAGCATAGCCAGCCCCCATGGGGGGCAGGGACGGAGCACCACCCAGCCCCACTCTGTCCCCAGCCCACAGTGGGGCACAGACAGAGTCCATTATGGGTAAGGGGGGAGGCGTGACATAACTTTGGAGACCACTGGATTAGAGTGAAGCAATTCCAGGATCTGACCTGAGGTGGGAGCTGAGAATACAAGGAAACAGGAAAAGAGGGGTCTCCCTTTAAATTGCTGACATGTTTATACCATAAGGAGAATGCATTGATAAAGTTAGCCTAGCAAGAAGCTGAATGTAACAGTCCTAGGTCTGCATGTCATATGTTTTAAGAATGGCGATCTATACAGGCAACGTCACTGAGGATGTAAGAATACCTAAAGATGAATGTAGAGCTTACACAATGCAAACTGATCAGTCAGACACCCTTACTGGATAATGGAAGAAAAATGACTGGACCTTCCTTCCTGACACAAAAACTGTCCCTAGGAATTGAAGAAGCCATTAGAAATCAGGCGAGCAACAGACTTGACGTGTGGACCTGGGGACAGTTAGCAATGCTTCTCCAGTGCAGCACATGACCTATGCCTCATACCAGAAGTAAACAGGAACAACTGACTGTTGGTATGATGCAGACAGACTCTAAAAGGCTTTTACAAACAGGGAGAAAGACCAACCCTAAGGACCTATATGAGCAAAGCAACTAAGCTAACTCAAAGACTGTAGCCTAAATTGTTCCAGCATATCTATCTAGTCAAAGAAATCAAAGTACTGAATCATCAGGCTGCTGTGACTCAAGCAGCATCAAGGCAAGATATCCTCTAACTGATTTTGAGCACCAAGTACACTCCTTTCTAAGAAGATACACGAACTACTTTAACCCAAATTAAGCTAAGAGACAGAGAAACCAAGGAGTGGTCCAGCTTGTCAGTCTCCCATTGAATTCC
Organism: Platysternon megacephalum; assembly: GCA_003942145.1. NCBI lineage: Eukaryota > Metazoa > Chordata > Testudines > Platysternidae > Platysternon > Platysternon megacephalum. The sequence goes on along the minus strand of QXTE01000047.1, from coordinate 5,339,972 downwards.
CTTCCCCATCAGATGAAATTAGGCTGAAGTAATGTTAACAGCAGCAAAACTGCAGCCACGAGGAAAGAGAGAGTTATTTGGCTTCATTGCTCTTCACCAGCCTAAATCCTATTCAATTTCCCAAGAGGCACATTTCCAATCTAAACAGCGTTGGAAGATAATGGAACACTAATTAGCAGGCATGTCAATGCCACCTAAATCCTGAAATTGTCACCCCCACAAGCAATCCATTTACTATATTCATACCTTATTATGTACAATTCTTAAAACTAGCCACTATGAACAGCTGCTCCTACCTACTTTTGGGATTAAACAGCTGTGTGGCGTAAAGCAGCAAACCTCTTAAAATGAGGAAGTAACATCAAACATTTATGTTATCTTCCCTTCCAAGAAGGGGGAAGCTTGACCTACTTTGCTATGCTGATATAGAAATAAACATTTAAAGAAGCTATATTTAATGTTTCAAGGGTGGCATGAAGTAGACAGTAAGCTTGCGGCACTTCCACCTGCTCCAAACAATGCACACACACACACTGGATAGGGCCACACTTAACTCCCAAAGGGGGAGAGAGGGTATGCTGTTGTGCACAACATGAACCTTAACCTAAGCTTCCTCATGCACTTGGCTGTTCCTAGGGTTTTTCCTAATAGGGCACTTCTGCCCCTATCTCCCTTGCCTTAGGCTTTGTCTACACTGGCAAATGAACGACAAAACTTTTGTCGTTCAGAAGTGTTAAAAAAACCCACACCCCTCGAAAGACAAAAGTTTTGTCAAGGAAAAGAGCCGGTGTGAACAGTGTTTTGTCGGCAGGAGCGCTTTCCTGCTGACAAAGCTACTGCTGATCTTTAGGGGTGGAATTTTTTTGTCAGCAGGAGAGCTCTCTCCTGCAAACAAACAGCGGCTACACTGAGCGCCTTTTAACAGCACGGCTGTAGCAGCACAGCCGTGTCGCTAAAAGCTGTGTAGTGTAGACATAGCTTTAGAGAGAGATTAGAATGATTTTAACACTCATGGAATAGAGCTAGTGGGACTCAAGTGACATAGCAGTCAGCAAAAATAACTTTATATTCGTATGCAGAGTCCTAAAAACTGCCACCATGTGACATGAATGCTTATTTCTTTATGAAATGTCCCAGGGTACTAGCACTATACAGAACAAATAAGATGGGGTCTTCTCTAAAAAGCTTCATGTCTAAGTTTAGACATAATAGGAGGCATGATAAAAACAGGAAGGTGGACTGGGGAAGGAGGACAAAAGTAAATTTAAGATTACAATGGAGGTGGCTGGGTAAATGAGTGCAACAGGGTGAGAAGAGTGGAATAGTTAGAACCAGAAAGAGGAAGTGATGGATGCACGAGGGCAGGGCACAACTAAACTGTCTTAGCAGTAGGGAGTTAACTAAAACAGAAGATTACACTTAAAATGCAAGTTCTTTGAGGGTCGGAGGCCTCTCTAGCGCGCGCACACACACAGGCCCTAAGCCCTTACTGGGGCAAGGTGCTACTGCAATGCAAATAAGCAACAACAGATGGTAGTACAGACAGTAGTTAGTGGCAATAAGGGCAGAAATTTGTGGCCGTGCTAGCAATACTTAGCAGAAAGAGAAAACGGTCTAGACTTCTTGCAAAAGTGGTGAAATCAGGAAGATAGAGACCTCTGCAGACAACACCAAGCTGGGAGGGGTTATAAGCATTTTGGAGGAAAGGATTAGAATTCAAAATGATCTTTATAAATCGGAGAACATCTAAAATCAACAAGATGAAATTCAATAAAGACAAGTGCAAAGTAGTACACCTAAAAAGGAAAAATCAAATGTACAAATACAAAATGGAGAATAATTGGCTAGGCAGCAACGAAGGATCGGAGTGAGAGGGTATAGTGACTCACAAACTGAATATGAATCAGCAGTGCAGTGCTGTTATATAAAAAGGCAAACATCATTCTGGGCTGTGTTAACAGGCGTGTCTTGTGTAAGACATGGGAGGTAACTGTTCTACTCTATTCGGCAATGGTGAGGTCTCAGCTGGAATAGTGTGTCCAGTTTTTGGCACCACACTTTAAGAAAGATACAGACAAATTGCAGAGTCTCCAGAGGAGAGCAACAAAAAATGATGATAGGTTTAGAAAACTTGATTTATGAGAAAAGGTTGAAAGAACTGGACTTGTTTATTCCAGAGAAGACTGGGGGGGAGAGGGAGGGAGGAAAAAGTCTTCAAATATGTTAAGGGCTGTTATAAAGAGGACAGTGGTCAATTGTTCTCCATGTCCACTGAAGGTATGACAAGAAGTAATGGCCTTAATCTGCAGCAAGGGAGATTTAGGTTAGATATTCGGAAAAATGTTTTAACTATAAGGATAGGTAAGCACTGGTACAGGTTACCTAGGGAGGTTGTGGAATCCCCATCACTGGGAGGTTTTTAAGAACAGGCTAGACAAGCAGCTGTCAAGGATGGTCTAGGTATACTTAATCCTTTCTCAATGCAGGGGGCTGAGCTAGATTACCTCTTGAGGTCCTTTCCAGCCTTACAATTCTATGATTTCTATGTCATACAGCACTGGAAGCTGAAGGTCAACCCTCTACAGCTATACTCTTCAAGGGGAACAGGAGCCTTTTGAGTGTCCTGCCGCTACTGTATGCCATGCAGGAGGAAGTCCCTGGGATCAGGGTCATGTCCTTTGGAGGTTGGCCCAATGCTGAACAGACCTCTGCCTCTCTATCCTGCCTCACGTGCTGTCGTTACTGCTGCTGTTGGGAAAGGGATTCTGCACACAGGCGCCTCTTGGGGTAAAGATGGGGTGGGGTGGAAGACACCAGATTCAGCAGCTTCCCTTCTAGACTCCACCCAACCTGCAAAGGCAGTAGCAGCAGGACTCATTGAGGGCAACCCTTCAAAGATCCTTGCGCTGGCTCCAAGTATAAATATGCATTAGCTGGTTTCCTATTAAGATCTGCTTATTTTCTTATAAGTACAAACCAGATGAAGGAAAGGAAAGAACAAAAAAATAAAATAAAATAACCCCAGCACCATCTAGCAGGGAAAGTCATGTCACAGTTCTAACATAATCAGCGATCATAACCATAAAGTCTAACTTTTTTTGAAGTGTAAGAAAAATCTGTAAATTTAACAGCATTTTAACGGCAGTCAACTAAAGGGATTGGCAGAGTTACTTCTGCTGTCTTCACTGAACAAATGTAAGTTGGCAGACTAAGTGGTCTAGTGACACTGAACTGACAAGTGGAAGGGGAATGTATTCAGGGCCCCTGTTCAGACTTTGTTCATTAATTAAACAGGTGCTGGCAGTACTGCACAGGGAGTAGCTGAGTGCTTAGAAGAAGAGAAGGTCTTGCATCACTCAGTAGTGCTGAGGCTTTTGAGAGATCCATATGAAATCTTCTTCAGCTGAAGGAAGGGTTACACTGATGAGAGGTTCAAGACTGACAGAATGAACTCTACAGAAAACCCTACAGAATTCCCACTGCACCAAACAAAACAAAAATGACTTACCACTTACATTTAGTATGTTTTCTAACAACCTGTCTTACAGAATCAAAACATGTGGGAGAACAGAGGCCCAATTTGTATCTGATTAATAAAAAACGTTTTCTTAAACTCTTATGATAATCTTCAGATAGAGAAAGCATAGCAGATATCAATAGTATGGTTACCACAACAATTAATGCACTTTAAAAACAAGGGGGAAAACCAGAGAGATAAAAGAGATCCACATAACACACATTAAGTGGTATATAGAAAACATGATGTGGGTCTAATTTCCCCTCCCTCCTCCCCCCCACCACTTGTTTTGAAAGATCTGCATAACTAAGTCATGCTTCCATTGCTCACAGGTCATATGATCATCCCAAGCTTGTGGCACTAAAAGCTTGATAGATCCAGCCTCTCCATGTTTTCCCTCTATGTACCCATCCGCTCACTCTATCTAGAGAGTTACATAAAATCATACAAAATTGCATTGGTAAGTAGGTGTAAATTATACATCAGAAACACACTGTACATTTATATTAAGGAGACAAGAAGTAGGCAACTTTCCTATTTATAAAACTTTCAATTTATTTCTTGAGGATGAGTAATACATGTTTCCTACCTTTTTCTCCAGTTGAGGTAATCGTAACTAGGAAAAAAGAAAGACAGAAAAGGTTAAATATATCTATATTGTGTTTTAAAGATCAAAGCATGTTACAAATGTTAATGGAGCCTCCATAACTCTGTGAGGTAAACAGTCATTAAACTTCTCCTCTAGATTCCCACAGTCTCAAAAGTCAGTGACAGGGCTACAAACAGCCAGGGGCCCCAGCTCCCTGCTCTAGCCAAATAAGCATGCTGCTCTTCACAAGCATTAATCCATATGTTTAATTAGATCATAATTTAACAATTAAACATGTTGCCATGAACACCTACTATACTTTCCGAACTTTCTTAGGTTGTACACACACCCAAACAGCTTATTTACTGCCTACAGAGATTTCAGAAAAGCTTAAATGAATAAAACCCTTCAATTGGCAGATACAGAGGGAAGTTTAAATAATTGCAGAGCCCTTTACAGAAGTCCCTATACAATTTTTTGCATTAGTCACATCCAATCTACTTTCTAGAGCTCCACACTTCTCTATCACTTTCAACACCACCATCATCCTCCCCATCACGCAGGCATGTAATTTACAAGCTATTTTTGATTTCCTCTCCCCTGCCTGACACATTCAGCTCATATCTAAAAGTCTCATCACTTCTTCCTCCTCAATATCTCTAAGATCTCTCCATTTATTTCTATCCCTACAGCTAAATCTCTTGTTCAGGCCCTCATTATATCTTGTCTTAACTAATGCAACATCCTCTTCTCTGGCTTCCCTAAACCAACTCTTTCAGTCCAGACAAAATACTGCACTGGAAATTTTCCTTGCTTCTGATTTTGATCATGTCACGCCCCTCTCTGAATCCCTTCCTTGGCTCTCCACTTGCTACTGCATCAAATTCAAGTTTGTCATCACCATCTCCAAAGCTCTGCATAACTCTGCTCCTCCCTACCTACCTGAGCAGGTCTCATTTTGCATTGTCTCCTCCCTCCCTACTCTGCCAATTTTCCTAATTTCCACTGTCTGTCAGCTTTGCACAGACACAGCCATGTGTTTTCCCCTTGCACAGGCAGGGCATTTCTGTGCTCATTTGCAAGGCCTTCATCCTCTCCACATTAAATCCCCCTTGAAGACCCACTTCAGTCATGCAGTCTACAGTGAACTTTATTGCCATGTGTAAGTAAAATGTATGTTTCCCCACTCCTCCTAATCTCTGTCTACTTGTCTGTCTGCCCTTCCATTGTCCTTAGGACTGGCACCACCCTCTTTTTTGATTGTCTAGATGCCTCCAAATAGTTAGTAATTCTTAGCAGTAATAAGACCTAACCAAAGAAAGAAAAAGCAAAACAACTAAAATAAAATGTTCTGGCTTCTCTCACAAGGCTCAGATGCTTCCTTTCTGCTTATGCTGGTGGTTCTTTCCTTTAATTCACCTGCTCAGCACCCTCTCCATTCCCCTATGCAGTTTTATTGGCAACTTTTTAATTCCTTCCCTCTAAAGGAAGGATCTTTATCTACCGTCCAAAATACAGCAAGTTTGGTTTTAAACTGAATTAGGAAGAACTATTGGGTATGATTAAAAATCAAGTTTCTGTTTTAAGTGACTTTTTTTTTTTCAAGGGCATTTCCCCCCCCCCCAGAGAACATGAACCAATAACAGTAAAATAGTCCCGAAGCAAGTCAATATGTACAAAGACAAGTTACAACTGCTAAGAACAGGCTCACATGCTATAGGACAGTACAGTCAGTATTAACTTCTTGTGCGTTAGAATTTGTCTACGCTTACAGTAGTGCAAGCTGCACCACTGTAGTGCTATGTATGAAGACAGGAGAGTTTCTCCCACTGGAATAAGTACTCCACCTCCCCGAGAGGGGTAGCTATGTTGATGGGAGAAGCACTATCTACACCGGGAGTTTGGTCTGTATAGCTGCATTGCTCGTGGTTATACCAACATAAGATAGTAGTTTAGATCAGCGCTTCAAGGTTTCAAGTAGGGCTGTCCATTAATCGTAGTTAACTCACATTATTAACTCAAAAAAAATCAATCGCAATTAATTGCAGTTTTAATCGCACTTTTAAACAATAGAATACCAATTGAAATTTATTAAATATTTTGGATGTTTTTCTACATTTTCATATTGTATTCTGTGTTGTAATTGAAATCAAAGTGTATATTATTTTTGATTTAAAATATTTGCACTGTAAAAATGATAAACAAAAGAAATACCATATATACTCGTTCATAAGCCGAATTTTTTTAGTAAAAAAGGGAAGCACCAGAGACGGAGGTCGGCTTATGAACGGGTATAGAGAGGGAGAGGTGGGACACAACGCCTTCCCCCAACAGAGGGAGCAAGGAGAGGCAGCACAACCAGCAGAGACAGAAGGGAAGAAGCGGGGCCAGAGTCTCTCCGCTTCTGGCCACGCTACTCTACCCCCAGCCTCCGAAGCAGCTGCAGCTCCGGGGCTAGCAGGCTGCAGCCGTGCCACTCAGCCCCGCCCCCCAGAGCAGGCTGCAGCCGCGCTGCCCAGCCTGCCAGAGCAGCTCCAGCCAGGCCAGAGACATCCTCCCCTGGCCCTCCCCAGATAAGGTGGGAAGGGATGGGATGGGGAGAGTGTGGGAGTCCCGGGCTAGGGGAGGGGTCATGTGGGGGGTGGTCACAGGGGTTACTCCAGCTTCTCCCCCCCAAAAAAATTTCCCCACCAGTTGCTGTCCCGGCCCGTATGGGTAAGCAGCTGGCGCGCCAGGACACTTTCTTTACTTAGGTTTACCTCCGTGCCTGCAGACGCTCGAGGTAAACAAATCATCTCGGCCCGCCAGTGGCTTATACTGATGGCCCTGGAGCCAAAGTTTGCTGACCCCTGAATTATAGGGTCAGCTTATGAACGGGTCATAAAATTTTTCCATTTTTACTTATCCATCTTGGGAGGGTGTCGGGGGTCGGCTTATAAACGAATCGGCTTATGATGGAGTATATACGGTAGTATTTTTCAATTCACCTCATACAAGTATCCTAGTGCAATCTCTTTGTTGTGAAAGTGAAATTTACAAATGTAGATTTTTGTGTGTTACATATGAATCTTTGCCGCATCTGGCACAAAATATCGTGCGACGCCGGATACAACAGTGCCATGCAAACACCTGTTCTCACTTTCAGGTGACAAGAAGCGGGCAGCATTATCTCCTGCTAATGTAAACAAACTTGTTTGTCTGAGCAACTGGCTGAACAAGAAGTAGGACTGAGTGGACTTGCAGGCTCTAAAGCAGGGGTCGGCAACCTTTCAGAAGTGGTGTGCCGAGTCTTCATTTATTCAATTTAATTTTTGGTTTCGCGTGCCGGTAATACATTTTAATGTTTTTTTAGAAGGTCTCTCTATAAGTCTATATATTATATAACTAAAATAGTGTTGTATTGTAAAATAAACAAGGTTTTCAAAATGTTTAAGAAGCTTCATTTAAAATTAAAATGTTGATCTTACGGCGCCGGCCCGCTCAGCCCGCTGCTGGTCTGGGGGTCTGAGTGGGGCCTGCAGCCGGGACCCCGGCTGGCAAGGGTCTGGCAGCCAGAACCCCAGACTGGCAGCGTGCTGTGCGGGGCCGGCAGCTGGGACCCCAGACCAACAGTGGGCTGAGCGGCTCAGCCCACTGCCACTCAGGAGTTTCATCCACCGGCTCCTGCCAGCCGGGATCTCGGCTGCCGAACCTGCTCAGCCCGCTGCCGGTCTGGGGTCCCGGCCCTGCCCACATACAGTGGGTACCTTCTCCCTGGTTTTGGCCAATTCTCTTCCTCTCTCTGCACTGAGCTGAGGGTGGGAGTGCACTGAGCACAGGGCTGGGGGTGAAGGGTCTGGCCAGGAGCTAGAATGATGGAGGGGGCTCAGGGTTGGGGCAGGTGGTTTGGGTGTGGGGCACTTACCTGGGCAGCTCCCATTTGGTGCGAGGGGTGCAGGTGGAAATGTGTGTGTGTGTGGGGGGGTGCAGGAGCTCCCATTTGGTGCTCAGGGTGGGGATGTGGGGGGTGCAAGAGTCAGGATGTGGGGGGTGCATGGGGTGGGGGGGCTGCATATGTGGGGGGTGCAAGAGTCAGGGCAGAGGTCTGGGGGCATGTGAGGGGGTGCAGGTGTCAGGGGGTGAGGGGGCTGGGTAGGTGTGGGGGTGCCAGAGTCAGGGCTGGGGTCGTGGGGGGCGATGTGAAGGAGTCAAGGAGAGGGGTGGGTGTGTATGAGGGGGGCACAGGGCTCAGGGCACGGGCCTGGTGGGTGTGTGGGGCTCAGGGCAGAGGGCTGGGTGTGGGGGGGGGGGGTTCACGGCAGGGGACGGGGGGGGCGGG
>QXTE01000047.1:5297537-5331488 GCA_003942145.1 Platysternon megacephalum | reverse complement strand
CCTCCCCTGCCCCAACCACCCCCCGGGATCCCACCCCCTATCCAACCCCCCCGTCCCCTGACTGCCCCGGCCCCTTACCCAACCCCCCCGGCCCCCTTACCATGAGGCTTCTAGCGCTGCCCCATGAGAGCGGGTAGCCTCGCCCCTCAGAGCGCTGCGCGTGGGGCGGCATGGCTCCAGGGGAGAGGGGAGCGTGTCTGCCTCCCCGCGGAGCCAAACACTGCCCCGTGGGAGCGCGCAGCCCCGGCCCCCAGAGCGCTGCATGCACAGCGGCGTCATGGCTCTAGGGGAGGGAGGAAGGCGGGGAAGGGGCCGGCGGCTTGCTGCGCTCGGCCCGGCGCTCTGGCCCGGGAGCGCGGACCCCGTGGCTTGCCGCGGCGCCGGGAGAGTGGGGCCATTTGCCCCCTGCCCCAGCAGGGGAGGCAGGGGCGGAGAAGAGCGGGCCGGCTGGGCAGGATTTTTAATGGCACGCTGCTCCGGCAGGCAGCAGCGTGCCATTAAAAATTGGCACGCGTGCCATAGGTTGCTGACCCCTGCTCTANCGCTTAGTTTCTTTCCTTTCAGAAGACAAGTGGAATTTTGAATTTATCTTGTCCCAGAGAATGCATGTTTTTCCAACTCCATGCAAAGGTGTTCACCCAGGATAGAGCAGTAGCTAGAGGCAAAATTCAGTCTGAAAATACATGTTGTCATTTTGAAGTTCATTGTTTAGGAACTCAATCTTGCAAGAAAAACCACTTTTAATGTTTACCTTCCACTGTCTGTAATGTATCAGAGGGGTAGCCGTGTTAGTCTGGATCTGTAAAAGCAGCAAAGAATCCTGTGGCACCTTATAGACTAACAGACGTTTTGCAGCATGAGCTTTCGTGGGTGAATACCCACTTCTTCGGATGCAAGTAGTGGAAATTTCCAGGGGCAGGTATATATATGCAAGCAAGATAACCTCTAGGTTATCTCTAGCTTGCTTCTTGCTTGCATATATATATACCTGCCCCTGGAAATTTCCACTACTTGCATCCGAAGAAGTGGGTATTCACCCACGAAAGCTCATGCTGCAAAACGTCTGTTAGTCTATAAGGTGCCACAAGATTCTTTGCTGCTTTTACAGATCCAGACTAACACGGCTACCCCTCTGATACATTACAGACAGTGGAAGGTAAACATTAAAAGTGGTTTTTCTTGCAAGATTGAGTTCCTAAACAATGAACTTCAAAATGACAACATGTATTTTCAGACTGAATTTTGCCTCTAGCTACTGCTCTATCCTGGGTGAACACCTTTGCATGGAGTTGGAAAAACATGCATTCTCTGGGACAAGATAAATTCAAAATTCCACTTGTCTTCTGAAAGGAAAGAAACTAAGCATCCAACCTGGAAAAGATATATATAAAAAGGTTCACACCATAGTTCCAGTCAAAAAGCGCTGTAATATGTGGCCTATGCAGGTACTATATCAAGCAAATTCAACTCAATTATATTTTATGAGAATATTCAGAATGATGCTTCAAAAATCATATATTTTCCCCTCTTGAACATAATCAGCTTAAGCCTAGATAACATCATATTACTTTGCACTTATAGAGACTTCATCCAAGGAGTGGATTACTATTTTGTTTCCACTAAGAACTTTAGACATGCACTGATTACCTGGCCAGCCAATCAATCATCCTAGCCTTTAAATTCTGCTTCAGAACTGCAAACTAAAATCCTTCCCTGTGCTGCCTTTGACCAATTTGCTTTGTTGCAGTGGCTCTCCAGTGAAATGAAATGTATTTCCACTTCAGGCACTTCAAAATCTTTTCTACATGTGGGAAAGATATCAAACAGTGCTGCTTTTTTGCCCTATTGATTTTTTACAAAACAGGTCAAAATGCTTCCAAAACCTTTGCATGGAAGCACATACATCTCAGAAGAACACGATGAAATGTATCAACCAGAGTCTGTGCCCTGAGAGCTGTAGTGAAGAGCAAAGTCAATATTTCACAAGTTTAAGTACTGCAAATCTGCTTTCAGTCTGTCCTTGCTGGGAGCTGAGGAGTTCAAAATATATTCCTTGGTCTATTGTTCAATTACAGAAGTAAAGAGGAAAAAAAAAAGGAAATTAAGCAAGCCAAGCATCTTGAAAATGTATTAAATATTAAAATCTCAACTTGCTACAGTAAGTTAATGTTTTAATAAGTTATTGCTAGCAAATACTAAAAATATGGACTACAGCTGTAGCTATAATTCATGCTGAAGTTCTGTAAACAGCTCATAAAGTGCCTACTGAGCACTATAGAAACCTTGAAGTTTCAACGAAGGACTGATAAACCCAAAGGTCTCTAATGTTTTAGTTGAACGCATTGTATAAATTTGTCTCTAACTTTTACCTTCTCTCAACATGAAGCACAAAGAACAAAATAAAACAAAGGAGTAAAAAGAAAACCCTCATTCTTCAAACATGACTTAATCCTACTTACGCACCAAAAGCAACTCACACTAACGTACAAAGTGAACCTATTTTCTGTTCAAGTCAGATCTACTATACTGTCAGAGTCCTGTTCACGTTGCACTCAATTCTCTGAAAATAGTGTATTTTGCGATGTGAAACTAGGTGCTCTATTAGGCTGGCTTCTTATGTAACTTTCTGCTTAGCTGAGTTAGAAAACAAAAACACATTCCAACTTTGGCTTCTAACAGGGGAGAAAGCTTGAGTGTTTTCTCTCAGATGTCCCAATGCCACCCATTTTCCTCCTAATTCCTTCCTATTGCTTATACCTCTCCTAAGCACCTCTCTCTCCCCATTTTTGTCTTTGCACCTTGACCATGCCACTCTTTAGGCTTGCACCTTCGAGATCTGGACCACAGGCATGGGCGGCGGGTATAATAGGCGCTGCCACAGCCGGCGGACCCCTGGTTGCAGGGTTTTGCGGCGAAGTTTTTGATTTATTATGCCTGTAGTGTGAGAAACTGCTATCTGTAGGAATTTGCTACCTGTAGCAGTTACGCATATGTAAGGGATTGTAAAAAATTGCTACTGTAAAAAACTGCTATCCGATGTAGCAAATTCCTACAGAAAGCAATTTCTTGCACTACACGCTCCTCCGGCCATGGGAGGGGAGGGGATGTCGGCGGGAAGAAGGGGCAGAGCCGGGACTAGCCTCCCCAAACGGGGACTCCACCCACCACCACAGGAAACAATGCTGCAGTGGTAGGGAGATTGGTGGATGATCTAATGAATCAGACATAAAAGAGGTTGAATTTTTCAGCAGTGATTAGTGATTTTGGATTCTTCTATGTTTGGATGTCCAAACTGAGACACCTTACAGGAGCCCTATTTTCAGGAAGTGTCAAGCATTCGCCCTCTGAAAATACATGCACCACTTCAAGGGACTTCAGAATGTATACCACTTATTTGTAGTGTAAATGCTGGATTCTCTGTAACACAAATTCTTTAAATCATGATTTGAAGACTTCAGTAACTCAACCAGAAGTTAGGGTCTGTTACAGGAGTGAGTGGGTGAGGTTCTGTGACCTGCAATATGCAGGAGGTCAGACTAGATGATCATGATGATTCCTTCTGGCCTTAAAGTCCATGAGTCTATTTATAGGCTTTTCTATGGTTACTACAGTAGTATTGGAGCACCTCCAACATCCCTGCAAGGTAGGGAAGTATCTCCATAGTGAGGCACAGAGAGATTGAGTGATTTGCCCAAGGTATCAAAGGAAATCTACTAAAAAGCCAGAAATAGAACCGGTATCTCAGTGCAATAACTTTAACCACAAAACCATCCTTCAGGTATTGGGTGTGTATTCTTTCAATTGTAGAGTACTGATTGCAGATTAAAACTCAAATAAAAATAAAGACATGGAAATAACTGAATCTGTTTCTTATGGAACATTTATTTACAGCCCCATCATGGATCCTGACTGAAGTCATATACTTTGAATATTACAGTCTCTCCAGGCATCCAAAGAGTGAACTTTTACATTCTTCCTGGTGCACCATGTAGGTGGGGAAATACTAACGTGCAGATGCAAGTACATTCCTTCACCATATCTGAAGCCCTAACTCTCCCCAGCTTTCACTCCATTAAATTGTTCACAAATGAAGATCAAAACAATTTAAAAAAAACCAACCCACCAACCACCCATCAGCTCTGGAACTCAGCTGAAACATCTCAACAGAGGCCCTGACTGACTGACTTCAAGAGCAAGTTCTCCACCCTAACCCTCTCCAAAAAGTAAATTAGCTCAACTCAACTGAGACCCCCACTCCCTTTAAGATCCATGTAGACAGGACCACTAGCAAGGTAACACAAGGCAGAGCTTGAGTGTTCCCGACCCCATCCACATACAAAAACCCAATCACTCACGTGTGGTGGTGATATAACAAAAGCTGGCGGACGTAACTGGGGGTGTAGGACAGACTTCCAGTGAGATTCCCTCAACAGTTGCTAACATGTCTTATCCGTAGCCTGGATACAGGCTAATGTCACAACACAAGCAAAAACCGCTAGTCCTCCAATGCCTTCCAACAATCCCCCAACACCTCCCACCCCATGCCCTTTTCTTGCCATCTACCTCTCTCTGTTTTCTGACCAGAAACCACCTACCATTGCACATAGGCCTTCTCAGCCTTCCTTCCCCCACTTGCACAGTTTCCAGTATCAGCAACTTTACTCATCTATATGCAGCACAGAGCTCTGTTAAGAATGACCCCAAGAAGACCGCCTCCATATGCTGCCAGCTGGCCAAAGGCTGACATGAAGGTACCGGTGGATCTTTGGTGTGACGCTAGCAGGGCCCACAAGTTGGATATATCCTTTGCCACCCATAGGAACGTTTCTCCAGAGACACATCTGGAGCGAGCCCAGATGGAACTGGTTTACTTCACTGAGTTACTAGGTTCATACCACTTCCAACCAGAATCCCCAGAAGGGGCAGACATGTTCTCCCTCATTACACTGCAAAAGCATTCAGTGAGCAGTGCAGTTTAATGTAGCACTACAATGAGATGGGTCCCCAAAAGCCTTGGCATCACACACAAGTAAACAGAATGCTCGCGTGGATGCAGGAGGTAACTCCCATAGCTAACACAAGGGAAGAATCTCAAGGGTGGATCACTTAAGTTAATACTGTAATGTGGAATCACTCCTGGTTGTGCAGTAGCTTCAAACTATCTCAAAAGATGTTAAACTGTCTGCACAGGAGTTAAGGGAGGGGAGCGGGTTCCATTCGAGTTGAGCTATCTCGATTGGAAAAATTAAAAAGCAAGGCATATTTTTTACCTGCATAGACAGGGCCATGCCACATACTGCTATATTTATTAGTTTATTGAGAGAATTAATACTCACAGGAATTGACATTATAAATTGCATTATATTCCAAATATGGTAAAAGTGAGGTTATAGTTGCATAATATGGGTCATAATGACTTGTTTTTTTAGTTGTTACTAACCATGGTCACAGTTTGTGTTATATGGTTAAAGCAACATTAACAGAGTTATTTGTCCGCAACAGATAATTTAGAGTGCCTGAGAGGCACACTGCCCAGAAAATACTCTCTTATAACAAAAGCAAGGTAGATATTTATTTATGGCGAGGCCACTCTAGCTTTAACACAGTATGTGTACCAACACGGAAACAAGGGAGGTCTGTAAGTATATGTTTGTTTGTTTTTAAAAACAGCATAAACTGAAGAAACAAAAACGTTCTAATTACCGTGTACAAACGTTCTATGCATCTAAGAGTTTTCTATAGTATGTATACTGCAACAGAGTCACTGAACAGGTAAAGGAGATCTCCATGACAATAACCACAGTGGATGCCAAGAGGATTCTGCTCCTCACCCCTCACAGTTCAAAATAAAGAGATCTAGTCAGAGCTGGCTTTTGGGACCCCCAAAGCTGCAGATGACCCTTCATCACTGACTCCATTCCTGGTTTTGAATGGCAATTTCAACTTTCATATTTAGAAAGTAAGTTTCTAGTCCTCTTCCTTGGCAAAGATAGTCTTGAAAGTGTAAAGGTACCCTGGGGCTGAAAGGCTGTCCCTGATTTTTCTTAGGGTTGTCTACAAAAAACTGAACTGTTAGATCAGTTAAGAAACCACACATTTATCAAAATAAGCTATTCTGATATAAGCACCTTTACGTTGCGTCCACACTAGGGGGTTGCACTGATTTAATTATATCTGTTTCAAAAATAGATATAATTACATTGTTACCAAAACTGTGTGTAGAAAATCTCTAAAAGATCATGAATTATTCTGTCTCATTCTTATAGCTGGTCAGATCTGACCTGTGGGACTGGGAAAGCCACTAGCACAGGGGTGGGCAAACTACGGCCCATGGGCTGCATCCGGTCCACCAGCCATTTTAATCCGGCCCTCAAGCTCCCACTGGGGAGCGAGGTCTGGGGCTTGCCCTGCTCCAGCGCTCCAGGTGGGGAACAGGGTCGGGGGCCACTCCACGCGGCTTCCGGAAACAGCGGCATGTCCCCCCTCCGGCTCCTACGCGTAGGGGCAGCCAGGGGGCTCCACTCTGCACACTGTCCCCGCTCCAAGCGCCGCCCCTGCAGCTCCCATTGGCTGGGAACCATGGCCAATGGGAGCTGCAGGGGCGGCAGCTGCGGACGGGGCAGCGCGCAGCAGAGCCGCCTGGCCGCGCCTCTGCATAGGAGGCAGAGGAGGGACATGCCACTGATTCCGGGAGCCACTTGAGGTAAGCACCGCCCCAAACCTGCACCCCTGAGCTATCCCCTGCACCCCAACCCCCTGTCCCAGCGCTGATCCCNGCCAATGGGAGCTGCAGGGGCGGCAGCTGCGGACGGGGCAGCGCGCAGCAGAGCCGCCTGGACGCGCCTCTGCATAGGAGGCGGAGGAGGGACATGCCACTGATTCCGGGAGCCACTTGAGGTAAGCACCGCCCCAAGCCTGCACCCCTGAGCTATCCCCTGCACCCCAACCCCCTGTCCCAGCGCTGATCCTCCTCCCGCCCTCCGACCCCCTCGGTCCCGGCCCAGGGGCACCCTCCTACAGCCCAAACCGCTCGTCCCAAGCCCCACCCCAGAGCTTGCACCCCCAGCCGGAGCCCTCACCCCCGCCCCCAGCCTGGAGCCCCCTCCCACACCCTGAACTACTCATTTCTGGTCCCACCATTGAGCCCGCACCCCCAGCCCCCTCCCACACCCCAACCCCAATTTCATGAGCATTCATGGCCCACCATACAATTTCTATACCCAGATGTAGCCCTCGGGCCAAAAAGTTTGTCCACCCCTGCACTAGTACATATGGGTCCTTTGATTTTTTTGAGAAAAGCTCAATCAAATTTGCAGTTGTTGGGGATGGAGACGGTCTCTGACAGTGTTATGACTGCTTCAGGTTTTTACTTCCCAGCTTGGCTGCTCAGCTACAAGTAGCAATGTGACCAATGACCACAAGGAGGGTCACTTTAATACAGGTCTGTCTCATCTTACGCTGGGGTTACGTTCCGCAGTCAGCGCCTGAAGCGAAAATCGCGTATAGTCAAAATTACATTGAGTGTAATGGCGGGCGGAATCGCCCGCACTACAGAAACAGTCTTTAAATTGTTATTTTTCTCTCTTTTTTTTGTTTTTGCTGACCGTGTAAAGCTGAAATTGCGCATGTTAAATGCGCCTAAGAAGCGACAGACCTGTACCATGAGACATGGCCTGGTTTGTGGACTCAGCACAGGACAGAGTAGGGGATCCATTACATTCCCTGCTCTTATTACACCAACTCAAAGTCAAACTTTTCTGCCTACGTTTTTCTATTAACTACTTCACAGGTGAAGGTTATGATGATTTGTTAATGTTCATATATTATTGCTGTAGAGGGGACTATAATGCACCAGAATGCACACAAAAGTTTCCAGAGATTCTAGCAGCATACTGACCACTGGGTTATCTGCAGAATTGTGCCTTGAAACATTTTTAGATGTTGGTAATTTACATGGACCCTTTCCACTTCCCCTGACACAAGAAAGCAGACAAAGACTTAAGGGGAGATTTTCAAAGGCACAAATGGCAGTTTGGTACCCAACTCCCATTGACTTTGAACCAGAATTAGGCACCAAACTGCCATCCGTGCTTTTGAAAATCTCCCCCTTAGTCTTTACTAAAAATCAGGAAGCTAAATACAAGGTTGCTCTGAAAAGAAGTCACCTAGCTAATCAATCCTGAAGCTAGTCATATGCATAGCCGAGTAAAATGGTGAGGTATTGGCTATATTTGGAAAGAGAGGTTGGCTTAAAAAGTGTTTTGTACATTCATCCAAAAATGCTAAGGCTGGCTCTGTAATCAGCACATTAAGCTACTCAAACTACTGCACTGCAGCAGAAACTCTTAACCAAATTTGTTATCCTTGAAAAGCACCATTCACTGTAATGAAGCACAACTGCACAGACTCAAGACACCTAAATTAGCTCATTTTTCAGACTTACTTCCTTTTCTTAATCACCAGTACACTGAAGGAATGCAATCTGTTCATTTGACTAGCAATTTGGCCTGTTCCTAGTTCTAGTGTCGCTTGATTATACCTTCCTCATCTGGTTGGTAAAGTCACTACACACTCCTCATTCAATCCCTCCTGAATACTCGGCTCTGTCACAACACCTTCAAGTAACTTCAATGGCTTGACTGCAGGGTAGTTTTTTAATGCTACATATAAATGATTTGTTTCCAATATTGCCCACAATGTGCTAAGTGCTATACAAACACAAAAGAAGGTACACGCTCTTTTAAAATCAAAACAGAGAGTATGTCTACACTACAGAGTAAACTCAACTTATGTACACTTGAGTTACTCCTCTCTGAGGGTACATCTACACTGCAATAAAAGACCCATGATCCAGGTCAGCTAACTCAGGTTCACGGGGCCTTGGGCTGTGGGGCTGAAAATTGCAGTGTAGACATTTGGGTTCAGGCTGGAGTCTGGGCTCTGAAACCCTGCAGGGGGCAGGGGAAATGTGTCTCAGAGCTTGGGCTCCCAAGCTCCAAGACCCTCTGTCTCTTGTGGAGTTTTGGAGCCCGGGCTCCACCCCAAGTGTATGTGTGCAATTTTTAGCCCCACAGTCCAAGCCAGAGTCAGCTGACCCAAGTTCTGAAACTTTGTGCCACAGGTTTTTTATTGCAGTATAGATATACCCTGAATTAACCTAGCTTGAGTGAAAGCAGCCACACTGAGGCTGTCTACACTGCACTTTCGTCATTAAAAGTTTTGTCGCTCAGGGTTGTGAAAAAAACCTCCGAACGACAAAAGTTTTAACAACGAAAAACACTGGTGTGGATGGCGCTTCGTCGGCGGGAGACACTCTCCTAGTGACGAAACCACCCTCCCGCGTTGGGGGTGGTTTTATTTTGTCATCAGGAGAGCTCTCTCACAGCGACAGAGAGCAGCTACACTGCATACCTTACAACGGCACAGCTGTAGCGGCACAGCCGTGCCATTGTAAGGTGCGCAGTGTAGATATAGCCTGAGAAACAATATGAGCTTCTGTGTCCATACTGGTGCTGCACTCACTTGGGTGTGGCATTAAAACCTCTGAGAGCACATGCCATGTTTCTTAGTACTGTAGTAAGCTGAGCTGCTCTAGTAATTCTTTCCCAGTGAGTTGTGAGAGAACTTCTCTGTCCTTCCTGGACACATGGGGAGAATTATAGGAAGACACTGGAAGAATAGCAGTACTTGAGTGTCGCTAGCCACACTACAGAGTGATCATGTTAGCAGCAGCTGACAAGCTGTGTTTCGCTGAGCTTTAGCCTATACTCCTCTCAGGCCTACCAACTTGAGATAAAAGTATCACTGCATTTGAGTTAAAGGTTTGTGTGGGGGGATGGGACTACAGTTAGGGGCAACACTCGAGTTATAAACTTGAGTTAACTGTGCAGTGAAAACAAGCACTGAAGGAATTAGAATGGGGAGTCAGAAACAAGCAAAGTGGACAGGTGATAGTATAATTTTAGCAATACATGGGTTTTATATAGAGAACACCTAATACATTGTGGGCAACACTGGAAACAATACATCTAAAACAATAAAAAGAGCTATAACATGCTTCTCATCTTCAAATTTCTCTGATCAGAATTACTGTTTTCTGAAAAGAATAAAATGTACTCTTCACCAGCTAAAGTGTATATTTTTTAGTCAATACCTGTGTTGATAATCAAGCACCTATCCCTAAAGAGCACTTGGGTCACTGGGCATAAAATTCAGTACCTTAATTATATGTTCCCAATGGCCTAACTTCAGATCCTACTAACAAACCCATTCACCCTTCAAATCCAGGTAGATAAAGACAAGGAAATATGAACAGTCTTGATTTAACTAAGCCAAAACAGAGAGTATTTCTGAGTGCTGAAATATTGGTAAAGTTATGCAGTTAAATAGAGGGGAATAAAAATGCTGGAAATTACTACCCGTATATACTCGATCATAAGCCGGTTCGTTTATAAGCCAACCCCCCCAAAATGGATAAGTAAAAATGGAATTTTTTTATGACCCATTCATAAGCTGACCCTATAATTTAGGGGTCGGCAAACTTTGGCTCCCAGGCCATCAGGATAAGCCGCTGGCGGGCCAAGATGGTTTGTTTATCTCGAGCGTCCGCAGGCACAGAGGTAAACCTAAGTAAACAAAGTGTCCTGGCCTGCCAGCGGCTTACCCTGACGGGCCGGGACAGCAACTGGTGGGGAAATTTGGGGGGGGAATGGAAGCTGGGGGTCACGGGAGTAACCCGTGACCACCCCCCACATGACCCCTCCCCTAGCCCAGGACCCCCACACTCTCCCCATCCCATCCCTTCCCACCTTAGCTGGGGCAGGCCAGGGGAGGATGTCTCTGGCCTGGCCGGAGCTGCTCCGGCAGGCCGGGCGGCGCAGCCACAACCTGCCAGTCCTGGAGCTGCAGCTGCTTCAGAGGACTAGGGGGAGAGCAGCACGGCCAGAAGCGGAGAGACTCTGGCCCCGCCTCTTCCCGTCTGTCTCTGCTGGCTGTGCTGCCTCTCCTTGCCTCCTCTGTTGGGGGGGAGACGCTGTGTCCCACCTCTCCCTCTCTATGCCCATTCATAAGCCAACCCCCTTCTCTGATGCTTCCCTTTTTTACTAAAAAAATTCGGCTTATGAACGAGTATATATGGTACTTAATGAGTTACTTTTCACAATTTTAACTACACCTGCCTTGTAGAGTCATCATTACACTACAGTTGTTTTATAAAGATGTTTCACTTTCCAGTTGTTTGCACAGATTTCAGGGATTAGAAAATTCAGGGTGGTTTGATTTTCTTAAATTAACTTTATCATTTTGAAGATATTAGTTTTTAAGTTACCTTACTATTACTGTGGTTGCATTGTTTGTATTACATTTTACTTAAATCAGTGTTACCTACCTCCCGCGGGAGATTTGACATGCTAAAATAGCTTTTATTTTGTGAGTTGGATGCATATACATTTTAAATAACTGTCAAAGGAAGGCCTGTGAGCACACATTCCACAGTTAAGTAATGGCCTGTCTTTGAGAATACATATTTTCCTTTAGTCTCTTAAAAATCCATTTTCTCCCACACCCTTAGACCCGATATGAAGCATATGGAGGAGTGGATGAGATTCCATTCTAATCCAATCGCAGAACACAAGTCACTCTCTCTTCCTCGGGGCCAAGTGTTTGCTGCTGTGGAACTCCTTTGATGACCTGAGAAATGAGGCCCAACCCAGCTAGCAAAATGGGGGTCTCCCATCAGCCACTAGATTTTTGGGTAGGATGATCTCTGATTTAAAAAAATTAAATGTCAGTGAGGGATGAGTTTCTTCGGACTAAGCAAACTGCATGCAACAAGCATAAATTATTTTTGGTAAGTTCACTGACTACATACAGTCAGCACTACTCTGATGTCAAAGCAAACAATACAGTGATTTACATTAACTGCTGAAAGATATTACTTAGTTGAGCAAAGCTTATGAACAGAGCCATTTAAGGAAGTTTTATTTCAAAAGCACACTGTAGTCTGTCTATTAGTTGTGGGCAAGCTGAAAGAATGAGTTCCAGCCTATTAGGCACACTACACTTAAGTATCCATGTGCTGTCAATCACCAGAGTATCTAGGCGAACAGCATGGAATTATTGCCTTTGGTATATTACCTGTATAATTAGGAATTGGTAAACAATGTCTTTCTGCAAATTGCATATGACATGAAGAAGAGTGAAATCTGGACAATCTGAATAATTAACTGTAAGGTATTCTAGTTCTCTATTACACTTCACACAAAAAAAACCTATTTAATTCTATCCTAATGTGGAACAACCTTTAAACTCCCTCTCTAACCACATTCCCTATCCAAAAACAAACAGACAAAAAACCAAAACCAGTAGTTAAATATGTTTAAGCTCTGAAGCATTAAGAAAAGTCATAGTTTTAAAACCCACCTGCTGACTATATTCCAGTACATGGACCCCTGCAACACTGCTAGTGTGCCAAGAATTATAATGATGTGTATACTTACTAGACTGACCTCTCCAAGTTTCTGCAATGACTTCAAATTTCCATAGTTCAAACTAATCTTTAATACAAAAGGAAGAAACGGTAGTTCCTCCCCATAACAACACTTTATTTTATTTGTCACAAACACCTCTCCTTTTTCAGCTTCCATTCTCCAGAAGATTTCTGTGTTAGATACATGGAACAATTTTCCAAGGAAAAAACTCAAAGACTGCTTTATTTTCATTCTAGACAGGTGTANTGAATTACCAAGCAAAATAAAACGCAAATCTAAGCCTAATACAGTAATACAACTGAGAACAGATAAAATCTCACCCTGAAAGATGTTTCAATAAGTCTCTTTCACAGACTGGATAACTTCCTAGTCTAGGCGCCTTCCTAGTCTGGGCACAATCCTTTCCCCTGGTACAGTCCTTGTTCCAGCTCAGGTGGTAGCGAGGGGATTCCTCATGATGGCTCTCATCGGTGGGTTTTTGGGGAAGTGGAGCCAGCAGCTGAAGGGTTTTGTCTCTTCAACTCCATAAGAGACAGTTCATGCTTTTGGGCCTCAATCTGGGCCTCCATAGCTCTCTCATGGGCAGCCTCTTCTGCCTCCATTGCTCTTTTGTGGGCAGCCACCTCCCTGGCTGTTTCTGCCTCCATAGCTCTCTTGTGGGCAGCCTCTTCTGCCTCCACTGCTCTTTTGTGAGCAGCCACCTCCCTGGCTTCCTCTGCCTCTTTGAGTTTCAATTGAAACTCCCGGTCCTTTTCCTTCTCTTCTGCTTCCAATCTAGCCAGCGCTAGTATAGAAGCTGCTTCACTGGTAGTCATTTTCCTGCTTTCTTGTGCTGGGCCATACCATTCTTATAGTACAAAACCACAGCTCTGAAAAGCCTTTGGTTATATTTATCCTGACTAATAAAGTATAGTCTATTCTCATGTTTATAAAATATTGGTGGACAAAACACAAGTCTCAAGCTTCAAAATCTTCTTAGTTATCCAAAAATTATGGGTAATTTAGCCAAACCCTTCAAAAAATAAGTCACTGTTAGAGGTTTTGTCTCAAGAATTACATAATACTACACATTCTCCATAACTGAGAAAAGTATCAGTTGAATCATCAATTAATGTCAAGTTCTAATTCTATAATAGAAAACTGCAAGTTGTGCTTCAAACGGTCTAGTAAAAAAACCTTCTCCTTTTATAAATTAAAAAACAAAACAAGTCTGTTGTTCCCAAGAGTACATGTGGTTAGCTTGGACTTGGGCTTCTGGAATGAGACAAACAACCAATGTGGGGACAGAATATTTTAAGTGTTATATATTCCTAAATCTAACAATTTAGGATTAAGTATTGTTAATTGTATACATACCAGTGCTAGATGCTTCACAGAGACGCCCAAGACAAGTTACTGCTCTCAAGAGCCCAAAAACTAAGGGTGTAGACATGACAAACAAGAGAAGGCAGAACATACACCAGGAAGCGCTGGTAGAGACATGGATTACAGAGATAGTGAGTTTACATATACATGTAACATACATCATAATGGTTCAGAAGGTTTTGGTATTTATTGTAGGATTTTTTTTTTTAAGTGAGTGATCTGAATGAGATCAAGGACTTGAAGAAAAGGACAACAAGTCTAAATTTGATGCACAATGTAACAGAGGGGCAGCAAAATGACTCAAAAAGGGGAGTGGGAGGTGACATGGTAAAAGTTCTTGGCAAGAACGATGACTTTGGTAGAGAAGCATTTCGGATAGAGTTGGGGCTGTCCATTACCACAGTCATAGGCACCGACTCCGTGGGTGCTCCAGGGCTGGAGCACCCATGGAAAAAAATTAGTAGGTCCTTAGCACCCACCAGCAGCCAGCTCTCCCTTTCCCCTCCCCCGGCACCTCCCACCCACTGGCAGCCCCGCCACTTAATTCCTCCCCCTCCCTCCCAGTGCCTCCCGCCTGCCACGATCAGCTGTTCCACGGTGTACAGGAGGTGCTGGGGGGGGGGGAGGGGGAGGAGTTGGGACAGGGTGTGCACAGGGGAGGCGGCGGAGGAGGAACTGGGCAGGAGAGGGGGGGTGGGGACAGGGCCTGGGGCAGAGCAGGGGTGGGAAGAGGCAGGCAAGGGTGGGGACTTGGGAGAAGGGGTGAGATGGAGGCAAGGCCTGGGGCAGAGTGGGGCGGAGGCTTGGGGGAAGGGGTCAGGGCCTGGGGCAGAGCGGGGAGTAGAGCACCCCCAGGGCCTGGAGGAAGCCAGCGCCTGTGGCCACACTGATCAAATTATTAACCAAGACTGTTACACACCTCAGAGGAGAAGATTCTAGTAGTCATGATGGAATACGAGTAGGGTGTGGACGAGCAATTTGGCTGAAATGTTGTGGAGGAAGAAGTGACAAGACTTAATTTTAGCTTAAAGTTGAGGGAAGAAGTCAGGAGTCAAATATTATGCTCTCACAGACAGCAAGGAATCATTCCTCCTGGAGTGTTTTCTGAAGACATTTCTCACTCTTATTGTTCTGGGGTGCAGGGCTCGGTTAAGGTGTATCCCACAAAGTTCAAAGGCAGCAGAAATGGGGAAGTGTGGGGGAGGTGGCTACAGGATTTAGTGTCTGCTGCTGCCTCACCTACCCTCTCACACCATGTTAGGGAGTCTGCCCAGGGAGCAAGAAGGTCTGATAATTGATTAGCACTTCTGTTAAATACCACTAAGGGAAAATTGGATGCTTTTGCCTCCAAAGCTGGAAAAAGAATACGACTCTGTTGGCACTTTTGAAGAGAAATTATGAGCAGTTTCTAAGAATTAAATCAATACGACTTTGATGCTAGCAGACCAGGTGGCAGCTCATGCCAAGGCTCCAGGCCCCACTGAACATTGACAAATGCACAGCTGGAAACCAGTCTGGCTTACCGGTGTGTTAGTATCGTTAAGATAAATATTAGAGTTGTAAGAATGTGTTTGGTGCCTAGACCTTATGAACAACGTAGGAAGCTGCATGTACTGATCTCACTTATAACTTCTGTAGCCCATGGTATAAAGTTATATTGAGTCTTTGTATTGTAAACCTCTGTAATTGTGTAACTCACCAAACAGGACAAGCAGCATTAATTCAGGTAAAGTGCTCCTCCACACCAGATGGCCCATTGAAGGCAAATGAGGCAATGCATAGCATCAAAGGATAGAGACCTTGTTGACTGCATCCCTACTCCCTCCAAGACCTGAGCATGATCTCATCCCATCAATTTGGATTCCCGTGTGATACGGGATAAAAATCCAAGACAAGGAGAAACTGGGATCTTTATGCTGTCTGGATTCTGAGAGGCAAAGATTCCTAAACATAAGAAAGAGATCCCCATGCTGTATGGCATGGGTCACCCCTAAAAGACATATAAAGCTGCTTATTATAGATGCTTATATTACCTTTTAAATCAAAGACTGTAACTCATTTGTGTGTGTTTCCTGTTTTAACCTTGTAAGATTTGTAAATAAGATTGTAAATAAGATTTATTAACTAAGAAATGAGTTTAGTTAGTTTATTACAGGATTGGCTACAGGCTGTGTCTTGGGCTTGAGATCTGAGTATAACTGACCTGTGGTAAGTGACTGGTTCTTTGGAACTGGGAGTAACCTGAATATTGTTGGGATTTTTGTTGTAAAAAGTGACCATCTATAGTCCAGCTTGCCTGGGTGGCAAGATAGACTGGAATGCCCAAGGGGACTGTCTATAACTCTGTGGTAAGACTGTTATAGTGCTTTAGGACTTCACACCTGTTACTGGGTTGGTGAAATCTAATTATAGAACATACAACCAGTTTTGGGTTTCTGTCCTGCTTTTTGACAGTCTGCCCTGAGGCTGGCACTCACGGTCATTAGCCACTCCAGACTGTGTGACACTGACAACTGAACTGGAGAGTCTTAAAAACTGTAGGAAGCAGTAATTAATTAATAGTTTATTGCATGGAAGGATGAAACATAAGAAAAATGTCACAAATTCATACTGGTTGTATATGAGGAAATGGTGGGTTTGGTTAAAGGGATCTCAGGATTATTAGAAAAAAGTTGTATAAGCATTGATATACCAAGTGGGATAAACACAGCATTCCAAAACCCAAGTTTATACAAGATACAACTGGGATTTGTCTTTAAAAAAAAAAAAAAGTTAACAAATAACCATATACAGATTACCCTCTTGTACTAAGCCAGATATATAGAGAAGTTTCACAAATTATAGACGCAAAAAAAGCGATAGATATAAAACAGTCTAAATATACTATGTTGCAAGGACAACTCAATTCAGAAGATGCATTTCTGAACTACCCGAGTAAGAGTCTTTGAATATGGACAAGGCTATCTATATATTTTAACCATAAAATTAAGGGCAGATAGTGAACTTTTTTGCTCTATATGGTTTTGTTTGTTTAAACTTGGATGCAGTTCAATTTTGAAGAGGGTAAAAGGTGATCTACAAAAGAAAACATAGGTTTATGCCTTTGTTTCTTTATACGTATAAGGAAGACCTGAAAGATTATTTTGTTTTCAAAAACTAAAATAACTTTTTTCTTTTTTAAGCAGAGTAGAACTTCAGGTCTTGTCTATCCTGATTTCCCTACAAGACTCTATGGATGACTGAAGAATTGGTCTGATTTGGATAAAGAAATGTAAACCCCGATTAACTGAAAAATGAAGTGATTATTATTCAGACTATTTAAAACTTTTTTTTTTAACTTGCACATTTAAATTCAATGTCTGAGAAATATTTAGAAGACATTAGTCCAGGCCTTTCAATTAAGGGATGAGAAAGTTAATAATCTATATCTAAACACAGCCAACGAGACCTAGAGCAAAATCAAGGAAGACAAAACTTGATATACCTGTTAACTCCAGAGTAACAAACCAAGCAGAATTTTTAAAAAGAACATGCACACCATTTCAAACCTTATATACCATAAAAGGGCACTAACCCCATTCTTCCCCTTCCTTTTTGTGAGTCATATCAGTTAATTTAGCATACCTTATAAAAGGTTTGATCATCTTTCTTTCAGTGTTCTCAAACGGGATCAGATCTGTCAATCCCACTGCATCAGACTGAAGCTCTTGATAGGAAGTATATATAAAATGGTAGCCTCCAAAGAGACAGACACCATTCCCAACTCCCATCACTGAATTGAGATAGAGAAACAGTAACAGATGTATCCAAAACCGTTTTGATCATTCTTTTTTATAATATATATTTAAGATAGCTAAAATATTTAGCTTACTGTAACTAATCACTCCAGCTTTCCATTCTCCTTGAAATGTGGGCCTCTTCATCCCATTAGCAAGATATGTTGAGCTCATATAAAAGCACCATATGCAAGTCTTGTAATATATTGCTGATACTCATGCAAATACAGAAACAGAAGAGCTTTCCAAAAAGTTACTGAAACACTATACAACTGTTGTTAAGTGCAACCTTGTCATTGTTTGTTAGCTATTGTGTTAACATTTTGATACAGAGTAAAGACTTCTTGAGGGAAAACAGATGAAATTACAGTCCCTTTGTTTATCAGAACACAGCACTAAAACAGATCAACCCAAGCCTCTTAGTACTGACTGTGCGTCAGAGAAATTATAAAGGACTGTTTGTATTTACGTTTACAGTAACCCTTGTGGGCTTGGTGGTACAGATAGAGGGAACTGAAGTTACATATTTATTTATTTATTTGTATTATTGTCGCACCTAGGAGCCTGAGCCAAGGACCAGGACTCCACTGTGCTAGGGGCTATACAAACACAGAACAATAAGACAGTCCATGGTACAGACTAACTCTATAAGTGAATTCAGGATTCTAAACAAACCAAAGACAGAGACTATCACATATTTTCCTAGGACAAGGTAGTAATGATTCTTCACAACATAGAGGTGCATCCACACTAAGAAAAAAGCTAACATGAGGTAACAGCACACCTAACGTATGTTAAACTCCTAGTGAAGATAACACTGTTTGTAATCTAACACATATGGAAACTACAAACTGCCTTGCATTCACTAGGATTTTAACATGTGTTGGCTAACACCATTTTTTCCCTAGTGACAAGGCCATAAGGAAGAGTGGGTGTGAGGGGAAAAAATGTCTTGGCTATTAAAGTATGCAAACGCTGTTTCTAGTCTGAAGATTAAAGGAGCTCAACAGACTGCTCCTCCATCGCAGCAAAGGAAGCTAAATCCTACCTTTGAAAGCATATGCTGTTCCATCTGTGAGGGGGGCTGGGCTATGGAGAAAGAAAGTGAGAGACCATCATTCCTAGTCCACTGTTATAAAAACCAGACAAACTTGCCTCTACTGTAATGGTTCATTGCTGATTCCAGAGACAGTAGAAGTTTTCCATGTTAGTTGTGAAAGCAATGGTCTGGAAATCAGTTCCTTTAGCTAGCTACACTTTTGGTCCCATTCCCCACTCCACCACCAATTTTGTGATTTAATTTAAAGCTTATCTATCCTAGGGAAGTTTTGCATAAGTTTGCTACTGACGATGTTGGAGGAGCTGAACCAGTGTTAATAACGTTGGAAGCCATAGCCTAGATAACCACTGGCATTTTTCATCAAAATCATACTGTTTCAATGTTCAGGGGCAGGCGAGGGAGAAAAGAGCCAGGTCAATCACAAGGGGAAGTCACTTTCTTCCACAGAGGAAACACATTTTTAGGTGTGGGGTGCTGCAGAAGGGATTTGCAGCTAGAAAAAGTGAGATGGAGGATGGTGAAACTGGAGGATCTAAGCTGTGTGAATGGGGGAAGGAGCACACACAAGGTTTGGTGGCTGGAAAATGACATCCCCTCTCTAACAATTCTTATCTACTTAGCGATTAACTCTGGCCAGCTACATGTGTTGGCTGGGCCCTGGCATAAGTAACTAATTGAATTTTACCCAAAATGAGATTGGGGCTTTTCAAATTCCTCTCTCAAAGAAGTTGACACACCCCAGGTTTCATTATCTGTGAGAGCATGCAGAACTCAGTGAAGGCACAACTAAGGCCAGCAGAAACAGACCAGGGCTTCAAGTTTCCTTAAGGTGTAGCGGTTAGTAGCTAGACAACTACATTGAAACAAGTCCCAGTTTTAACATATTTAGGCAAGGTGTCCCACAAGACAAGAGTTTTCCTGCATAATGGATCCTGGTTCAGCCCAGGGCCTGATCCACAGTTAATCCGCCAATTGTAGCAACTGGGAGCCCCAGTCACAGACCAGGATCCAGTTATGCTAGGCACTATACAAACACAGAACCAAAAGACAGTCCCTGACCCAAAGAGCTCTTACAATCTAAGCATAAGACAAGAAACAACAATATTGGTCAGCTGTTTGTCCTGAATCAGCCCAGGGCTGGATCCACAGTTAATCCACCATTGGTGAGATGAGCACAAACTACTCTGGTTGCCAATTATATAACTCACTTATTTCTAAGGGCTTTGGAATATCTTCACAATGAAGATGTGTATAGGCTTATATAAATAAAAGGTGCAATATACAGCAAGATTTTTTCCTTAAAAATGTAACTCAAGTAAAAGGTGCTTTTGAAAACTGAACCGTTCTCAATAGGGAAAGCAAAGTACTGACAGCACTACCAGTTTCCAGCTATAACTTCCAACCAATGCACCTTAGCTATGTTCTACAAGCAGCACACCCAAAGATAAGTTAGTTCAGTCACAATACTGAGATTGCATCAATGGTACCAAATAGTGTGAACTGCAATATCTAAATATTTAGTGTGTTCATAACCATGGTACATAATGGATGCTTGTCTAGTATGGAACAGACCAAGATCACTCCCCAGCTCATTTTATATAGGTCACAACAATGTCTTTTGGTCACTACCAAGCCAGCACAGATTCAAAATAGTGGCATAGATATGGAAGGCTTTGCATCTTATCAACCACCCCAGGAGTCATCCAGACTATATGCACAAACAATTTCTACACTGAATAATTTCTGCCAGGGATAAATGTTCATTTTGAGGATCCACATGGACCAGCTGATTGAGCATCTATTTTTATGCATAATCCAAAATATTTTAAAATAACCCAAAAGTGACCATCATACTTAATTGTTGGTTTCTGATTTCTACTTAAATCTTCTCCCTCCCCAAAATATTAACATAGCAGAACCAGACATTCTTTGTCTCACACGACCACCTCCCTTATTCTTCCTGATCTCCATCCAAGGCAATGAACTATTAAGAAATCATCAGTGCCAAGCACCAAATTCAGTGGCTTTTAAAACAATCTACATGCATGTCTACCTTGCCTAAAAGCTTCACACCCCAAATAATAACCTAAGCAAGCTTAACTTCTTCAGACACCTGCAGTAGGGTCCGTCTGCCTCAGTCTGGTTTCCTCAAACAACTACACCGCCTCTTAAGAGACCATTCCTTTTTAAAACCTTCCAGTTCTTCTATCTCCTACATTCACAGGCCTTTTCCTGTCCTGGTAGCCTCTTAACAACTACTCAAGTGTTTACTGAGAAATGTCTTATTTTGAGCCATTCTTTCCTGATTGCTATTCCCGACAGCTCCCTATTAAGCTAAATATAGCCATACAGTAAACATCCAAATAACCAGGTCAACATACAGTTTTTAATAGAAATGTAGGGCTAGATGGGGCCTCGAGAGGTCATCAAGTCCAGTCCCCTGCACTCAGGCAGGCCCAAGTTTATGAATTTATAAATTATTACAAAGCCGCCCCAGTTCCATCACAGGGATAAGAGAAAAATGCAGAAACATGAAACTCAACTACATAATTAAACAGAGAAAGAACAGTGGGAATAAAACAAGTATGGGAAGAGGAAGATAAACAGAATGGGGACATAGACAACAGCGGTACTCCCAATATTGGCATCCGATCTAATTTTGTTTTCAAGAATCTTTTGCAAAGTTTACAAACAAGATACTAAAAGTGCATCCTGGTAGCCCACTAAATTACTCAGTGAATACATTTGTTCACCTTTATTAATTTAGTAAGGAGGGGCTACAAGGAAGGAACTATCTTTTTGTTCTGTGTTTGTACAGTGCCTAGCACAACTGAGCCCCAGTCATGGGCCAGGACCCCAAGGAACTGTGATAATACAATAAAAAGTTATAGTTGAGGGAGCAGACAAAGAATGCTCCCAAATTCTCCAGATGTCTCCTCATGCAGTTAGTACTCAGACAATCCTTTACATACATCCTTTCCCAACATCCTGAGGAAGGCACTGACATTTATGGCCCTGCTTGCCTTCCACTTCTCTTTCATTCATGCTCTCTTCCTTTCACTTTCCTGTCTGCATTTTCTTTTCTAGCCTTTCCTTCCATCTGCCTCTTAATGGTCTTTCTGTGTCTTTTTCCACAAGAGCAATGATATCATCTGCACCATGTGTATTTCACTGAGGAATGAGAGAAGTGAAACTGACAGCCCCGTTTCTGCCCTTGCAGAGATCACGTCACTTTCACATATTAGTGGTGTATTAAAAGGGTTGTCATTGCTCTTCACAATAATATATAGTGCAGTAGTTCCCAATCAAAAAGAAAAAACACATGCCACAAAAAAAAATAAATGTTACCCCTTTAAGTAGGGATATCTACTTGCCAAAAGAAGGTGAGCATCCAGTAATTTTGCATTCTGAGCCATGACTAAGAAGTGTGTGTTTTTTAAATGAACTGACGTGTAAAAGAAAAGCATCACAAATCTACATTCTCCACCCCTTGGTTTGTACCGGTAAGTATTCACATCAACCAACCTTTTCCCAAGACTTCTACATAACACAAAATAAAAAAAAATTCAAGTATCAACATTTTTTCAGTCATAGAAAATACAACACAAGACATACCAAACACAGTGATTTTTGACTGCTAACATGCCAAGAGTCCACTTAAAACAGCAATACAATAATGATCTAGACTGCCTATTATTAAAGGTTGAATTTGCAAGAACAGCCTGCACAGTTGCACCTTCAAACATTAAGGATGAAAAAATTGCATTGAGAGTGCAAAATGGCTAGATGATTTATGCATACAACTGAGGATTTTAATACAAACAAAAGCCCCAGTTCTGCAAGGATCTTCACATGGTTGGACCCCGGTTTCTCTGCAGAGCTCCACTGAATTCAATGGGGCGCTGTGCAGGTCTAGGGATCCATCCCTAGAGCTCCTTCCAGGGTCAGGGCCAACATTTTCAAGGTACAGATACAATTATTAATCAGCCTCTAACACTGGATGGCCTTGAGATCAAGACACTGAACTGAAGCTCACAAGAACTAGTTCAATTCCTGACTCAGCCAAAGACTTCCTGTATAACCCTGGGCAAGTCATTTAGTCTCCAGGTGTTTCAATTCCTTGCCTGTAAACAAGGAACACCCTGAGGGCTTGTCTATGCATAAAATGACACCAATGGGAGGGGTTCTCCTGTCAGCGTAGGTAATCCACTTCCCCAAGAGGCAGTAGCTAGGTTAAGGGAAGAATTCTTCTGTCAACCTAGCATTGTCTACTCTACACAAAGACCTAGGTCATCTTAACAATGATGCTCAGGGGTGTGGATTTTTTCACACCCCTGATTGACGTAAATAAACTGACCTAATTTTTTAGTGTAGACTAGGTCTTAGATCGTCTTGTCCAATTGGACCATAAACTCTTCAGGGCAGGTACAGTCTCTCACTGTACATACATACAAAATGGGGCTACAATTTCATTTGAGGCTTCTAGGAGCTATTGTAATATAAATAATTGTGCCCGGAAACCATAGGTCATCCAATGTTAAAGGCTGGCTAAAAATTTGGTTGCAAGTACTTGGACAGTTTTAAAATAGACCTTCACAAAATAAGAAAGGTCCAATCTTATAAACATTTATGCATAGGAGTAACTTTACTCATGTGAATAGTCCCATCAATGTGTCCACAAATCAGAAACTTTGACACAAATTTTGGTATAGTGTCAAGCTTGTCTACATAAACATCTTACATGGAATTTAAAGAACACTCATAGTTTAATAGGTTTCATTTTAACCCTTTCTAACTAAAAAGGGTAAAAATGTATAACCAAGCCAAATACTTAGATGCCTAAAGTCTATAGTATTCACACTTCTTCCTCCAGACTACTCTTTTTTTTTTTTTAAACATGAAATATTATTAACAGCCGCAAAAATACAAGTAATCCAAATACTTCTCCCTATGCCTAAATAGGGTACAAACTCTTATCTGTAAGGGACTTATATATATAGATTTTTACAAGCGTGTCCAAATATCAAATATACCCTGTAACTAGAAATAGAAGGTTTGCACAATATAACAGAAAAACCAAAGCATTTCACACTATATAAATAATTAGTGTAAAGTATTTCCATATTCCAGGGCCCCACAAAACAGAAATATATATATTAGGGCTGTCAAGCGATTAAAAAAATTAATAGTGATTAATCGAACCATTAAACAATAATAGAATACCATTTATTTAAATATTTTGGATGTTTGCTACATTTTCAAATATATTGATTTCAATCACAGCACAGAATACAAAGTGTACAGTGCTTACTTTATTTTTGATTACAAATATTTGCACTGTAAAAAAACAAAAGAAATAGTATTTTTCAATTCACCTAATAAAAGTACTGTAGTGCAATCTCTTTATCATGGAAGTTGAACTTACAAATGTACAATTACGTACAAAAAAAACCTGCATTCAAAAATAAAACAATGTAAAACTTTAGAGCAGTGGTTCCCAAACTGGGGTTCGTGAACCCCTGGGGGTTCACGAAATATTACAGGGGGTTCTCGGAAAAAATTCCCTAATGGCGGACAGAGCTGTCCCTAGGAACTCCGGGCAGCATGGGGCCAGCAGCCCGGAGCCCCTGGACTTCCAAGAGCGAAGCAGATCAAAGCAAGCATATCTATCACACTGAGGAGATTTAAACTTCAAGACTCCTTATAAGAAATGGAAAGGGAGGTGGATATTTTTTGCTGTTTTTAAAATTAAATAGGCACCTAGTATTGTTTTTAAAATTATTATGAAGAACAAGTTGAAGTTTTGTTGTAACGTGTGTTGTTTGCCTGGACTGCTCAAGACCTGAATGCTTGTGTAGGAGGAACCCTTTGAGTTGGCTTCTTAAATACCTTTTTGCTGTTTCACATCTAATACTCCTTGATGAAACATAGGAGCCTTGTCTTATAACAGGCTTATTCAAAGTGATACAAGCTACGAAAGTGAGATCTTGGAAGAGTTTTCATAATATAATAAAAATACTGTAATGATAAATAATAATAATAAATAGTGTGTAATAAGCATGTCATAAAAACTAATTTTATATTTCCAAGATCACTGCTTTTTATAATTTATACTCTGGTAAAGGAGAAAAACCCTGGAGATATTCATTTTTAGGAGGGGGCTCGCGAGACTTGACATTTTAGTGAAAGGGGTTCGTGGGTTGTTAAAGTTTGGGAACCACTGCTTTAGAGCCTACAAGTCCAATCAGTCCTACTTCTTGTTCAGCCAATCGCTCAGACAAACAAGTTTGTTTACATTTGCAGAAAATAATGCTGCCTGCTCTTTGTTTACAATGTCACCTTGAAGTGAGAACAGTTGTTTGCATAGCACTGTTGTAGCCGGTGTCACAAGATATTTACATGCCAGATGCGCTAAAGATTCAATGCCAGCTCCAACAGTGCCATGCAAACGCCTGTTCTCACTTTCAGGTGACATTGTAATTAAGAAGTGGGCGGCATTATCTCCCATAAATGTAAACAAACTTCGCAATTGGCTGAACAAGAAGTAGGACTGAGTAGACTTGTAGGCTCTAAAGTTTTACATGTTTTTGTTTTTGAGTGCAGTTATGTAACAAAACAAACTCATCTGAAGTTACACTTTCATGATAAAGAGATTGCACAACAGTACTTGTGTGAGGTGTATTGAAAAATACTACTTTTTATCATTTTTAAGTGCAAATATTTGTAAGCAAAAATAAAGTGAGCACTGTACACTTTGTATTCTGTGTTGTAATTGAAATTGATATATTTGAAAATGTAGAAAAACATCAAAAATATTTAATACATTTCAGTTGGTATTCTATTGTTTAACAGTGCAATTAACCATGATTAATTTTTTTTGATTAACGTGATTAACTCGCAGTCCTAATATCTATATATATTTTATAGTAGTTGTGCACTCTTCTGTCTTCCAGTCTACTATTTTTATGCATTTCAACTCTTCTACATAGACTACCTAGAGATTTGAAACACGTCTTTATTATGTTTTACATGCTTTGAAGTTCTGATGAATTATGTAAATGCAATGTATTATTATTAAATGAACAAATGATCTGAACTGAACAATGCCATAAGACTTCAGTCTAAATTGAGATCTAGATATAAGAAAAGGATAAATATCATCCTGAATGACACTGTCTACAAATAAGATTTACATAACATGGAACTACTCTACCAATAGTCTGACAGTATGAAACATCTAAGCTCTAAATCCCTTTTCCCTACTGTCTAAGTCAAAAGACTTCACTCTAATCACATTTCAGTGACACTAGGTTCTAGGATTCATTATCAGAAGAGGGACAGAACACTAAAGAACTCAAAAAGTTGTACTTTCTAAAACATTAACTTCTAGTCCAGTTTATTTTTAAAAGAAGACAAACAACAGTGGTTTCAGTTAAAAAATTCCCCACATCATCTCAGGGGGGATGAAAGAACAGTGTCAAAACAAAACAAAAGCTAACAAAAAAGTGGCAACACACATAAATAATGTTACCCCTTTAAGTAGGGACTGAAACCATGGATGGTGAAGGAATTAACGAAAAGCTGGCACAAGTTTACAATGATCCTAAAGGCAGATTTCTGAGAGGCCCTGAGCCACTTTTATTGACTTCAAGTGGCAGGGAGCTCAGTTCCTCTCCAGACCGTCCCAAGCCTTTTACATCCCTCTCACACATCTCTTCCCCACAGCCCATTCCTTCCTCACTTTTAACTCTTCTAGGTTCTTTGGCACCCTGGTCTTTCCCCCAAGAAGCCTTCGTTTATGAGACTCTAGGCCTATTATCACCACCACTTCGGCACTCTGCTGGGATGCTCTCCTACAGTCAGTCAGCAAGGACGGGTGCAGCACCCCTCAAGCTTGCAGAAACCAAGGAACTGCCGCTGCCTCCCCTCTCAAATGCTACCAAGTTAAAGGGACACATCTGTGGAACACCCTTGGGCACAAGGGCCAGTTGACACAATTTAAACAGGAGCTACCCCACCACCCCTGCGGCTCTCAGCCTGCTACTTTCCAAGTGTGAGGCAAAGCTCCAAAATGAGGGACACAAATTAAGCAACCCAGCAGCCTCACACAGGGCAACATCCAAGTGCCGTAACATCCCCCCAAGCAGCTCGGTACCCGGCTAGCTGAAGTGACAGGCGGCAGCCACAGACACCCCGGGGACGGACACCCCGTACCTACACCAAAGGGAGGACAGGCGACAGGCACCCCCAAGCGAGCGGGGGACCCCCTGGGAGGGCCCCGCATGACACGCGGATCTGTGGGGTCGGCGCCTGCTCAGCCCCGCGACCAGCAGGCGGAGGAGAGACGGGATTTGGGGGCCGAGATCGGGGAGCCGGGCACCGCAGAGGTAACCGGGGGGGACTCCCCGCTCTCCACAGCCGCGGCCGCCCCGGGAGGCGGATCCACCCCCCTGGGCTGCTGGGGGAAATGGGAGCGCCCCCTCCGGCAGCCCTCCCCTGGCCGGCGGCAGCCGCCCGCTCCCGGGCACTCACACGCACACAGCTCCACCACGTAGGCGTAGTAGGACCAGGCCACCACCAGGGCGATGAAGACCACGGGCACCCAGGCCAGCACCCTCTGGCAGCACTTGAGGACGTGGGACGGCGCCATCTTCCCTGGCGAGCCGCTGCAGGGGAGGCATCGGGGTTCGGCGGCGCCGGCGCTGCTGCTGGGGCTACAGCCGCTGCGGAGCCTCCCGCCGCCGTCTAGTCCCGCCCCGCTCTGCTCGGCACGCCGAGGGGGCTGGGCTTGTGCAGCGGCCGCCCCCCGGAACTCGCTGCGGGATGGGGGAGGGGTGGGGCTCGCTGCACCCTAGGCCCCAGCCGCTGT
The DNA here is from genome assembly GCA_003942145.1 of Platysternon megacephalum. Taxonomy (NCBI): domain Eukaryota; kingdom Metazoa; phylum Chordata; order Testudines; family Platysternidae; genus Platysternon; species Platysternon megacephalum. The sequence goes on along the minus strand of QXTE01000047.1, from coordinate 5,303,930 downwards.
GTGGCTTGGCCAGAAACCTTCCCCCTTCCAATTTCCTTCCGCAAAGCCCCTCAGGAACCCCTCAAACTTAGCCCCTCGCTCTGGCGCCGCCTCCCCCTCAGCCTACTCCGAGCTGTCTCAGCCGCCTGCAGCCTCTCCCCAAACCGCCCCCGGCTTCTCCCCAGTGCCCTCAGCCTCTGCCCACAGCCCCCAAATGCTCTCAGCCTCCTGCAGTGCTGCCCGTTCATCTGCATAAGCAAATAGCCTATACCCCAATACCACCCCACTTCGCGTCCTAGTCCCAGTCCCCTCACGCTAGCTCCCGCCACAGTATCTATCCACTCCCTAACATCCAACAGCCCCCCTCCAATTGTCCCCTACCCAGCTCATGGGCAAACCAGGGAGATGTTGTCTAGGTGCGATTACTATAAAGAGGCTGCAAAACTGGATGAAAGACCAGACTCAAAGAGTGGTTATCAATGGTTCACTGTCAAACTGGGGGGGACGTATCTAGTGGGGGCCTGCAGGGGCAGGTATGGGTATGGTGCTATTCAATATTTTCATTAATGAGTTAGATAAAGGAATGGCGAGCGTGCTTCTAAAATCTGTGGCTAACACCAAGCTAGGAAGGGTTACAAGCATTCAAAACAACCTTGTTAAATCAGAGAATTGGTTTGAAATCAATAACATTCAATTCAGTAAAGACAAGTGCAAATTACTGCACTTACAAAGGAAAAATCAGCTGCAAGTGGTTAGGCAGTATTACTGCTGAAAAGGAGATGGGCATTAGAGTGGATCATAAGCTGAACATGAATGAAAATGTGATGCAGTTGCAAAAAAGGGATAACATTCTGGGGTGTATGTAAAACACAGGAGACAAATCCCTTAACCTTTTGTAATCCAACCCTAAGCATTTATCCTCCTAATGACACACCTCTCCCAAACCTGTCTTCCAATACTCCCCTTCTAATCACCTGTTAGTTGGTAGCTAATATATATAGAAATTGCACCTAGAATTAGCTTTTGGAACTGATTCAGAATATTCACCAGTTTTTTCCCCATTACACCTTTAACCGATTCTTAACCCTCCTGAACAGCACAGTCAGAGTGGCCTTATTTCATGTTTCCTCAGTGCTGGCTACTTCAAGGCAATGTGATCTAGTTATAGGTTTAAATGGAAACTAGTCAAATGGATGTTTGTTTGATTTGCTTTCAAAGAATCAGTTTTAGATTCATTTGGAATTTAACTCTACATACAGTGTAAATATGAATCAACAGTGTAACACTGTTGCAAAAAAAGCAAACATCATTCTGGGATGTATTAGCAGGAGTGTTGTAAGCAAGACACGAGAAGTAATTCTTCTGCTCTACTCCGCGCTGATTAGGCCTCAAGTGGAGTATTGTGTCCAGTTCTGGGCGCCGCATTTCAGGAAAGATGTGGACAAATTGAAGAAAGACCAGAGAAGAGCAACAAAAATGATCAACGGTCTAGACAACATGACCTATGAGCAGTGGTGTAGCCAGGTTCTAACATCAGGGGGAGCGAACACATAAAAAAAGGCGCCACCCGACATATCAATTACTAATTACATACTTTTAAATTTGTTATACATATTTATTTGTACTTAAAATAAAAACACAAGGATGATCCAGCCACGGAAGGGTTTGCACAGCTGGCATTTCACAGGAGAACTTTAGATTATACTTACATATGCTTTAGATTCTAGAAAGTAAATGACAGAATATAGTAGTTTATAATTGTCACAGGTTTAAAAAAAATACTGGCCATTTTTTCCAGTTACTAATTTCATTTTAAAATCAATCAGTGAAATGCACTTTATTTATAATAGATCGTAATACTAAAGTCACCAAAAAGGCATGAGAAATACAAGTTTTATGAGAATTGGTGAGCAAAGATCTNCAAAGATCTCATAGCTCTTCGGGGTTGGACAAAGCAGTAATTTCCCTTAAAGTAGCTTTATTCATGGGGTTTTTTTTTAAATAAAAGACATCTCTACGACACAGGTTGGCAGTCTAACATTTTTGAAACACTGAGTACTGAGTCCCTGGAAGGCTCATACACCAAGCATGGGGGGGACAGTTGTTCCCCTTTTAAGAAACAGCAAGAAAAGGACAGAGAGACCCCAATGGGACTGGTTTGTGCCAACCCAGAGAGAGTGGGGCTGTTTTACTAGCTTTATCAGGGGCTCCTAACAAGAAGGCCTCTGTGGGGGGGAAGTTCAGGGGGATTGGATTGTTTACTAGATCTGTAAACAACTCATTATTTAGTCACTAAAGTGACACCACACCCTCCTGCCAGAGATGTTAGGACCAACAGGCAGAGCCTGAGACCTGCCTGTCTCCAGCCAAACGCATCGTGCAGCGCTTTAATGAGAGCTGCTCGAAAATGGGTGCCAGGCTACTACGAGTCCATGTTATAAACCCCAAAGCAAAGGGACTTGCTTCATATTTGTAGCTTTCAAACCACAGGGCCGTAGGAAATTCCCCACCACCCCAGATTCCTGAATTCACTCCTCGCCTCCTTTCCCAGCACCCCAGCCCGACGTGGGAGGCTGGGGATGACCTTTGTGTGGAAACCTTGTGCTGTGTTTGTTGCATGCCAACAAGTAGGGAACACGTTTGGGCCGCAGCCTGCTCTACCTGACGAGCCCCAAGTCCAGGCGTGTCAATCAGAAGAGAAATCAGCCCTTGATTATTTCCGCTTAGAAGTGCGGAGGAAAAAACAACAACAAAAAAACGTCATTGGGTGCCCAATATTTATCTGCTGTTCCCGGGCTCTGCTGCCTGATGAACTCAAATCAAGGCCACATCTCTCAATCTCTGTACAAACCCTTGTGATAACACAGGCCACAGCAAGCCAGGGAGGTGGGCTGCCTCTTGCAGCATGACAGGGGAGCATACAAGGAAGGTTTCATTTTTGTTACCAAATATTCTTTGACTTCCTAGGAACTACCCCCCAAAGCAGATTTCCCCCCTTAAAACGTGCTTCAGAAACGTCAACACTAAAACTGCTTGTCCACAGGCTTAAAAGTGTAGTATCGCAGCGAAATGGGAACGCACGTTTATTTCTCCCAATAGATAAGCAAGTTGAAAGGCACAGCTTCTTCCTTGTGCTTATAGTACAGCGAGTGTACCCAGCGGAAGTAACCATTCCCGTGCAAAATGCTATTCTGCGCCTGCCCTGCGGAGGGGAGAGGGGCGGGGGAATAGATGCCTATGTAAGCGGGGGAATGGTCCCGCTCTTGTGGGGAACTTTCCTGGCTTCTGTGCTACCCCGGTGAAGTGGGCGAGCGAAAGGATCTGAGTCCTCGCTCCCACTTCCTTGACCCAGAGGCCTCCCTGCCCTTGAGGACTCTCCTGTCTGGCAGAGTTCTCGTAGCCCCAACAAGGCTGGGCCCAGGATTCCTGGGGGGGCTCAACCCCCAACCCTGCTGTGGTCACCTAGGACAGGGGCTAAGGTGTCCCCACTCCGGGGTACCCTTTCTGCACTGGGCACCTCCCTGACCCACTGATTATTCCAGACAATATAAAGCAAATACAAGTTGTTTACTTAACAATTAATTTAAAAAAAGAACAAGGAAAAATGGGAAAGGTTAAAGGAAAACACATCACCCCGCTCTGTGGCAGGGAACATTTACAGACAGTGTCTCTGGAACATCAGGGCAGTTCACAGTCTGTTCCTTGTAGGTCCCAGGCCACCTTCTCAGGTCCTGGCTGTGCTGCACAGACGCTGCAGGTTGGACACTTGCCCTGGCGGTGGCCACATGCTCTCAGGCTGTAGGTGGCAGGACCCTTCTCCCCAGCATCGCCCCCGCCCTGTCAGGGTTACGATCCCCCTCCAAGTCTGGCCTGCAGGGCCTCTTGGCTGAGGCGTCTCCCTGTGCTGGGCCCACTGCCCAGGGTCCCCCTCACTCTGCCCAGCTGCTCACCGCACCCAGCTCTGGACTGCTCCAGCTCCACACTGCCTCAGCACGGCTGCTGCTGCTGCTCTGCCTTCAGCTCCCTGGGCTGCTTCTCTGGCCTCTCTGGCTCTGGTTGCTACAGCTCTGCTCCCAGGACAGGACAGGTCTGCTCTGCAGGCTGCTTCCTGGGCTGCTTGTCTGGCCCCTCTGGCTCTGGTTGCTGCAGCTCTGCTCCCAGGGCACGTCTGCTCTCTCTGGGCTGTGCTCTGGCTTTTTGGCTGCAACTCTGCTCCCAGCACAGGATCTGCTCTCCCTGGGGCTTTCTGGCTGCAGCTCTGGCCCCTCTGGATCTGGCCCAGCTCTGCTCTCCCGCTCAGCTTGGGCCCCTGCTTTCTCCTTAGCTCGGCCCCACTCTGTCTGACTCAGGCACATTCCTGCTCACACGGAGGACGGGACCCACCCTGGCCTTCTGTCTCCTTGATTTGCTGGCCCGCCCTGTCAATCTGGAGCATTGGCCTCTTGCCATTGTTCCTGGGGACTATCAGTCTCAGGGTCCTGATTTGCCATCGATCCCTCCCCTTTTAGTGCTGGGAGCTAGCAACCAAAACACCCCCACTGAATGTTAGTAAGGGGGCAACAGTCCCCTTACACCTAGATCTGCTTTGCAGAAGACTGGAAAGAATTTGATCTATTTAGATTAGTCTCTGAAATATGTTTTTTTAAATATTTGGGGCTTAACAGATCGCGTAGATGGTCAAAGAGCTAATACTGCGCATGGAATAAATCACTGGGTTTGGGGGAAAGTTTGGGGGGGGGGGCTGATCGGTTTAGGGCTTGCGATGGTAAGAGCCAGCGCTGGGACAAAAAGATGTTTCTTCCTCCAGCAAGATGAGCAGAGAGGGCACGAGACCAACGAGGGTCCTAACAGTGGAGAGACACTCCGCCGGGATCCCGGGGCAGAGGGAGAGCACTGTGGCTTTAAGAAACGTGCAGCTAGTATCAGAGACAGCTCACATCTATGGGGAGTTTGCAGGAGGTTCTCCCAACTAGATTAGGCTGAGGCTAGATGGGGTGATATATTAGCGAGACTGGCCGCTCAAGAGGTGTTTGCCTTCCCCGCCGCGCGGCCGCCTCGCTCTGCATGGGCTTGCCGGGGGCCAACGGGGCTGCTGCTCCTCAGCCTCCCACCCCCGCCGTGCTGGGGGGCTGCGCTGCCGCCCCTTCCCCTCCCGGCAGAGCCCACCCCTGCCTGGGCGGCGTGCGCCAAGCAGGGCTCGGCTTAGCGAGCCGGGCAGCTGCGGGCGGGCGGGAGCCTCCTCCTCATCCCCGGGGAGCCCGGCAACCAGCTGCCACCGCCTGCAGCCCCGGAGCCAGCGAGCCGGGCTGGGGATGTGGGAGGGCGGTGCGGAGCCGAGAGCCAGCTGGCGGCTACATGCAAAACCCGGCTCCGGACTCCGAGTCCGGTGCTGGCTGCGCTGAAAGGCGCCACTTTTGTAAAATGTGCTCAGGGGGAGCTCCCCCTGCTCTCCCCCTAGCTATGCTACTGCTATGAGGGAAGATTGAAAAAAACTGGGTTTGTTTAGTCTGGAAAAGAGAAGACTGAGGGGGGACATGATAACAGTTTTCAAGTACATAAAAGGTTGTTACAAGGAGGAGGGAGAAAAATTGTTCTTCTTAACCTCTGAGGATAGGACAAGAAGCAATGGGCTTAAATTGAAGCAAGGGCAGTTTAGGTTGGACATTAGGAAAAACTTCCTGTCAGGGTGGTTAAGCACTGGAGTAAATTGCCTACGGAGGTTGTGGAATCTCCATCCTTGGAGATTTTTAAGAGCAGGTTAGACAAACACCTGTCAGGGATGGGCTAGATCAGGGGTCTCAAACACGCGGCCTGCAGAGCTCTTCCCTGCGGCCCGCCAAGCTGCCCCAGTTACTTCCTGTCGCCGCCAAACTCCCCTCACACCCGCCCCCCTCCCCGAGTTATTTTCTGTGCCTGCTAAGCTCCCCAATGTTTGGGGCCGGGTCTCTCCCCCGGCCCCGCCTGCCGCCCCCACGCGCCCCTCTCGACTGTCTCCCGGCCCCCACTTGCTGCCCCCTCACCACCCGGGAGCCTGCAGCTCACGCTGATTCTACCCGGCTTGCGGCATCACCTGCTGCCGCAGGGTCCTAGTGCCCCCCTTCACTAGGGCCAGGGCAGGCTGCCCTTCCCCTGCCCTTCTGCCCTAGTCCTGAGACTCTCCAATGCACCGAGCCTCTCCAATACCCCAGCCTATCCAATGCCCCAAACCCCTCATCCCCAGCCCCACAGCCCTCACCCCTGCACCCTCTCCTATCCCCAAACTCCGTCCCAAAGCCTGCACCCCCACCCCCTGCCGCAGCCTGGAGCCTGCACCGAGCACCCAAACTCCATCCCAGAGCCTGCACTCCAGACCCCCTCCCCCACCCAAACTCCCTCCCAGAGCCTTAGGCAGGTGGGGGTGGAGTTTGGGGGGGG